>JAOANR010000009.1:28316658-28462045 GCA_030278955.1 Hygrophila difformis | reverse complement strand
TATCAATCCACTAGACCCTGTTAGTAGAGGTTGTTTAGAGTTTTAGTGTATTATTTGTTGTTGTTGGAAGTTGCTTAACACTTGTGGTTTTGTTTTGTTTTGTTTTGTTTTGCTTTTTTTTTTCGTGAACAGTAACCTGTTCAGTTTTTTTTTTTTTTTAATTATTACCTTGTTCCCTCATTTGATTAAGGTAATTAAAGAATGATAATCTAATAAAAAAATGTAAGGAATAATTTAAATATACTTGTATTTAAAATAAATGCTTGTATATTTATTACTCAAGAAAATTTTTTATTTAGGTTACAAGCATTCGAAACAGAAATAATAGTGCTGATAATAATTTGAAGAGATATGTAAATAATAGTGCATCGGTATGGATCTCTAAGTCTAGAGTGAATAGGTAGGTGCATCCTCGATGGGATCGTCCTCGTCGTTGGATACGTCAATGGGGGTGGTTGTTCCAAGAGGCTCGGGGCTCTGAGGAAATACGTCATCCTCTAGGCTCATCAGTTCCATTCCTAAGTGCCCTACTTGCATCATCAGTTTGTTATCCTTGTTTTGAAGTGCAACCACTTGGGTTTGAAGTTCGGCCACTTGGGCCTTGAGTTGAGTTATATCGTGATGGTCAGCTTCCCTAAGATGCCCCAAATGGGCCACGTTACCCTCTAGTTGTTGTACCCGAGCCTTGAAGTAATTGACATGTTGTTGTGACTCGAGGTACGCGTTAGTCAATTTCATCATCAGATTGATCATGTTCGTGTTGGGTTCGGCCATCTAATGTCAACAAAGAGGTTAGAGTTAGAACATGTTTCGAGCCAAGTCAAGATATGCAGGAATTTAAATCTACATGAATATGCATATGCAATCCCCCCAATAAAATTTATTTAATGAGTTTTTAATTTAAATTTAATCATGGATTTAAGTAACTAAAAAAAAGTTGGGCCTCTATATTGGGCTAAAAGTAATAATTTGGCTAAAGTAAGAAAAACATGGATATTTGGGCCAATCATAAAAAAAATTTGGGTCAAAATGATTAATCTTTGGGCTCAAACTTTGGGCTAAAAATTAATACTAGTAGTTAAAAATAATAAATTAAAAATAATACTAGGTTTTAAAAATAATGGTTTAAAAATAATAATAGTAGCTTTAAAATTTTTTCGGGCTCTGATACCAACTTGTAACACCCCGGATTCGATAACCCAGGCCAGGATGTCACCGCCACACCTCCCTAGCAAGACACGGATTCTCCGAGCTTGCTAAAGAGATACAAGGCTATAGGTATTGCAAAGAGTTTTAAAATAAGTCCGGAATTTATTTAAAAATAATAATAAGTCTCATCCACACATAATAGTAATAATTAGGGTTAATGATAATGTTAGGCCACTATAAGGAGTGGTTTCCGTTTTTGGGCCATAATAAGTTTGAATTATAATTTTCGGCCATTACAAACACATTATGTTCAATTTTAGGCCATTCAGACTTTTTGAAATTATACTTGACCCTACCAACTTTTGCCTATTTATACTTTTGACCCCATCAGTTGACTTCAACTTTTGCCCAATTACACTTTGACCCCCATCTTATATTTTTCATTGAATATAGTCCAATTAAAGCCCATCATGCTTCCGATAATTAAATTAAGCACTAAGCTTCATACCTTGGCTTTGACCGCCTTGCTGCCGGGTTTCCTAAGCTCCGGGATTTTACGGACTTCCTCCAACCACGCAGTCGCGACCGAAGGTTCACCGATTCTTGGCTCCTTCAGCAACAAACAACACAGTCCTATTTCGTTTCCTACCTTAGGACGTATCAAGATATGAATAAAGGGTTTTAATTATATTATCGGGATATTTGGGATATTTGGAAGCCTGGATTTTACTGAAGAAATATTAAAATATTATTTAAACATTATTTCCCCTAACGGAGAAGACAGACACTAAGTTCCTCATGGAGGATACAAGACTCTTGGGGAAATACCCCATACTTTTACAGACTCGAAAGAAATATGCAGAAAGAGAAATATTACAAATACTTTGAAGAGTTGGGAGGAATTTTCGATGCCTTCCATCTGCTTCAAACTCCTTTATTTATAGGCGCCCGCGGACTTCAGCCCCGGATTCCAATCTTCCTCTAAATCCTTGTGACGTCACTGCGTTCGTCACTTGGCCTTAATTTCCACCGGCTACATTATTGTCCTTTTTTGAATTATTGCGTTAGGTGGCTTTTTGTCAACTTTCCACCTTCTCTTGTCGGCCACTTTCTGCCAGCTACTCTGCCCTTCTTTGTCGGCTTTTAATTATGAGTGTTGCCGACACCTCTCTTTCTTTTACATCCAGCTAATCTTACTTTGGCTTGTGAAAGTTTTTTGGACGTTTCTTCCCTTTGTCCTGTTCGGGTCCGGATTTTTTCTGGGTTACTCGGATCTTTGTACCGAATAGGGGTTTCTCCTGTTCTGCACAATATGGGCATATGTGGTTATCCCATTGGCCAACATGCATCAAGTTGCATGCCTTTTTTCTGGTAGACTCGGTTGCTGGCAACTTGTTTTCCCAGATGAGTAACCTCTTCTTTTCGAATGAGGTTTCCGCAAACTCTGTGCTTTTCCCTGTTAAAGAATTCACCAGGAACGATCCATTTAAATTGTTTGAGAATATTTTAAACGGATATTTAACCTTTTCCATCTCGGTGAGACAGACCCAGAATCCCCATGCTCGTCGGGTGGAGATTTCATCTTCGCTGATTGAAGATACCAATGGTGCCTTCTCATCCATAGACTTAACTCTGTTGAAGGCAATCATATCAGGTGTCTGTAATTTAATAAATTGAAAGACCGGATAAGAACCTTTTCCGACTATCTCTAGTGCCGTAGAAATCAACTTAAGCTCCAGAATATCTCCTCTTTGCAGGTGCGGGTTGTTCTGCCATGATTCGTGCACCGCACTACTTATCCATCCCGAAAGATTTTCGATTTCCGAAAACCCTGGTGATTTAGTATGAACAGATGCTAATGCTCCAAAGTCATACCACTTTCGAACCTCTTCTGGTTTCGATCCTCCGAGCATCCATACGCTGTTGTATCTCCCGGATGTCTCGATTACTGTTTTGCTAGGGTTAATTCCCTTTTTGGAAACCAGTTGTTCCCATTTTCCTTGGTAGTCCAGCCAGGCAGTAGATAGGACCTAGGACCTTCTCGTCTGAATTAACTTTAGAGGTGCTTGTCATTGGCCTAAGGTTAATTTCTTCCTCTTTTACCCAGAGGCAGTGGGTTGAATTGAACTTTCGGAAATGTGACTTTCCTCTTGCTCAACATTTTTGGGCACATTTCTCTTTGTTTACCAGGGAAGCTGACGCTTTCCTGATTGGCTCTAATACTGTTTCCCATAGTGCTGTCATTGCTATATGGGAGGTTCGTATATTGTTGCGGACCATGTCCACATCGCTCTGTTGTATTTGGCCAGCTGCTCATGCATTGATCTCGAGCTGTCCAAAATGCTTTGATAGCTCCTCTAGGTTTTCTCTGAGGTGCCTGAATCTCATAATGATGGAATCCGCTTCAAATGCTTCCATCTCTCGTCAAGAAATCTGCAAGAACATTTTCATGAGATTTTATAACATCGATATCATAAGTATAATATTGACATTCAGCTTGCCATCTGATAATACGAGCTTTTTCAATTTTTGATTCAAGTTTATTTTTTAAAAAAAGCCCTAACATTAGTATTATCAACTTTTAATACAAATTTCTTTACGAAACCAGTAGATATATTCGTCTACTGCGCAAATACTTCTTTACTCCATACCCAACAGTGCTTTGGTATAGACTTTGAGTTTTTCTGTTCTCTATTCTTCAAAATAACCATCTCCTACAAAATGCGTTTTGAATAAGAGGCCAAACCTTTCGCAGATTGTGCTTTTGGATTCTCCTTCGAGTATTTGCTCCTTTAAAGCAGCCGTGGAGTTTTTCCAGCCCAGCTTCGCCGATCCTTCGAGACTTAGCTCTATTAATCGGACAAAGTTTTCTTTATCGAGATCCAGGGTGGTTGCTGCAATCTTCATTGAAGCTACCCATTCGTCGATCAGGTCTTCGATGTTTCGGAAGTCGATAACGTCGAGGTTCAAAGTTATGCCATATGGATTTAATGGTTGTAACATCGTCTTGGCCCACGGTGTGGATTCTGATGCTCTACTTGGGTTCCGTCCTGGGTTCCTAAAGTAAATAAGGTCAAACTTTTATGGGGTTGAAGTGAAAGAAAGGAAAAGTTGTTGGGATCATTTATTAATTTCAAATAGGTCCTTTGGCCTGAATTTTTCAAAATTGTGTTTATAATGGCCTTTTTTCATAATTGCAACTTTTAGTGGCTAAAAAGCGGAATAGAGTCCTTTTGATGGCCTTTTAAAACATTAACCCGTAATAATAATATGTCGCAGCGGAAATAAATAAAATGGGCCAACATGGCCAAAACTCGGGTTTTACATGCCCGATATGCAGTATCATAAAAACGCCAATTTAATGTTTAATAATTCTATCCCCCAATGCACATGCTATGCATCATCTCCGTACTCTGAAAGAAAAAGGAAACAACAATTTTATCAGTATTATAAAATACTGAGTAAGTCGATCCTAACATAGCAATAAAGGGGTTTAATTAAATAATTAAGTTTTCCTCCAAGGCACGCATACAAAAATATTCCATTTACCAATTTAAAAATAAATAATTTAATTGTATACTTGAACATGCATCAAATCATAAATGTTAATTTAACATGTTATAAAATTTAAGACATAAATTTAAATGCAAAATTTAAAAAAAAAGAATAAATCAATAAATGCGTAAAAAGTATTAAGTCTTTTAATTTTCCCCGTTACATCACCGTTTCTCAATATTTAGTGTAGCCGGTCATCCGGCGGCCGCAGCCGTTTCGTAAGTTTCTTGTGTAGCCGGTAATCCGGCGGCCACAGCCGTATCTGCCATACCCAAAACACTCCGGAGCCTCGGGAAATCCATACGGATAATCCCGAGAGTGTAGGCCATATCTCAATGCCGTTTTGGCGTAGTATCTCATCTAATTTCTCTCGTCCATTATAGGCCTGAAGAGAAAGGCTAGAGGGGCACCCTGCAGAGCACTCACCCTCCGCCGAAGTATCTCATATGTTTCAATTTAGTGTAACGGGATTTTTCAAAAGTATAGATGTATCGTATTTCAAGGTCTCGACCGTTTGTTTCGAAATTTCAAAATCTCTTCGGTTTAAAAATCATTGGCGTCACAGTTTATGCCTTTTTAATTTAAAATTCATTTCAAGTCCGAAAATTCTGAAATTTTTACAGTATATCAAAAACACCCTAACGAACAACTTTTGTGTTTTAACGATTTCAAAATAAATTGAGGAAACATGTCAAAAATCGAGTTTATTGCACACCATCTACACTGTCAGGATTCAGGTTTACAACAGTTTGGAAAATCGACGGTTTGACATACCAAATTGACTCCAAAAATTCTGAAATTTTATATGCACAAACTAGACATGATTATCTAGAACTTTCATTTAGATTACAAAGATTAATTCGGACTAAAAAATATAGAAACGGGCTCATCAAGTTCGGACATCAACACTGTCAGATTTTTGAAAAGTTTTCAAATTGCAGTTTATGTTCGGATCGATTTGGGGTAGCAAAAGTTGATGAAAATGGCTGAAATTTTTACACAACATAGACTAATGTGTTAGGAACAAAAGTCTAGTTTTGAGTTTCTCGGATTGGATTCTCGAAACATGATTTTTTATCAGATTTCAGAAATTGCGCATGATAGGGTTTTTAAGTTCGGTTTTTACGTTTCGTTACAAAGTGACTAAAACGGACGCCCCTAAGCCACCCGTATTGATATGAAAGGCATCAACTTATAGTGCTTGAGTGTTTGGTCATCCTAGGGTCGCTCGGCTTGTCCAAAGTCTCTACGGTCGTCGATCGTTGCCGGAAAGTCGCCGGAAGTTCGTCGGGAGGTCGTCGGAAGAGTGTTTGGCTTTGGCAGTGTTTTGGGAGAGTAGAGAAGGTTTGGAGGCTGACAAATGGGGTGGAAATTAACCCTAGGTCGTCCTAATACTCCTTCCCCCCGTCCAAAATCCACCTTCCATAGTCGAGGGTCGAAATATGGCAAGAAATCGCCGAAACCGCGTGAATGGCCGCATTCTGTGGTGTCACGCGGGGTTGGCGAGCTGGAAGGCCAAACCCCGGGCGGCCAGCATGCGGCCTCCGCCTGGGCCTCGGTCCGGGCGGGTCCGTGCGATCCGTCGGGTCTTTTTCTCCTCTCTTTCGTACTTCTATCCTTCCGTGTTTCGGGCTAAATTTTTCGGGATATTTTCGGATTGTGATTCCCATCCTAATTTTATTCCGACTTAAATTGATTTCATGTTTGAAATCTTAGGTCCGTCGGTTTTGGGTTCGTCGGCTCCTAAATCGTCGTCTTTCGACTTCCGTGCATTTTCGATTTTACGGGTTCTCGGAAACAAGACCTCTTTTCTCATCGGATTAAATTCTATTTTATAAAAATTACGGGTATTACAGTCTACCCTCCTTAAGAATCAACTTCGTCCTCGAAGTTGCGCTTTATCGTCTCTCGAGTTCGGGAATTGTTTGATTAAGCGATTGTATTATTGTGTGTTGTTGTTTGTTATTATTTGACTGAACTCAGAATTGAAATTTCCAAGTTGCCTACGTAACCCGTGAAGGGATCAAGTTATTACGTAGTTAAAAAAAACTTGAATTTGTTTATTTGGGGTACAGAATATTTGGGCCGTTACAAGCCAGTTCATGAGCGGCTTGAGACAAGCCGGAGAATTGATAGGGGGAGGTCGCATGCTTGTCTGAGGAGACCACATCCACCATCACCTCCCTCAAGGACCACATCCACCATCACCGCCCTCTAGGATGCCACATCCACCATCACCTTCCACCAGGAGGGCAGTGCGGGAAAGGCTGCAGTGGGCAGAACGACGGCTGCCAGTGCCTCATCCTAAGACCACGGAGCCTAGGCCTCCCCAGACAAGGACTCAACCAATAACCTCCAGAGACAAAGGCAAAACGGTCGCCTTGGCCGAATCAAGTAAAGCAAAAAATGCAAGCAAATCTTGGGCGGATAAATTCATGGAAAAATTTAATCGCATGGGCGATCCGGGGACAACCATCATGAAAGAAATGGCTATGATGAAGGTGCTTACTAGATTCTTTGCTTACATAGCGGCCCACCAGGCCGGTGAATTGGGAAGTGCAGTCTGAGATCCAACCAACCAATGAGGTTGCACAAGTGAACTTCAGTGCGGTCACTCCCAAAGATGTGGAAGCTGCCATGGAGGCTAACCAAGAGAAGCCTAAGGTTGGCATAAGGGCATACGGTATCATGACCGAGGACCGTGAGATGTTTAATGATATGGAGCTCGATGAGGAGACTAACTTGAATGACGTCTTATGGGTTGGTTTAGAAGATGGGCTTAAGGAAGCAGGCTATGAATATGGGCAAGAAGAGGAGTTAACAGACCCTGTCGTGCCTATGCAGGTTGTGGGACTAGCGGCAGATGAGGAGATTAGCGATTTTGAGTCCGAAATATGGGATGAAGAAAAGCCATCGTTTGCTAGGCTCATCGAAGAGATGGAAGAAATGATAGCAGAGCTTTCTCATCCAACTAGGAGCCTCCTTGAAGAGTTAGTGGCCAATCTGCCCAAGGGCCAGTTTTTCCACAGTTTGCCCAACCGAAGGCATCCCAGACTAGGCAATTGAAGCCCTTGTATATCAAAGCCCATATTGACGGGCGTCCCGGGAGTAGGGTTTTCGTTGACAACGGGGCAGCGGCGAATGTGATGCCAATGTCAACTTTGAGGAAGATCGGTAAAAGTGAGAAAGATCTGATCCCCACCAGGGTCAGGATGTGCAGCTTTGTGGGAGAAGCGACTCAGCCTGCAGGGTTCATAACGGCGGAAGTCACTGTGGGGTCCAAGACTATCAAAGTGGCTTTCTTTGTGGTAAAGTCGAGAACTTGTTACTTGGCGTTACTGGGACGCGATTGGATTCACATGGCGCAGTTTGTGCCATCTACCATAGACCAACAGTTGCTTATCTGGGATTGTGACCTAATAGAGTTGGTGGAAGCAGATCCTCAACCCTTCATTGGGCAAGACCGCAACAACGACGAGGCGATCTTTTACTTAGAGGATATCTAACCTGCGTCTGCTTTAATCAGTGTAGATGTGGACTTGGAGTCCATCGACTTTACTTCCAGCGGCTTCAAGCTACATCCTGCGGACAGCCGACAAGAGCCCTCAAGATCCACATGATGAGCAGATAGGACATCTACAACGACTTACTATAGCGGCGCGCCACCACTGAGATGATGATGGGTGCCGAAGATAAGTCCAAGAACCCGAATGACACTAGGCCATCTGAGTGGCCATCTGCTGTGAAGTGGACGTTGCCTAGTCCGGAAGCTAAGGAACCACTTGTAGACATCAATCGGGACAGATGTAGAGCCAAAACCGACCAAGATAAGCGCTTCATTGCCTGAGGAGGAGCGGTACAAACTAGTGGAGCTGATTCAAAAATATAAATATTGTTTTGCGTGGCAGTACACAGACAAGCCAGGACTCTCAAAGGAACTCGTGGAACATAAGTTGCCAACTCTCCCAGAGTTCAAACCTCACAAGCAGCCGCTAGACGGTTTGATGCGGACACCATCCCAAAAACAAAGGCCGAGATTGAGAAGCTTCTTATAGCATGTTACATTAGAACTTGTCGTTATGTAGAATGGCTTGCAAATATTGTGCCTATTGTAAAGAAGAATGGTCAATTAAAAGTCTGTATAGACTTTAGGAATTTAATCTTGGCGACACCTAAGGATATGAGTATGTAATGCCTATGGCCGATATGCTTGTTGATGCGGCCGCCGGCCACAAATTTTTATCATTAATGGATGGTTATTCTGGATACAATCAAATCTTTATTTCTGAAACTAATGTACACAAAACTGCTTTTCGTTGCCCGGAGCCTGTCGGCATTTTCGAATAGGTGGTCATGCCCTTTGGCTTGAAGAATTCCGGGGCAACATACCAAAGGGCAATGAACATGATTTTTCATGATCTAATTGGCCATACACTTGAAGTTTACATTGATGACATCGTCGTCAAATCGTGTGAATTTGGCCAGCACTTGGCCCATCTTAAAGACACCTTCATCCGGATGAGGCAACATGGATTAAAAATCAATCCAGCTAATTGCTCCTTCGGAGTGGCAGCAGGGAACTTCTTAGGTTTCCTGGTACATGAGAGGGGCATCGAGGTGGATCAGAACAAGGCTAAGGCCATCTTGAAGCCCGCGCACCATCCAATCTCAAGGAGCTGCAGTCACTGATTGGCAAAATTAATTTCTTAAGGAGATTCATTGCCAATGTTGCAGGAAAGATGAAAGCATTCACTACCTTGCTTAAAGGGAGGAAGAACGAGACGTTCCTTTGGATGGCGGAGCATCAAGCGGCCATTGAAGAAATAAAGGGAGCGTTGGGTAACCCTCCAGTGTTGGTACCGCCAAGGCCTGGAGTGCCTCTGAAGCTATACGTGTCAGCCGCCGAAGAATCCATCGGGTGCTTACTTGCACAATTTGATGAGGGCGGGAAGGAAAGAGCTATCTATTACCTTAGCAAGACTCTACAAGGGCCATAAGTGAGATACACCGCATTAGAGAAATTGTGCTATGCTCTAGTATACTCCTGCAATAAATTAAAACATTACATGCTGCCAAGGACGGTCCATGTGGCAGTTCCCTTCGACTTGGTGAAGGCGCTTCTGTATAAGCCGGCATTGAAGGGTCGCCAGGCTTAGTGGGCTATGAAAATCAGTCCCTTTACTCTTATACACGTCCCTCAGAAAGCAGTCAAGGGAAAAGATTTAGCAAATTTCTTAGCTCAACATCCCTCGTTGATGGCGCCAGAAGATCCCAGAGAAATATCCTTCATAGGATTCGAACCTTGGGAATTGACCTTTGATGGATCTTGTGCAAGCAGCGCCTTGGGAGCCGGTATTAGTATCACTAGTCCCCTGGGGCAACATTGAAAGCTTGCTCGGGAACTAGAGCCTGGCACCACCAACAATCAAGCTGAGTATGAAGCTTCCATATTTGGCCTGGACACAGCACTGCTCAAGGGTGCAAAATCCATTACAATTTTTGGAGATTCCCAAGTCATCTTGAAGCAACTAACGGGAGAATATGAATGCAAGAGTCCCAGGCTGATTAAGTGCTATGAGACAGCACTGGAACTATTGGGCAAATTTTCGGATGCTACCATCACCCACGTGCCTAGAAGTCAAAATCAAGAGGCCAACGAAGCTGTTCAACTTGCTTCAAGCTGGCATACTGGTCGCCCTAGGGGGCACCATGCGTCGCCACCATCACAAATGAGTCTGAAGACCAACAAGAAGTCCAACCTCAAAACTCGAATGGTGATTGGAGGACCGAGATCACACGGTACCTCGAGAACCCATCATCTGGAGGAGATAGCTCGCTGTAGGTTAAAGCTTTGTGGTACACACTGATCGGTGGCGAATTATTCCGAAGAGCGGTTGATGGACTATTGCTCAAGTTTATAGGTCCTGAAGACGCTAAGCTGGTGATGGAAGAAGTCCATGAGGGGATATGCGGCTCTCATTAGGCAGGGCCTAGCATGAGGTGGAGCATCCACCGCTATGGATACTTCTAGCCAACAATCATGAAAGACTGTATCACGTATGCTCATGGTTGTGAGGCTTGCCAAAGGCGCGGCCCAATTCAAAGGGTGCCAACGGAAGAGTTGCACAGAGTCATTAAGCCTTGGCCATTTCGTGGCTGGGGGATGGACATTATTGGGAAAATTCATCTGCCATCATCTAAGAACCACACATTCATACTTGTGGCCACTAATTACTTTACCAAATGGGTAGATGCATGGCCAATGAGGAAGATCGATCCAAACGATGTAATTAAGTTCGTAACTGAGCTCATACATCGATTTGGAATCCCTCAAACAATCACTGCTGATCAATGCACAGTGTTCACTGGTGAAAAGTTTTTAGCTTTTGCAAAACAATTCTGGATTCGCATATATCACTCCACTCCATACTACCCACAAGCAAATGGTCAAGCTGAGGCCACTAATAAGATCTTGATAAGTATGATCAAGAAGGCAGTAGGTGAGAAACCAAGAAAGTGTCATGAGGCTTTGTTAGAGGTCCTATAGGCTTACAAAAATTTTAAGTCTACAGCCACTGGATTCACACCATACTACCTGACATATGGTCATGACGCCGTTCTACCTTTGGAGATCACAATCCCTTCTCTAAGAATGGCCCAGCAGCATCACTTAGACTTAGCCAAGTATGAAGAGGCCATGTTGCGAGAGTTAGAGACCGCGGATAGTGACAAGCTTATGGCCTTGGAAAACATCCGTCGTCAAAAGGTGAGAATGGCAAAGCATTATGATAAGAGGGTTCGAGGCAAAACCTTTAGTGAAGGAGACCTAGTGTGGAAAGTAATTTACCCTCAGGGGTGCGTGATAATGAGACAGGGGAAGTGGTCTCCAAATTGGGAAGGACCATTCATTGTAACTACAAAGACTACTTAATGGTGCATATAGGGGTGTAAATGAGACTGATAGGCTCGTGAATTATTCGAGCTCGGCTCGGCCAAAATTCGGTTCAAACTCGACTCAAAATGGCTCAGTTCGAGCTCGAGTTCGGCTCGTAACACTCATGATTTCAAGCCGAGCCAACTACTATTCGGCTCGAAAGCTCGATAATAGGCTCGATTTATTTTTATACATAAATTTTTTATTAGTAAATATAGAAATTATATAAACTATTAAAAGTATAAATGTTAGTATTGTTTATATCATTTAATTTTAAATTATAAATATATTATTAATAAATATATATTTTTTAAATTATTTAAATTATAATTATATATATGCAATATATTAAATATAATTCATTTATAAATTATGTGAGAATGAAAACAATATTGTTCGAGCTCGGCTCGAATTCGTCAAAGCTCGGTCAACGCTCGGCTCGAAGTAGTTCGGTCAAAGCTCGGCTCAGTCAAAGTTCGGCTCGAATTCTTATGAGCTCAAGCCGATCTTACCACTATTCGGGCTCGGCTCGGCTCATTTACACCCCTAGGTGCATACAAGCTGATGGACATCGATGGTCAAGAACACAAATAGAATATAAATGCAAAGTATCTCAAAGTGTTCTATCCATCAGTCAGAGAAGCAGAGTAAACAACATAAGTGCATCAAAAGTGGCCAATCACAAAATCGGCCAAAAAGTAGTAATAACATCCTGAAGCAAAGACAAGAGTTGCCCACCACAAGGCCGATGGGCTGACCCAGAAGTGTACTGAAAGTAAAGCAGTGCTAACTACTAAGGGGGAGGCAGCGTCCCATCACCTAGTATGCGACGACGCATGATGGCCCACTAATCACGGGTGCGCCCAAGGATGTCCGTCAGACGACGAAGTGCAGCAGCAGAAGCTCGAGAACGAGCAGATAGCAGAGGCCGACGAACTCTCGACAACTCAGCCGATAAATCACGATCATCTGCAGCTAAGCGGTCATGATCAGCCTGCAAAGCGATAGCTCGGGAGGACATCTTAGCCAATCTAGGCTCAAGTGAAGTGAGCCCATCTCTAGCCCCCTGAATAGTGCGGCACTTCTCCGAAATGACACGCTGCGCCTCCATAATTACACGTTGCGCCTCCACAATAACACGCTCCTCCTTCACAATATAGCACTCCGCCCGTGCGATGATACCCTCCAACTGTGACTTCTGACTCTCCTCAACCCCAAGGTTCGTAGATAGTTGCTCACGCTGAGGACGAATAGTCTCTAACTGTGAGCGAGTCTCGCGGTGTCGCGCCTCGAGATCGTCAATAAGTGTCAAAACCTGGGCGGACCGATCCACTGTACTGCTATAAAAAGGATAAGGAAGGGACAAATCAGAGATATGCTCCGAGAAATCCGAGAAGCCGGCATCCTCGATGAAGGTAAGGACCGGGCTGATATCGCTAAGTAGATCATAGAGACCAGGGACCATCTTAGCTGAAAGTGGACCGGTCTGGGTGAAAAGAAGACGGTCAAACGCCTCACATGTTGAAGCAATGTCAGCACGAGTGCTCGAGTCAAGTGGAGGAGAAGCCACGGGGCCTGCACGAGGGTCAATAGGTACCTGAAGGCATGGCTATGTTAAGATGTTGCAAAGGAATTTTCACCATGTCAAAACATGAAATGAAGCATACCTGAGGAGGCGGCGCAACCAAATCAGATGAAAGAGCAGAAGTATCAGCCACAGAGTGATCTGCCGGATCCGTAGGGATCTAGAGTAAAGGACCCTTAAACATATCATTAAGGGATAACAAAAGATGAGAATACAACTAAGGAATACCTGAGAGATCACCGAGGGGTCAGCCTGGCTAGTCGTGGAGGCATAATCTGCAGCCTGAGTAGAAAGAGGATGATCTATCTGACCCACGAGGGTCTAAAAGATAGCTACCCTTAGAACATTTTCTTTGACAAAATAAAGAAAAAGGAAATGGGACGTAACTAAGGAGTACCTGAGAGACAAGCTCGGGGTCAGTTGAGCTAACTGCAGGGGCATGGTCGCCAGCCTGAGAGGAATATGGATCCACCTGAGCAACAAGGAAGGATGTTACTACACTGCTAAGATTAATATGAATAAAAAACCCAAAGTGGCGGAACATACCTGGACAGCTGTGGTAGGCGAGGAATCATCAGTGCCAGTCACCATGGCACCAGTCTGATACTTTGGATCTATACCATTGAGGATGATGTAGTTAGCTTGAGCTAACAACTCATCCATAGACGATGTGCCCAAAGAAGAGAAATAGCGAGAGTTGGTGGCCACATCAACATCAACAACAGTCTCATCAGCCTGGCCATGATCAGCGCTGCCCTCGTCATCTATAATACCTGCGTGACCATCCTTCCAATTTGGATCCATAGGCTCATCCTCCATGTAGTCACAATTCCTGGTGCTATCATCAGCCGCTTGGTCCTCCGCCATAGGATCGTCGCCACGGCCGCCAACATCTGCAGGATCCTCCTCCTCGCCAGAGCTCGACTCCTCATCATCAGAGCTCGCGGCAGACTCCTCATCACTTGAAGACGCCTCATCATCAGTACTCGCAGCAAACTCGTCCTCATGACTACCATCACCTCCTGGAGCATCCCCATCTCCCTCACTTGCTTCGTCATCAACTATAGAAAAGAAACATTAAAGGACCGAAGCAGTTCATAAAAAGCCATATTGCTAAAGGAATACTTTGACATACCTCTTTGGCGCTTGCGAGATGAAAAAGCCGCAGCAGACTCAGGCTTCGGAGTGACACTGCGTGAAGCGGAAGTAGGGGCCGATCGGACAACGGCACCATGAGCACTAGACTGCTTCGAAGAAGCTGAGCTACACGGCGGGTCCCCAAAGCGAGCTATAATTTGGTCATAAGACGGCATGATAGAAGTGATGTATGGCGTCCACCACGCCATGAAACCAGCAGCAAGCGACCTATCGGAGTAAAGAGGAGATAGCTAGAACGCGTCAAGCGAGACGAGAAAGCAACCACAGCCTGAATACCGGCTTCTGTCATCCTCTCGTTCCTGGTAAAACGAACCTGCCACTTTACTTTATGAGGAAGTCCAAGATGGCAGCCAAACTGGCGAGCGAGCAGATGAAAACAGTATGGCTCGGCTATAAATGGATTGGACACGTCGTTCTTCCGCACCCCACTCAGAAGCATATGGGGCTTCATACTAATATTCCAAGTGGACTCCCCATCAAAGCCATCCGGCCGAGCAGGCTGGCACACTAGTGAGGTCATCAACTTCCCCAACGGAGCGTACACAAAAAAATTATGGTAAGATAGCCTGTGATGAAGGAACAAGCAGACAATCCCTAGACTATCCCACTTGAGGAGGCCATCCCTGCTATTCCTCACGGAATATGCAGCTAACAATCCGCCCAACAGGTCACCCTCAGAACATTGCCTCGGGCAAGGACGAGGCACACCAGTAAACAACCGAGGGAAATATAGCTGAACCCACAACTGCAGAAACCATAACGGCCCGGAGGCCGAGTTAGTGGGATCTCGCCCACTAGCCCACATATCAGCAAGCTTGGACATGCCACTAAACAGGGTGCCAAGGAAATAGGAACCAGTGGCCCAAGAATGATCACTCATGATAGCCAAGACAAGGGGCAGAACGGTGCGTAGAACAGTCCGAGCGCTCAAGCAGATGATGAATCGACGAACCACAACAGTAGAAAAGCTACGTGCTCGTCCCGTGTAGAAGGGGAACTCCCAGTTGTCTTGTTATGATCTATGTAGGCCGCGTACTGCTTGGCTGCCTTGCCCGAAGGACAAATTGCAGCACCCAGTGTAGGATCATCAGTAGCCGACTGGTCAACTCTGACCTAACCACACGGAGCCCCGTGATCATCACAAAATCAAGGAGAGTGGGACCCACAAAGTCGCAAGGAAACTGGAAGGCATTGACGGTAGAATTCCAGAAGCACATGAGGTAGTAAATCAGGCGGTGATCTAACACCACAGGCTGGGTAGATAGGGTGATGGCATCGTCAATTCCCCATCTGCGCCACTCGATAGTACGTCCTCTCATCCGGTGAACCCATGAAATGTACTTGCCCAAACTGCTCTGATCATCATTCCCATCATTCCGGGGAAGCTTGGTCTTTGACTTAGGAGCAGAATTGCCAGACTGCTGAGACTGAATAGACTTGGTCTGAGAGACGAAGGCTCTAGTGAATGCAGCCTCAATGATCGGGCATCCACACGATAAAAAATCTCGAGCCTCGTCTGCATGCGCACTCGTAATGTGGAATGGACACAGAAAGGGCTCCGACTCCAGGTGGTCGAAGTCATAAGACTCATCATCAGAGTCCGGAATAAGCGGCCTCTCCACACTATATAAGAAGTAACATAGGATTAAGGGACGTGAATACAGGCCACAAAACAAGTAATATGCTGGCTGATGGAGAGGACGAAGATGGCGGTGAAGCTTTTAGGGAACAAACCTGCTACATCACTCTCAACTCTCTTTAAACTATAATTCTCATAGGATTGTTCAAGAGCATGCCTAATTTGCCTACCGAAAGCGCACGGTATCAAGCTTGCAGTATTTATTTTTAATTGTCGGGATCGTTCTTCTGGAGAGTAACACGATAGAAGTGCGTTAATAACATTCTAAATCTTAGAACACCAAAACTTCATCTAGTTCATGATAGAGTAATGGTTATTTCCAATGAATAAGTGCTTGAGAAATAAATGCATAAAAGCTATAAAGAAGTAAAAGAAAGCAGCATTTAAAAGTGAAAATGAATGGAACGAATGTGTCTGTAGATTCATGAGTTAAAAGATATTATGGACTAAATGACAATCAAACAAAATAAAACTAAGATAGAGCAGTCATACTTCAATGGAATATAGAAAAATGGAAACTTAGTGAATCAAGATGAATCCTCTAAACAGGTTAATCAACTCTTCATGTCTTTGATCACTTTCCCAAGACGAGTACTAGTGATCCAGTGTCATGACATTTTAAGCACTGAAATCATGTGATACCATTATCAAGAAATAATCGGTCAGACTCATTTCTCAGTAATAGAGTTCAGAATTATCACTTAATCTGTCTCTGTCAAATTCAGATTAAGCCATTAAAAACTCAAGGTCACATCTAAATCATCACGCATTAGTCTGAACTTGAAGTTGTCCTCTTACTACCTTGAGGATAAGAAGATACCTTATGCTCCTATCTTGTATGTCCTCTACAAGAAATGAAAAGCTAGTATTTAAATCTATCATCCAAGGGTTGCTCAAGATTTAAACTTCTCAAAGTAATTCCTTCAAGTATTTGTGAGAAATAATAGTCCTGTAAGTATACCAAGATGACTTTACTAATCAAAGTCCTTGACTTATCTGGACTATTCAGATTCACACAGATACTTTAGCATGAGATTTCTCTGTAAATAATCCTGAAAACACATGATTTAACTCAGGATTAACGAAAGTGAGCAAGTTGCCTAATCTCCTACCCATAGTGAATGACTAGAATATCATAAGGCTATGAACCCTGGAGATTAGCTCTTTCTAATTCTCATTAATTATTGGGACAAAAGATGGTTTTTGAAACATCTTTCCCTTTTAAACGACAGGTACTAAATGCCCAACTTAGGAACAAGTTTGTTCTGCATCATCCTGAGTAAAAGATGTTTGAGAAAACTATATCATCATCTTCCTCACTGTGTTTAAGAAAACAGTGATGTGAAATATAAATTTGAAATGTAGGTTTGTATTAAGAAGTAAGAATTCCCATCTTAGTCTGGGAAATATCCCAAAATATCATAGGTAAAAGTAGCAATACATGTATAAGAAAACGATAAGGTTTATGAGTCCTCTTAAGCAAAATGCTAGGGTGCTCCCAAAATATAGAGTGGGGGCTAGACAGAATTAGGAAATCACTTTCCTATGAAAAAGGTTTGAGAAATAATACTGCAAAATAGATGTCCAAAACAACTTGCAGTAACTGTCTTGGGTTTCAAACTATGAACATTCTAGTTTTCCGCGCGCTATATCTGTACAGCGTGGAGGGAGCTATTATTCATAAAATGTTATTCAGATTTGGTTAATACAAAGAATCAAATTCCTCGCAGTGATATTTATCAGGAATACGGCGAGGATGTTTAATTCCTATTTATAACATAGGTGATGTATATGTATACGAAAGACAAATTTGGCTTCCTTGAAATAAGGATCCATTTTGATGCTACATCAGGATTATTCCCTCGCTTTGTCCAATTGAAAATCGCGAGTGTCCTGATATAACTTGTTTAAGAGTGAAATAATTAGGATTACTCCTCGCACTAATCCTTGTGATGATTGAAGCAAGGATTAGTCCTTTTATGAAGGAAAATGTCAAATCCTGAGATCGATTATAACTTCTCCTTGCAACATTTATTGAGAATACCGCAAAGACAGAATTTGAAACCTCCGAAAAAATTGAGAATTTAGAGTTGTTTAGTTCTTAAAGATTATCACGCGATGATTGACATTGCGTGGGTCTTTAGGAACTTCAAGTAATTCTGAGCATTAGTATTTGCAGATTGCATAAAGAATTGAAAATCAAAGTATACTAACAACAGAAGATTTATTAAATCAATAATTCTGCCAGTTTAATACCTAACTCAGTAACAATGTTCAAACTTCCTGAGTAATTATGCCAACCAGATTATAAGTTGAAATATGATACCAGCATGAATATGAAAATCGGACTAACAAATTTATGCAGATTTCAAAATTGCAATCAGAAAGATAAAAACACAAGATTTAACATCTGATCTTCCTTCATAACATAATTTGCAAAGAAAATTGTAAACGAGTACACCTGGAAATCTGATTTAAAACCAGAATATCGCGAATTCGATCGTTGAAGTCGGTAAAAACAAGATGGTGATCGTCGTAATGATTGAACAGAATCATCCTGATAGCAAATCCTCTTTCCAGATCACTCTTAAGCTAAACTACTAAACAGAATTCAAAGAAATCTAATTGCGAATTGAATTACAAATCTAAAGAACACGAAATTAATCTGCAGAATTAAACCCTAGCTACCCTACCTATGAAAACTCTAAAATGAACGGGAGAATTTGAGCTAATCTTTTCTCCGAGTCTCTCGAGCTGATCTCCGCAGGGATCTATTTATAGATGTAACAGAATAACTGTCCCATGCCTCCGGTGATAACCGCTCGCACTTCGTATTAACTCTTGCCTCACGCTTTGCTCCGTTCCATCAAAGCGTGGCTTCTTATGACGTTACTTTTCTTGACAAGGCGAGAACATCTCAGACTTCTTTGAATGAACTTCTTCTCGCCATAACTCTTCCAGATTTTCAGCTCACACAAACTCTTCTTCTCACGCGATGTCAAGTGATTATCGCGTAGACTTTTCAGCCTTCACATATTTTCCGTGAAGTTATCCAGATTTTAGCCTCAAAGTCCTTGCGATATTTCTTTTCTTCCCTCGTGGTGTTTATTCCGCCTCTCTCAGCTTGTTTCCTGACATTTAATAAAGCGAGGATGAGTTCAGATAATGACACAGCGTGGAATACTTATGTTAAAATCTTCAACTTCTAGGCTATTTCTAAGCAATTTCCAACTATCTCATGATCTCACTTTTCCAGAATATTTGCACAACTTCTCCAATTATTCTTTGAAAATCTATGGAAACATGATCAAAAACTCATCATCAAGACACTAAATTGGACGAAAATGACAGTTATAAATGACTGTCATCACCATCCTCACATTTAGAACCACTTGTCCTCAAGTGGTAGGGAACTTGTAAAGTTTCAAAGAATAAGTCCAATTTGTGGCTTTTCAGATTTAGTATTATTGCAAAACCCTTCCTGGATCATTGCCTTTTCTTTTCCAACTATCTCAAGCTAAATTCATTCAACCGATTGATGCTTCATACCTGACGTCTAATTTACCAGACTTTATAAAAACATTAACAAAAGTGATTTGCATTTTTGTGAACTATTATTCTGCTCCTTAGTTAGTCAAATTTTTCCTTTCATGCTCAATCCTATCCAACTTATGTGCATACCTTGTGCTTCTGAATCCTTAGCCAAAAAGAATAAATTTTTTTTTATATCAAGGGGTGGCTTCTCGTGGCTTTCATTAGCTCGGTTTCACATTATTAGGAGGAGTCGCATGGCCTGACATTGCAGATGAAACTTCAACTCCCCTACCATTGACTTTGCTCTTTTTGAGTTCTTCAACTCATAAGTCAGAGGGGCAGCTGTGCCAGCTACTTATATCCACATCATTTTACCACGTTTGTTTCTAAAATTTCCCTTGTTTTGGCTTTGGACTCATACTTCACTTGATATGCACACTCATCTTCTAAGAGAGACTAGATTGGATCAATCCTTCTAATCTTAGTGCAGTTTTGTTATTTATGGTATGCAAAACACTCAAGTCAATATAATCACAAAATCTTCAAATTATTCATCCAGTAATGACATCAATCAATCTCTAAGTTCTCATCTTTCAACAGTTGTCAAGAGCGGCTCTGCATGCAGTCAGAATCTTAAAATTGATGTTTCTATAATTAGCCACCTAGACTTAATCTTCTACTCCTTCACTAGCTCTCTATCTCACTTCAGATTCTGGTTCAGATTATTAAAGCATTATCATAACATGAAGATCTACCTTAAAGACTAGTTCTCGCATTACCTACATCCTAGAACTGATTCACACTTTTTAAAGAGAGAAAGTAAAAAGAAAACTGAGAAGATTAATAAGCAGAAAAGAGAAGGTTCCAGAAACTCCCCCTGTGATTTCAGGATGGACCTGCATCACTATTTGGATCTTTTGGTGGTTCTGAAGGTGGCTTTTTCAAGTCTGAAACTAAGTTAGCAAGGATTTCCACTAGTTTTGTATTATTTTGCTGCTCTTGCTTCCTTAGCTCCATTTCCCTTTCTCGTTCCTGTCTCCTTTCTTCAAGTTCTTCTCTTCTTAACCTCTCAAATCTTTCCATCTCCTCTCTCCTCATTCTTTCTTATCTATCCCATTCTTCCTTCCTTATTTTCTCTTGTCTTTCCATCTCCTCTTTCCTGAGTTTCTCTTCAGTTTGAATTCTGGCGTGCTCAAGTTCGATCCTCTTCTATTCCATCTCCCTCCGGATGTGCTTGTCCTCTGACATAGTTTTCACCAGCATTTCCATGGACTGTGCAAAACTCTGAATTGAAGTGCTCATATTCTGAGATTCATCCACTGACACTATGTTCCTCATAGGTTGTCTCAGAGGTTGAGATGGTGCAGAAGTGTCTTCGAACTCCTCATCTTCAGGAATGGCATTTAATGCAAGAGATGCTACTGACATCTATGTCCTCTTTACTGCAGCTTTTGACTGAGATGATTTTGATTTTAAAGGAAGTCTGGGTTGTCTGATCTTAGGTGAAGGTACCTCTGATCCTGGACCTTCAGAAGTTTGTTCCTCCAGATCTGGCATTTGATGGACCAATTCTCCCTTTAAGGTATCTTCTGGCAAAGGAATAGGAGGGTCTATCTTTATAATCTCTGCTAAGAATGGTGTCATTGACACTCCTTGTTTTTCACAGAGCCTTCGAATTAGATTTGGATAAGCTAATGTTGCGTCTTCTCCAACTCTTGACTTGATGACACTAAGAACATGATGTGCAGCACTACACTTTCTTCCTGACCATAATAAAGCAAATCCTTCAAAAGTTCCAGCAAAAGGCCCTTGGAAATTAGTGGTAGGTCTGAGCTTTGAGTAATAGAAATCAAGTGTTGGTAGATACTCAGGCTTCAAATTCTTTAATGGAATCTTATTCTGCTCAGTTCCTCTGTGTGTTGAACAAAATCCTAATGCCATTTTTCTAGCATTAGTAAGCTTATTGCCTTGAGTCTTTTTCCTTAAGAGAATCTCAGATCTGACTTCTGGTTGTTCCAATAGAGGTGCCTGTATCAAATCATTCAGAGTCTCTACAGTGGCCTGCACTGTTTTACCCCTGATCCATGTTGTTTCAGCCTCTACATCAAAATTTGCATAAAATTCCCTGGTCAGCTCCACATAACCACATTTGTTGTTATGCCTCATGAAAATATCCCATTAATTGATTCTTCTCCAGTAGTTAATACACTTGTGACTCAGGTACTTAGGATGAAATCCTTTGTCTGGAAAAATCATCTTAGACATTCCCAAGTAATTCTCTAGTGCTTCCTTTCTTCCATTGAACTTAACCTTGATTTCCTCCACAGTGAATTCATTCCTTTTCTCAATGCTATCAGGAATTGACAATCTCACTTTTGGGCTATTCTTTCCCCAATAACTCAAAGGCATAAGTTCTGGAGCTTCTTTCCCAGGTGAAGATCCCTCAGAAGTATCTGATTCGCTTCCTCCAGATTCTTGTGCTTCTTCCTGATCATTTTCAGCATTTTCATTTTGTTCACCCTCTGACTGATTTCCTTCTTGAGCCGGTTCTACATTTTCCTCCTGAACATGCTCTTGATTTTCTTCTTGAGCAGGTTCTGGATTTCCTTCTTGAACCTCCTCAGTATCATAATGCTGAAGGTTACCTATGTCTGACTCATGAAGTAATGATGTGCTGGTGCCAATCTTCTCAGTGACTTCCAAACTTTGTTGGTTCAAGGTCTCTGTGGTCTCATACTGTGTAGGTTCATTTAACAAAAGCAAGACAGCAGAGGGTTCTGAAACAACAGTGTTCTGAACTCCAAAATGTTCTTCTACTTTCTTCTTCTGTTCTTTAATCCAATCAGGATCATATATCCTTGAGACTGCTCTATGAACTACCTCATTCTTAATTTGAGGTGGAAGAACCCATTGATTCATTTGGCTCTCAGCAATTATCTGTGCCTTGGTATGTTGGTTGACAGTCTGCTCCACCAAACATTCTCTCTGCTGGTATTACCTTCATACACAACCATCTGTTTGCCTTGATTCTCTCGGATTTCATTTCTTTGAATCTCTTCTCTGTAGGCTTGAAGTGCCAATGGGCTTGGCTCCAATACTTGCTTAGGATTTATCTGTTGTTTCACTCTTTCTAATTCCAACTCAAGCTTAGCTGCATATTCATTTGCTTGTTCCACTGAAGTATGTGCATTCCCTCCTTCTCTGACCAACTTCCTGTATTTTTTAACTAGACCTTCCAAAGATGAGTTCATATTTCCAACAATGATTCCATGCAAATTCAGAGCATCAAATTCTTCCATGTCTTTAATTGATTGATCTTGCACTGTGTTCACCACTAACTCTTCCACTTGATCCAAAAATTCCTGCTCATCTGTAGCTTGTTCTGGTGGTGAATTCTGTTCTATCTGGCTTGCTGTTCCAAGAAAATCGTCAGCTTCCTCATTGAAATTGTCAATAAATTCCTGATCATCTCCTTTTCTTGCCAAATCTTCTAGATCAATTTGGTTTCCTACCAGAGTTTGGTTTACTTGTGCCTGTTGTTCTTTATCCTGCCTTTCTAGATTTTCTTCTGGACTGGCTTCAGCATGATAAGATTGCACAATTGGACCTTGATATTCAACAATACAAGTTCTCCATCCCTCAGGATCAATGTCCCTCACCTCCAGGTCTTGAAAAGGTTCAGATTCCAATTCTTCTGTGGAGAATAACTCTGGTTTAAATTCCAGAACTTCAGTGCAAGGTACTATGGCCTGCTGGATTCCAAGAGTCGGTTCCACCTTTTCTTCATCAGAACTAATGTCGTGGACTACAAATTTTGGTTTCCTGGCCTTCATCTTAATCCTGAATTTCTTTACAGGTTTCTCAGGTTCTTTTTCCTGCTGCTTCTCCCTCTCAGGAACAGTTTCTTGTTGAACTACCTCCTCAGGAGAATGGTCCTGCTGTTTCTCAGAGAACTTTCCTTTTCTTTTATATACAACTACATCCTTCTTTCGCTGAGATGGTTGCAACGATTCTTTGTTTTCCTCCATCAATTGCTCTGATTGTGGAGTTCCTTTTTTCAAGTCCAAAACCTCTTTGATTGTTAATTCATCTTCATTCTTCCTCTTCTTTGAAGATTGGCTAGTCTTCTCAGACTTGTATTTCTCCACCTTGCTTCCAGTCCTTTTCTTATTTGGAGGTGCTTCTTCTGAAGAGCTTGAACTAAGAATATGTGACTTCCTCTTCCTGGTAGACATTTTCTTCTTACCCTTCTTCTCTTAAGTTCTCATAAATTCTTCGAATTCACGCTTTTCCTTTTGCCTGCTTGCATAATAGTGTTTAACACTGTCTTTCAAAATCCGATGGGGTTCATCATTTTCTTCATTCCCTTCCCCTACACAGTTGTAACTTCATCCACTACTCGCATCTTCTCAAGTCTTTGTTCATCATCTGTACTATCCTCATCAGAATCATTTTTCTTGATATAAAAGTTTTTACCCAAACCTTTTAGCATCATATTCATCCCCTTTCTATTCAGATATTTCTCATTCCATGCATCCCAATCATCAATGATTATCTGCTGGATCTTTCCTTGTCTCTGATCAGTATAAGCTCTGTGTTCCTTGTATGCATTTTCTCTGCACATAATGTCATATCTAATATACTTCTCAATGAATTCCTTCTTCCTCTCCTGAACAAGTCCATGAACTTCTTGCTGGAGAGGTGGGGGTAATCTCTTCATGATCTTATGTGGTCTATCTGTGATGAGAAGATCTACATCAGCTGGTGTTATTTTTGGGGCTGAAATCTTCCTAAAATTCTTTGTAGGTTCCAAACCTTCATTTATGACAGACTCTCTGAAAATATTCCTGACTATGTTTTGTGGTGTTTGCTTTGCATCTGATCTTTGCTTCCTGTTCTTCCCTGTTCTCTCAGCTTCTCTTTCTTCAGCATCCTTAACCCATGCCTGCTGTTCAGGCATTAAATCAGCAAAATTTTCTAGTGGAAACTCTTCATCAGGTTTTCTCTCTAACCCTGGCTTAAGGATTCTTCTCCTCAGATTTTCTCCCTTAGCCCACTCATTCATATGCATTATCCAGCTATTCCTAGCTTCCTGGATAATCATAAGAACCTTACTCCATTCCATCTTGCCTTGTTTAGCTTTCTGAAAATGGGGCTCAAGGGCATGTCTCAGATTAATCCGAGCATCAATGATCCTATCCAATGCCAAGTTTGTCAGGAAATTCTGTTCAACAGGGCCCTTCTTATTCAAGAATGCTGGAGGCATGTATGCTGGAAGTGCCTGTTGTGGATCATAAACTTGGGCATTGCGGATTTCTTGGAGTTTACAGCAATATTTGGTGAGTCTTTTCATGTACTTAGGCAATGGTTGAGGGTCAAAATAGTCCAACTCCAATCCTGTTTGATCCTTCGGGTTGATTATTCTATAGCATTCTTGGTTCCATTCAGCCATACATTTCTTCTCCCTTTCTTAAAGTGTTTCAAGTCTGATATCTTTAGGGAGATGTTTGTCATTAATAAGATTGATCATCTGATCTTCCCAAAAATGACTCATCTTAATCCAGAATGCTTCTTCCAGACCAATCATCAATGATTCCTTCTCCTTACCAGGTATATGTTGAATCATCAGCGGGTTGACATAAAAGATTGGAGGTGAAATTTTCATTCCTAACCATCCACAGCCTTTCTGAATGTCTTTCACCGTCTTTTCTGTTCTCTTCATTCTCGAAAATGATTGTTCTTTCTTGTCTGATTCGACACCTCGAGCTTGAAGTTCTTCGAAAGTCATCTTATGAATCCTTTAGAAAGAGATAAGATAAACTGATTAAATCGGTGTCACCATACTCACATTTAGAGTTTTACTCTAAATGTGAAGGTGTTAAGAGAAAACATAGTATCAATTCTTCCTTCTCTGTACTTATTTTTGCATGATATCACCATACTCATATTTAGAGATTTGCTCTAAATGTGAAACTTTAAATGTTGATTAAATCTGCTTAAAGGAAAGCAAAAATACCAGAAGAATAGAAACATAGTACGGACAAAAAAAAACAGATTACAAAACATCATTCATCAGATTCTTGCAAATATTAGGAAATTACAAAGCACGATGGGTCTTATGACTCTAATTTGTTAATCAAAGAGGAGGAATTTCTCCATCAAGGCCAAATCTGATAAACATATTACAATGCTCAGAGACTAGACACCTCATACAGTAAATTGAGGTAACCCAATAAAAATTCCTTGAAAGACTATGATTGTTATCATAATAATTCCTATAATTGCAAAATCTTTTCTTGGGCTGCCCTTGAAAAGGTGAAAGGAATTCATTCTGATTTGATAGCCATCCTCTGAATTGGAGCTGGAGATCTTTAAGCCTTCGTCTATTCTTACAAAGAGTAGCAAAAAGCCAAATTCCTTTCTCCTGCTCTTCAACTTCATCCTTACTCAAAAGCATAAGTGCTTTTATGTAGATGGATGGGGGATGATTATCAGTAATTGCAGGTTTCAAGAGATCAAATGTTGCTTGTTCATTCTTAACTATGACAAACAGGCGCAACGCCTCTTGTAATTGGTACATCCAATTTCCTGCATTTCTGCAGCTTTCAATGAAATCTATCTTTGTTTCCTCGAGAGTTGCCCATCCCCAAGCTGAGAATTCTTCAAGAGTGGCCATCTTCAAGACTAAGGGATGGTGGGTGGCTTCATCTAATTCCTTGCAGACTAGTTTGCAGTTGAAAACAGTCTCAAGGTGATCAAATGCCAGCCTCGACAGGATATTTCCAAGAATCTCATATGGTAGATCTGTGATCTGAGTGGTCTCTGATCCAGATTTTTGTGATGAAATTCTTGGACACTTGGAGGAACTTCCAGTTTCAAGACTGAGTAATATTGAAAAGGATAATGCACGTGGATTAAACAAAAGAGGTGCAAAGAATGAAAATGCAAAAGTTGTAGAACAACAAGCAAATCAGTAATATATCAGCAAGTAATTCCAGAAGATTTTACAATCCAAAGTCTCCAAAAGATTACAAAAGTATATCAGAGTAGTCCTTCTATCTAAGAGATATTAGGCTACTTAAGGATTGTTGATTTCCTCATTATCAGAATCACTCCACACTTTTTCATCAGGAACAACTTCACCACAAAATAACCTGAACTGTCTATTATGTCAAAGAATTGACAGGGAATGCAGTCCATTCTGACATTTGGTGGTAAAAATGCACGTTCAAGCAGTGAATGATCCTTGCAAAAGCTCCTTCCTTCTTGATCATGGAAGGGATCTGGAATTTTTACACAGTGGAGCAGCCAATGGAATATATGAATCTTAATGAAGACTACATCTAAAACGTTTAAGGCTACTGATTTGATCAATTTCAGTCCCTCTTTGTTCAGCTTATCATCTTGTTTTGTCAAGAGAAGCAAACTTCTTAGGAGAATGGTGAGTGGATGTTTATCATCTAAACCAGGCTTGAGAAGTTCATAGGCTCTCTTCTCATCCCGGTTATCAACAAATGCTACGAGTGCGGGTTCAAGATTAAACATGTAGTTCCCTGCACTCTGGCATTCATTGATGAATCTTCTCTGATTGGCAGGGTAAATATTCTCCCTCCATCTCATACATGATTCCAGATTCACTCTCTTATACACAAGGTGTGATTTGCTTGCTTGATAAAATATTGGAGAAATTTCTGAGACTCTAAAAAGTTCTATCACACTGATTTTTCCCAATCTTGACATGATGTCTCCCAGCAGCTCATTAGGCAAATCAGTTATCTGAGTTCCCAAGAGTTGTGGAATTCTATCATTTCTGTTTAAGAAAAGAGATGAACTCAGAATTCAGGGGAAAAAATTTTATTGAGAAGGAAACTAACATATTGAAGATCAAATTTATTACTCCTGCCATACCGCCTTACAAAATACAGAAAACTTAGACCATTGATCAAAATTAGGCCTAGTACTAGAATAACAGTGAGAAAGCTTATAAAAAACATCATTCTTCTCCTTCATCATCCAGGAAGTCTCCAGTAGAATTATGGTTATAAAAGACTTCTCTTGCCATCACCCTGAAATCTGCTACTGCCCTAGTTGCATCGCAACATAGGCAAATGATCTGATCAGCTCCATAGTTGAAGTATGGCGGCCCATGGATGACTTCCCATTCGTGTTCATCAAAATTACAAAATTCTCTCTTATTCTGTCCTAGAAAAGGGTTTGGTACATCCTCCCATTCTGAAAGTACAGTAAGAAGGCTATATCTAAAATTATAACTAGTAAACCTATCATTTAAAAATGGGCTTATTAGATAGAGCCCTCTATCTATCTCCCGTTTAGAAACTCTACTTAAAAAACACATAGCTTTTATGTACTGAGAAAACTCATGATCATCATCAATTCCCTCATCCAGAATTTGAAATGCTTTGGTTTCTTCACCTTGTGTAAATAATTCCATTGCTTTGCGAAGATTCAAAGTATGATTATTAGCCCTTCCGCAGGAATGTAGGAATTCAACCTTACCAGAGGACTCGTTAGAGATACTTTTAAAAACAGGATCCTCTACATTGAACCTCCGAAAAACAGTAGGATGGTTTGAAGCGGTTCTTAATCTAGTACATGTTTCTTTACAATGGAGCAAGTCTTCGAAGCTACCCTGCCCTACTCGTGACAAAATCTCCCCAATGATGTCCAGTGGAAGATCAGTCAGTTGTAGCACGGAGAACTCAGAAGCATTCTCTCCAATGTTAATGCTGTTAAGCGAGTTTTTAAAGAGGAAATTAGATTTGGTTCCATCAATGGGAAATCTAGGCTTAAGACTCTAATCGCATTCAGGCAAGACATACAGAATGCAAACCCTAATGTTGCGAAGCAAACATTTCAGTGCACACAAACAGTAAACAAGCAAGAATTGCAACTTAAACATCACGAAGAAGACAATAAGATAAGCTTAAAAGCTTACGGATTATCGCCTGCCATCTCCTTCTTTGATCAAATTTCTGAGAGTGAAAATGGTACGCAGTGGTCGAGAGAAACTTAGACTATGGCGGTTTCTTCTCGAGAGAGAAAGAGAAAGTTTTGAAAGTGATTTGAAAAGATGTCAATAAGAAAAAGAATATAGAGAATGGCCGACCTAGTCTTAAGAAAACTGCAGAGTAGGGTACTCAAGTATATCCCTATGTTTAGATATTAATGATTAAGTCTAGGCTTGCCTTGTCAGTGGATTTTAAAATTGACTCAAAACTGAGTTAATAAATTTGTGATAGAAATATTTTATAGATTAAAAATATTTTTAAGAGGAAAATAATGCGAGGATCAACCATTCACAAAATTTTCATTTATACAAAATCATAGGCTGAAATGATTACATTAGAATAGACATCATAAAGATCAAAACAATCAGCATAATCAAATTCTAAATCAGACTCAAAGTCTGAATCTAGTTCATCTACATACTCATTAAAGGCTACCCTCAAATCCTTGATTAAAATTGTAACCTCACAACACAAACAGTTGATGTTTGTGGCACCATAATTGTAATGTGGAGGTTGCAAAACTAAGTTCTTGTCATGAGGGGCCAAGTACTCACAGTAATCCCTATGGTTTTGCCCTAAGAACGGATTTGGTTCCTCTTTACTATTGGCAAAAATTTTGCTAATCTTCTCCTTTATCCTCCGGATGTGCTCTTCTTCCTTGAAGATTGATCCTAACAAATACAGCCCTTCATCAATCCTCTCAAAGCTTTCTGAACTCATCAGAATGAAGGCTTTGATGAAGATTGAACGATGATTTTCATCCTCTATTCCTGGCCGCAAAATTTCAAAAGCAGCTTCCATAGGTCCTGTGTTCCGGAAGGCTTCCAATGCAGGCTCCAGGTTGAGCATGAAGTTGTTGTCTTCCCTGCATCTTCTCAGGAAGGCTCGATATTGTTGATCAAAAGTTCTTTCAGCAGTGATTTCCTCCACACATTTGCCCTTCTTCGCACAACAGGGAGATCACTCGCTTTGTGAAACTTCCTGCAGGTTGGAGCTGTTCTGGCTAGATCTTTAAACTCTTCCTGCCCCAATCTTGATAAAATATCCCCCAATATTTCATCAGGGACATCTAAAATGGAGGTTCGATGGTTGGGAGCTACTCCAGCCATCTAGAATTTCTTAGTGAAAGAACTCAAGGGAATATGCATGGAAGGAAGATTATGACTGGTTATTTATAAACCAGGGGAAGTTATGTGACATGATTACAGAAGACTGAAACGACGTGTGATGGTTTAATGAAAAGGAAGAAGAAGGGTCTGGAAGGGTATTTTGGTCTTTAAAGGTCTTTGAAAATCTATCCGTTCAAATTCCCAAACTCTCGCTTTATTTATCATAAGCGCGTGACATATAAGATGTCCTTCGCTTTGTGAATTATCAAAGCGAGGATAATTTTCTATTGTCTGTTTAAAAACCTGTGCTCGCTTTGTGAATTTGACAATGCGTGGACATTTAATTCCTCACACCAATAATTTTTTTAAAATAAAGCGAGAAAAGACTATCAGAATTTCATACACTCAGAATTGATCCAATAGTAATCCTGATAAAATTTTGTATATCAAACAAAACTTGAAACTTTCTTCTCGCTTTATAAATTTTAACAATGCGCGAGTCATTTAGATCAAAAATTAAACTTATGAAAATTTGTTCAATACTCAAAAACTTGATTGAAGAATCTCTTCTTCTTTTTTCCCTTCTTAGTCCATCACAACTTCATTTCTTGAAAATCCTGAAAAACATAAAAAAAAAAAAAAAGAAAATTAGCCATAGTCTTAAGAAAAAGGGGAATACTACTCAGTTAACCTGGGAAGTACCCCACCCCTTTTTTTTTATTTAGGAAATTCAGAGAACTATCGATTGTCCAAATATTCAATTTGAGTATTTAAATCTTGTTGACCAATATATTCCTTAAGCCTGTGCCCATTTACTGTCTTTTCTCCTTCATTAAACATAATTGTGACAGCTCCATTTTCATGAATAGCTACAACGTGGAATGGTCCTGTCCACCTTGATCTCAGCTTTCCTGGAAACAATTTCAAACGAGAATTATAAAGCAAAACCATTTGACCAACATAAAATTCTTTATATTTTATCTTTGCATTATGAATTTTCTTAGTTCGATCTTTATAAATCTTTCTACTTTCATATGCTTCCAGTCTCATTTCTTCCAATTTCGACAGATCAAATTTCCTCTTTTCTTGTCCCGTCTGAACATCCATGTTAAGCATTTTGATGGCCCAATATGCTCTATGTTCTAATTCAACTGGAAGATGACAAGCTTTACCAAAGACTAGTCTATAAGGAGACATTCCTATAGGGGTCTTATAAGCAGTTCTATATGCCCATAAGGCATCATCTAGTTTCTTGGACCAATCTTTTCTTGTAATGTTCACAGATGCCTGCAGAATATGCTTAATTTCCTTGTTAGATACATCTACTTGTCCACTTGTCTGAGGATGATATGGTGATCCAACTTTATGATGAACACCATATTGCTTAAGCAACTTTTCAAAGAGTTTATTCACAAAGTGAGATCCTCCATCCGATACTATGGCACGAGGGGCTCCAAACCTAGTAAAAATGTTCTTCTGCAGAAATCTAGTGACTTGTTTAGCTTCATTGTTAGGTAAAGTCACTGCTTCAACCCATTTTGAGACATAGTCCACAGCTACTAAAATGTAATGATTACCATATGAAGGAGGGAAAGGTCCCATAAAATCAATCCCCCAGACATCAAATATTTTTACTTCTAAGATTCCTTTTTGAGGCATTTCTTCCCTCATAGAGATATTCCCCAATCTTTGGCACCTGTCACACATCTTTATAAATTTCTGGCAATCCAAGAAGATCGTCGGCCAAAAGAAACCACAATCTAGAACCTTTCTAGCAGTTCTAGCAGGGCCATGATAGCCTCCTAAAGGATTCCCATGGCATTTCCTAACAATTTGGAATCCTTCTTTCTCATGAACACAACGCCTTATAACCTGATCAGAACAAAACTTAAATAAAAAGGGGTCATCCCAATAGTACTTCTGAATTTCTCTGAAAAATCGCGACTTCTGATGTGAGTCTTTAAACTTTAGAATAATCTTACAAGCCAAATAATTGGCAAAGTCAGAAAACCAAGGACAATCAAATTGATGCAGTTGCAAAGCATACAGTTGTTCGTCTGGAAATTTATCATTCACAGCTTCCTCCTTTTCTGTTCTCTCTTCCAATCTTGAAAGATGATCTGCTACTCCATTGTCTTTCCCTTTTCTATCTTTTATGATAATATCAAACTCTTGTAAAAGTAAAACCCATCTTATCAACCTTGGTTTAGCTTCTTGCTTTGAGAAAAAGATATTTTAATGCAAAATGATCTGTGTAAACAATAGTCTGAGCTCTAATAAGATATTGCCTAAACTTATCAAAAGCAAACACTACAGCATACATTTCTTTCTCTGTGGTGGTGTAATTTATCTGAGCATCATTAAGAATATGACTAGCATAGTAAATAACATAATGTTTGCCTTCTTTATGTTGCCCCAAAACTGCACCTACTGCATTATCACTGGCATCACAAATGAGTTCAAAAGGTAAATTCCAATCAGGAGACTGAACTATAGGTGCAGTGATAAGTTTCTCCTTCAAAGTTTTGAAAGCAATTAAACAATCTTCATCAAAGTTGAATGTAACATCTTTATGGAGAAGATTGCACAGGGGTCTAGCTATTTAAGAAAAATCTTTAATGAGTCTCCTATAAAAACCAGCATGACCAAGAAAACTTCTTACTGCCTTAATTGTTTTAGGGAGTGGCAAATTTGCTATCACAGAAACTTTAGCCTTATCTACTTCTATTCCTGCTCTAGATACCTTGTGTCCAAGGACAATCCCTTCTTGAACTATAAAGTGACACTTTTCCCAATTAAGAACCAAGTTAGTGTCTTCACATCTCTGCAAAATTTTGGACAAATTCTGTAAACAGTCCTCAAAGTCAGTTCCATAAACACTAAAATCATCCATGAACACTTCAATGCATTTGTCAATGAAATCAGAAAAGATACTCATTATACATCTTTGAAAAGTAGCAGGAGCATCACATAATCCAAAAGGCATTCTTCTATAAGCAAATGTTCCATATGGGCAAGTAAAAGTTGTTTTCTCATGACATTCACTAGCAATTACTATTTGATTATAACCAGAATAGCCATCTAAAAGGCTGTAAAATGGTTTACCTGACAATCTTTCTAACATTTGATCAATAAAAGGTAAAGGGAAATGATCTTTCCTTGTGGCAGTATTTAGCTTTCTATAATCAATGCAAACTCTCCACCCAGTTACTGGTCTTGTGGCTACTTCATCACCATTAGTCACAATGCAAATTCCACCCTTTTTAGGTACAACTTGTGTTGGACTTACCCATTTGCTATCAGAAATATGATAGATTATACCTGCATTGAGTAGCTTGATTATCTCCTTTCTGACAACTTCCTGTATTGGTGGATTTAGCCTCCTTTGTGGTTGTCTGGATGGCTTGTATTCATCTTCCATTAGGATCCTGTGCATACAAATGTGAGGACTAATGCCTTTAATATCGGCTATAGTCCAAGCTATTGCGTGAATATGACTCTTAAGGATGTCTACCAGAGCTTGTTCCTGTTCTTCATTCAATTTGGATGAAATTATTAATGGAAGCTTCTTTTTATTTGCCAAAAAGGCATATTTTGTTCTGGTAATACTTTAAGCTCAAGCTCTGGTGGACTTTCTACAGATGGAATTAATTTGCTTCGAGTTTGTACTTCTATTTTCAAGTCAGGTCCTTCTGCTGAAGGATCTGTTGTATCAATGTCATCCTCAGATTGCTCTGAAGATGTCATATCCTCACTTTCTGATCCATCTTTGATTTCACCAGTCTCGGGATCAGCGAATCTAACCGCGCACAAGTAAGCAAAAGTAGCATCTTCAGCATTTGTGAGTGGGGTGAGATTGTTCTCAGTTACATCAGTAGTAAAGAGATCAAAACTATCTAAGACATTCTCTACTTCTATAGTGCTAGAGTCTATTCCCATCCCAATTACATTGGATTCAAAAGCATTAAAAGAATATGTTGCCATTTTCATCATATCAAAGGTGACTTCTTGGTCATCAACATGAAGCTTTACTATACCATTCTTTGCATTAATCATAGCTTCTGCAGTCACCAGGAACGGTCTGCCTAGTATGATCGGAATTCTGACATCTTCATCAATATCCAGAATGACAAAGTCAGCAGGAAAACATAGGCCTCCTGTTCGTACTAGAACATCTTCAATAATTTCTTCTGGCCTGGTACTTGACTGATCAACAAAGAAGAGCGTCATATTCACTGCCTCATCCTTCCTAGATCCAACCTTTTGGCCATAGCAAGTGGCGTCACATTAATGCTAGGCCTCGTCCAGCTTCTTTGTAGTTGATGATCAGAGGTAAGGTAAAGCTTCCTGGATCTTCAAGCTTTGGAGGTATCCTTTGTTGAAGAACCATACTGCAATTCTGATTTAGGACCACCATTTGCTGATCTCCCGCACTACGTTTCCCTGAAATCAATTCTTTCAGAAACTTAGCGTAAGTGGGCATTTCTGCAATTAATTCAACCAAAGGGATTGAGATTTCAATGACCTTAATCTTTTCAAGAAATTTCTTAAATTTAATTTCTTGAAGATCGTTTTTGAGTGTCCCAGGATATGGTACCCTGGGCATGTGTTCATCCAGTAGATCCTTTTTGTTACCTGTTGAGTTAGGAATATCATTACCTCCCTCTTTTTTCCTTTGGAAAGAAGTGTTCTGAAACATTCTTTTCCAAACCCTTTTCCTCAAGAATCCGCCTTTCCTCAAACTGATCATCTTCCTCCAATGTTTGAACGTCTTTAAACTTCTTCTGCTGAAGCAACTTTTCTCTTTTCTTTTCAAATTCAGGATCTACAACTTCCTTTCCTCCCCTTAATGTGACTGCCTTACATTGTGGATTAGTTTCAGAAGAGCTTGGTAATTTCCCTTTTTCTCTTTGCTGTAGCAGCTTTGCCATCTCTGTTACTGAATTTTCAACATTTTTTATTGAAGCCTGCAGCTGGTTGTTTGTCTCAGTTTGCTTAGCAATAAACTCCTTCAGGGCATTTTCAACTTTTGTAGAATAAGTGATATCTTGAACAGTAGGATAAGCTACTGGTGGCACTGGTTGAGGTGGAAAATTTGCAGGCATTGGTGCAAACGGTCCATATGGCCTGTTCTGCTGATTCATTTGTTGAGGAGGTCTCTGAGGATACATTTGCTGCTGAGGATAAAATTGTTGCTGAGGACGAAACTGTTGCTGGTTCTGTTGAGGAGGATTCAGGAGATGTGCATTCTGTGCATTTTGAATGTTACCATAGCTCAAGATTGGATGCTTGTTCTGAAAACCAGAGTAATTACAGCTTTCTTCTTGCTTAGGTGCTTCCTGAAGCTGTGGGCACTGATCATTATGGTGAGGTCTAGCGCAGATTCCACATTGATAAACTGGTTCCATAGATGTGGGTTGAAGAATCATCATTGGTTGTTGTTGTTGATGCTGAATTTGTTGGCTTGCTTTCTGGGCCAGCTGTAATTCTGCAATTTGCTTTGTGAGTGCTGCAAACTTCTCTTCACTTTTGTCGGTATGAATAACAAGACTCTTTTTTGTTGGTGAGGGTGGTTCATCATCTTGAAGTACTGCTCTGCTTGCAGTCATGGTATCTATAGTTGACCAGGCTTTCTCTAATGTCATCTGGAGTAATTTCTCCCCTCCAGTAGCATTTATCATCATCTGCCAAGTAGTTTTCAATCCTGTAAAGAATATTTTCAATAGCATTCTTTCTGATATACCATGATGTGGACATCTTTTGAGCATATCGAAGAATCTGTCCCTGGCATCCTTCAGTGATTCTCCCTTCCACATTTTGAAACTAGATTTATCTACCCATTCATCAATTTTGCTTTCTGGAAAATACTTGAGCAGGAAATTTTTAATTAGTTCTGGCCAAGTAGCTTTCTGTTGAGCGTTCAAAGAATCGTACCATTCCTTTGCTGATCCATCCAATGAAAATGGAAACATTGCTAGCTGGATGCTTTCTCTTGAGGCTCTTCCCTTTTTTATTGTCTTACTCAGTTCAACAAACTTTTTGAGATGCAAGTGTGGGTCTTCAGCACTCAAACCATAAAATGCTCTGGAAGATGCCAAGTTTAATATGCCAGGTGGTATATCTACCTCTTTATCTGTTCCAGCCAAATACTGGTCAACGTTAGGTTTCCATGGTTGATACTGTTCCTCTTGAGGATTTGGGACAGGATTAGCAAAGTTAGGTGGAAAGTAATGCTGATGAACAAATTGCGGTGCAGCAGCCCTCTGTGGTGCTTGATAATGTCCTCGAAGTGGTATGTTTTGCTGTTTTTCTGGCTGTCCATGTGGTAGGTTTCCGGGTCCGTCATTCTGTCCATTGTTCGCCATTCCAGTTATTCTCGGAAGTGTCCCTTCTATAAGATCTTTCTGCCTCCTTCTAGCGTTTGATCTAATCAGCCTAGCTGTTCTCTCAAGTTCACAGTTAAGGGAAGCAGAGGTTGCTTTGAAGATCGGGTTGTTCTCTCGTTCATAAACTGTTGAGACTTCTGCTATGAACAAAATGATAGAATTAATGGATTTATTATTAAATAAAAAAAATATTAATTGCAAATAAACCAAAGAATATTTCTAGTTCTAAAATTCATAACGCTACACCCTCCCCGGCAACGGCGCCATGAAGCTTTTAGGGAACAAACCTGCTACATCACTCTCAACTCTCTTTAAACTATAATTCTCATAGGATTGTTCAAGAGCATGCCTAATTTGCCTACCGAAAGCGCACGGTATCAAGCTTGCAGTATTTATTTTTAATTGTCGGGATCGTTCTTCTGGAGAGTAACACGATAGAAGTGCGTTAATAACATTCTAAATCTTAGAACACCAAAACTTCCTCTGGTTTATGATGGAGTAATGATTATTTCCAATGAATAAGTGCTTGAGAAATAAATGCATAAAAGCTATAAAGAAGTAAAAGAAAGCAGCATTTAAAAGTGAAAATGAATGGAAAGAATGTGTTTGTAGATTCATTAGTTAAAAGATATTATGGACTAAATGACAATCAAACAAAATAAAACTAAGATAGAGCAGTCATACTTCAATGGAATATAGAAAAATGGAAACTTAGTGAATCAAGATGAATCCTCTAAACAGGTTAATCAACTCGTCATGTCTTTGATCACTTTCCCAAGACGAGTACTAGTGATCAAGTGTCATGACATTTTAAGCACTGAAATCATGTGATACCATTATCAAGAAATAATCGGTCAGACTCATTTCTCAGTAATAGAGTTCAGAATTATCACTTAATCTGTCTGTCAAATTCAGATTAAGCCATTAAAAACTCGAGGTCAGATTTAAATCATCATGCATTAGTCTGAACTTGAAGTTGTCCTCTTACTACCTTGAGGATAAGAAGATACCTTATGCTCCTATCGTGGATGTCCTCTACAAGAAATGAAAAGCTAGTATTTAAATCTATCATCCAAGGGGTGCTCAAGATTTAAACTTCTCAAAGTAATTCCTTCAAGTATTTGTGAGAAATAATAGTCCTGTAAGTATATCAAAATGACTTTGATAATCAAAGTCCTTGACTTATCTGGACTATTCAGATTCACACAGATGCTTTAGTATGAGATTTCTCTGTAAATAATCCTGAAAACACATGATTTAACTCAAGATTAATGAAAGTGAGCAAGTTGCCTAATCTCCTACCCATAGTGAATGATTAGAATATCATAAGGCTATAAACCCTGGAGATTAGCTCTTTCTAATTCTCATTAATTATTGGGACAAAAGATGGTTTTTGAAACATCTTTCCCTTTTAAACGACAGGTACTAAATGCCCAACTTAGGAACAAGTTTGTTCTGCATCATCCTGAGTAAAAGATGTTTGAGAAAACTATATCATCATCTTCCTCACTGTGTTTAAGAAAACAGTGATGTGAAATATAAATTTGAAATGTAGGTTTGTATTAAGAAGTAAGAATTCTCATCTTAGTCTGGGAAATATCCCAAAATATCGTAGGTAAAAGTAGTAATACATGTATAAGAAAACGATAAGGTTTCTGAGTCCTCTTAAGCAAAATGCTAGGGTGCTCCTAAAATATAGAGTGGGGGCTAGACAGAATTAGGAAATCACTTTCCTACGAAAAAGATTTGAGAAATAATTATGCAAAATAGATGTCCAAAACAACTTGCAGTAACTGTCTTGGGTTTCAAACTATGAACATTCTAGTTTTCCGCGCGCTATATCTGTACAGTGTAGAGGGAGCTATTATTCATAAAATGTTCCTCAGATTTGGTTAATACAAAGAATCAAATTCCTCGCAGTGATATTTATCAGGAATACGGCGAGGATGTTTAATTCCTATTTATAACATAGGTGATATATATGTATACGAAAGACAAATTTGGCTTCCTTGAAATAAGGATCCATTTTATGCTACATCAGGATTATTCCCTCGCTTTGTCGAATTGAAAATCGCGAGTGTCCTGATATAACTTGTTTAAGAATGAAATAATTAGGATTACTCATCGCACCAATCCTTGTGATGATTGAAGCAATGATTAGTCCTTTTATGAAGGAAAATGTCAAATCCTGAGATCGATAATAACTCCTCTTTGCAACATTCATTGAGAATACCGCGAAGAAAGAATTTGAAACCTCCGAAATTGAGAATTTAGAGTTGTTTAGTTCTTAAAGATTATCACGCGATGATTAATACTGCGTGGGTCTTTAGGAACTTCAAGTAATTCTGAGCATTAGTCTTTGCAGATTGCATAAAGAATTGCAAAATCAAAGTATACTAACAACAGAGGATTTATTAAATCAATAATTCTGCCAATTTAATACCTAACTCGATAACAATGTTCAAACTTCCTGAGTAATTATGCCAACCAGATTATAAGTTGAAAATATGATACCAGCATGAATCTTAAAATCGGACTAACAAATTTATGCAGATTTCAAGAGCGAACATTGCATTCGAGGTTTATACTTCTCTTAAACAGAATTAAAGAACATTAAATTCTGCTGTAACCATTCGAAATTGCAATCAGAAAGATAAAAACACAAGATTTAACATCTGATCTTCCTTCATAACATAATTTGCAAAAAAGAAAATTGTAAACGAGTACACCTGGAAATCTGATTTAAAACCAGAATATCGCGAATTCGATCGTTGAAGTCGGTAAAAACAAGATGGTGATCGTCATAATGATTGAACAGAATCATCCTGATAGCAAATCCTCTTTCCATATCACTCTTAAGCTAAACTACTAAACAGAATTCAAAGAAATCTAATTGCGAATTGAATTACAAATCTAAAGAACACGAAATTAATCTGCAGAATTAAACCCTAGCTACCCTACCTATGAAAACTCTAAAACGAACGGGAGAATTTGAGCTAATCTTTTCTCCGAGCCTCTCGAGCTGATCTCCGCAGTGATCTATTTATAGATGTAACAGAATAACTGCCCCATGCCTGCGGTGATAACCGCTCGCACTTCGTATTAATTCTTGCCTCGCGCTTTGCTCCGTTCCATCAAAGCGTGGCTTCTTATGACGTTACTTTTCTTGACAAGGCGAGAACATCTCAACTTCTTTGAATGAACTTCTTCTCGCCATAACTCTTCCAGATTTTCAGCTCACACAAACTCTTCTTCTCACGCGATGTCAACTGATTATCGCGTAGACTTTTCAGCCTTCACTTATTTTTCCTTGCGATATTTCCTTTCTTCCCTCGCGGTGTTTATTCCGCCTCTCTTAGCTTGTTTCCTGACATTTAATAAAGCGAGGATGAGTTCAGATAAAGACACAGCGTGGAATACTTATGTTAAAATCTTCAACTTCTAGGCTATTTCTAAGCAATTTCCAACTATCTCATGATCTCACTTTTCCAGAATATTTGCACAACTTCTCCAATTATTCTTTGAAAATCTATGGAAACATGATAAAAAAACTCATCATCAAGACACCAAATTGGACGAAAATGACAGTTATAAGTGACTGTCATTAGGCAGCCGGGACACTAAAGTGGCGGCATGAGTGGCGGTCGGAACACGAGGAGTGGCGGCCGGGACCTGGCTGGCTGATGGAGGTTGAGCAGTTCTCGCGACGTCCTGTTGTAAAATTGTAAAGATGGGTCAAACGAGCAACCAATTAACAAGTAAACATACGAGCAGGGCCAAGGATACGATCGAACCTAAAAAGCCGTGGCACCAGATGACAAGGCAGCAAAGCCAGGCAAGGGAACGGAAGCCAGGCCAGACTGAATGGCGGCCGGAGACTAAATGGCGGCCTGGGGTTCCTCGATGGCGGCTGGAGCAGATGTGGCGGCTGGGTTGATGGATAGCAGCCTGGAGCTGGCAGCTGGCGTGGTTCCGTCTGCTAAATTCTATGCCAAAAATACAATGTGTGTTTGACTCATCAACGGAATAGGCGAAGTAAATAATCAAACAGCTGGCGTGGTTTGTTTTATTAAGTCCTATGTCCTCAAACATATCAAGTGTGACTGACTCCACCAAATCCTATATCATTAAACAGATGTGGGATACTATCAAGCAATTACAAGGTTGAGTAATCAAGCGGCTGACATGGTATGGTTCTCTAAACCCTATGTGAGTCGGTATGCGCATAAAGGTACTCGTTAGCAAAACAAGGCAGATTAATTGATCGTAGTGTGTTTAAAGAGATGCAGATCAAAAAAAAAAAAAAAAACAGATCACATTAAAGTGCATGAGTTTTCGAATTCAGCAAATCAACAAGGAAAAACAAGCCCGGCACAGGATTCAGTCTAACATCTACATTCATAGTTCGATGATTGCCTAGACTACTAGTCCTCAATCTCAAATCAAAGCAACACATGAAGAAAAGAGGACATGGCGAACTAACCGGATCCATGAGATGATGGATGGCGGCTCGTGGCCAAGGCAAGTGGCGGCCCGGACAGGATGGCGGCTCCACAGAGATGGCGGCCCGAGCACCCTTCGATGGCGGCGTTTCCTCAATGGGGAAGATGGTGGTGGCCGAGGACGCGGATGGTGACCCGGAGGCAAGGCAACGGCGGCTCGTGTATGATGGCGGCCCGAGCACCCCTCGATAGTGGTCTTCGATGGCGGCTCAGGCAGGGGATGGCGGCGCACGTAGTGGTGGCGGCGCCTCATGAATGGCGGGTCCCCGAAGGCGAGATAGTGGCCTGGCTCGCGCTGAAGAAGATGGCGACGCTCATGGTGGCTGGCGGCCCAGGGCTTTAAGTTGGAAGCCAAGGCACGTCTTGACGAGGCAGCAAGGGCTGGCGGCCGATGGCAGCTCCCCAACGACGGATGATGGTGGCTCAAAGACGGGCGGCGGAGACCGGATCGCGCACGGAGCAAGGCGGCCTGGAGCCGTCCAATGGCGGCTCGCGGACAGTGGCAACAGCTCGAGACCGGACAGCGGCCAATCGATGGCGGCGGCGTGCGGAGCAGACACGGCACTTCCGACGTGTGGCGGCGGAAATGAGGAAGAAAAAATGGAGAGGAGAAGAAATGGAAAGTTGTGGGGCTCCTACCTTTTATAGTGCTAGGGTTTTGAACCCCTAAAGGGCCTTAATGGGCCAAGTCTCCAAACCCTAATTTAAGCGTGCAAATTTTTCTTAAAATTCTAATCAGACAAATTGCGCGAGGGGGGCATCTATTAATCCAATAAAATAAATATTAAGGCCCATCACTTTCTGGCCCAATTGCCAATTTGCTCAGCCTAGTCCGTAAAGGTATATCCGGTAGAAGAGATTGAAGAAGGACACGATCTAGAGAGAATCACAGAGCAGGATGAGACACCATAAAAGGAAAGAAGATCGTTATGAGGCACCAGAGAAAGAAAGAAAATCAAGATGAGGTGCCATCAAAAGAAAGAAATCGCGACGAAGCACCACCAAAGAGAAAAAAATCACGGTGAAGCGTGAAGCGTTGAGGGAAGAGTTCATGGGCCTGGGGAAACCCTAGGTTCCCCAACCCTATATAAGCCAAATGCGGCACCAAAGCAAGACATCTCCTATCAACCCTCAAAGAGGCCGCATTTTATTTTTTACTTTCTGCGGTTTATTTATCGCTTTCTGCAATTTCATTATTTACAGCTTTCTTTCAATTCCCGTAATTTTCTTTTCTGCATTCCTTGTAATCTTTCTCAAGTTTCATCAATTAAAGTGAGATTTCGCTCCTCCGAAATTTCAGTGATAACACCAGTATACGTCAAAAAATAAATTATAGTCATAATAAAGATATGAAAGTAATAGAACGATATTTTTTGTTAAGTAATGATACGATCCGATTATTTGAAAGAGAAATAAAATTAAAAAGCAAGAAAATGTTGGGCATTGGACTTGGGAAAAATGTATCAATTAGTCCTTTTTCTTTTCTAAAAATTTAAAATGGTACTTCTCTATTTTTTGCCCCTATTGGTCCTCTATGTTTACCATTAATGTCCAAAATAGTTCTTGTTCTTACTAAACATGTATTTTGATCTAATTAATTCTATAATTATATCACATAAAATGTTTAAAATTTAATTATGCATATGTCATGCCAAATAAAAACATTTAGTGAAATAATAAAATAAAAATTAATTAAAAACATTAAAATAAAAGTTTTAATTAAAATAATATTAAATTAAATAATTAAATTTTTAAGTAGAATAAAATATGTAATATAAAATTATTTAAAATAACTATTTAAATTAAAACTAATATATAAATTAATTTGAATTCACAAAAATTAATTAAATCTGAAACTTTGAAGCTATTACACCCGAAAGGGTGATTTATTAGATATCAATTACTATTTTTATTTTAATTCAAATAATTATTTAATGCATTTTGATATTTATATATTAATTTTAAATGTAAATAATTATTTTAGTTAATTTTATATCACATATTTTATTTATCTCTAAATTCAACTATTTAATTTAATATTATTCTAATTAAAGTTTTTAGTTTATTTATTTATTTAATTAATTTTATTTATTTTCATTAATATTTATGATTTGGCATGCCACACGTATAGCTAAACTTTAAACATTCCATGTGGATATAATTATGGAATTAATTAGATAAACATACATGTTTAGTAAGAAAAAATGACTATTTTGGACATTAATGGTAAACATAGAGAACCAATAGGGGCAAAAAATAGAAAAATGACCATTTTGAATTTTTGAAAAAGAAAAGAATACATTTTTCCATTGGACTTGTGCATCAGAAAAGCGATATGAATTTTGCCATATATGCAAAAGGAAATACGTACAAATAGAGCTTCGGACAAATACCATTTCAGATTTTCATACTAAATACTATGAAACAACCCTATTCCGGACTGGACCTGCAGATCATGCACACCAATCCCTCCTCTTGTATATCTCCAGGCTACCTGCCAAATGTTGGGTTGTTGGGCTGCAGCCCAATTTGTTAACATACTTACATTGGGGTTGATGCTAAATGGGAGGTTGAGTTCAAATCCCTTTCCCAACAACCTAACATGTATATTAGGTGGATAGCTTGGAGGTATACATGGGGAGGGATTGTGTGCATGATCTCCAGGTCCAGTCCGGAGTAGGGTTGTTACAAAATGGTACTCCCCCGAACATTTCAAATGATATGTTTGATTTCTACATATAATTCAATGCACCTTTTTAATTCGTAATATTTTAAAATATATACAAGTAAAAATTATGCAAAATACAAATCTAAAACTATACGATTTGACGAATCTAACAAGATCGGCATTACAAGAATTTTTTGTTCTAGCGACCGAAAATTGTTGGTAAAAATTGGTTAATAAAAATGTTAGTGACCGAAATTCCTTACTTACCACAGTTTTAGCTACAAAATCCATATTTTTCTAGTAGTGCGAACTCAATTAATTTTTTTTTTAAAATATATACTTACCATAATATTGAGTCAGAATTGAATAATGAACATTATAAAAAAAATCAAACAAGACGTTTGAGTTGAGACAGAGGGAGTAGTATATAATAAATTATGTTATTTTTTATTATACTATTTATATTTATTTATTAATTAAAATTCAATGTCATTATAAAAAGAAAATAAATATATTTTGAGTGAAAACGGAAGTTTCATCCTAAAAAATATGCATATATATATACTCCCTCCGTCCCATTTAAGATGTCTTGTTTGATTTCTGCACACAATCCAATGCACTTTTTAAATAGATCATATCTCAAAATATATATATAAGAAAAAATTATGTGAAATATATATTCTAAAACTACACGAATAGACGAATCTAACAAGACCGAACTCGAATATTTTTTTTTAAAATATTTACTTGCAATAATATTGAGTCAAAGTTAAACAATGAACAGTGCCAAAAAGTCAAACAGGACGTCTGAAGTGGGACGGAGGGAGTATATATTATACAAATATATGTTCAAGTCTAAAAAGTAAAATTACTTCCTCTTAAATTTGTAAAAATAGTAAAATACATGGAAGTATTTAGAAGTCCATATTTATCTTTACTATTCATTCCTTATATTAGCATGATTCAATTTTAAATTCAAATCTTTAAAATACATACTATCTATATTACTCTTTTTAAGTATAGTTCATTGTGTTTATAAAAATCTTTTATAGTTAAAGTTTAAAAAGAGGTAATCACTTGAAAAGTACTATAAATATAGTGTCTAAAATAATGACGAGCTCACTTCGCCGGCATTTGATAAAAGATATACTTCAACTAAAATAAAGGAGGTCGTTCCACTTTTGGCCACGATATTTGATTTAAGGAAATGGACCATGATAAAGATTTCAGGCCCGAATTTAGGCCACTTGCCTGGAATTCTGGTGGCTAAAATAAATAAATAAAATAAAAAATGAAAAAAACTAAAATAAGCAATCAGAAGGAGTTATTTCCATTTTTAGGCCATTACGGCTCGAATTTCGGCCAAATGACCCTATATTTGGGCCCGAAATCCTTCTAATAACATATTTCCCTAATTCAAAATATTTTGGCACAAAAGTGGTAGGACCTCCTTCACGTGGCCTATTTTAGTTATTATCTCTTGATAAAATATAAGTTTGAACTAAAGTCTGAAATATAAAGTTCGAGGGATTGGGGTTTAATTGTTTTAAATATGTATAAATACTTCCTCCATTTTTTATTTGTTACGAACTCACTGTGCACGCAGTCCAATGCACATTTACATCATTAATAATTCAAGTTCTATAGAAGTAAAAATTCTAAAAGTTCGATATTTAAAAACTACACGGCGAGACGAATCTAACAAGATCTCACTTGGCTATATTCTAACTTGTATAACTACGATAAAATTTTAAATCAAAATTTATGTGTGAATAGTATAATACAAATATGGGGCTATTATTTAAAAACGGAGGAAGTATATTTATACTTTTGACATTAAAATTTTGATACTCCCTCCGTCCCACTAATAGCGTCCCATTTGTTTTGGGCATGATATTTTATGTGGGGATAGCTAGTATTTAATGTAGGGGTAGATTAGTGTTTAAAGTGGGGGTAAATTAGAAATTTATGTGATGTGATTGTAATGTATTTGAATTTTAATTAATTTATTTATGTATGATGTAATAATTGTGTGTTTGAAATTTTGAATATATTTATTTATTAATGTGATATGATGTTAGTGGGTTTGGTAATTAAAATTTTTAATTATTCCCAAAAAGAGAAATGTGACAATTATAGTGGAGCGGACCAAAAAAAAGAGACGGAATCAGGGGCGAAACTACAGCCTCTACTGGAGTGGCTTGGGCCCTCCCATGGCTATGGAATCTAACTTATATTAGCTCCTAAAAACAAGGGGCGAGGAGGGAAGACCTTTCGATGAGCCCCTGCTTCCGTGGCTGATCTATAAAAAAACAAAGGGGCAACCATGGGTTCTTGTCAATGAGTAGTGATTTAACCAATATGATAGAATTCGAGTGAAGGTTTTGTGAGTGAGTTGCCGAGGAGGGAGAGATCACGAAGATAAATGTATTTTTATTAGTATATATGTTGAATAAAACTAATTCAATTTTTATAATTTTCTTTGGAAGCCTTTGTGTATGCGAAATTCTGCTTTGGGAGAGGAAACCCTTCAATACCCACCAAATCCTCGAGGGATTAGTCTTGAGCCAAATGTGGCATTGAGTCTGGGAATACCTGGTATACGTCAAAAAAATTATTATAATTTACTCTATCCATGCCCGACCCGGATGTTTTTGTGTTCGCCATTGTCCTTAGTACTGGATAAACCACAGTATTATACGTATATAATAAAAGTAGGCCCTCCCTTGAAAAAATTTCTGGTTTCGCCACTGGACGGAATTAATGGGACGGATGGAGTATTTTTTTATGACAAGTGTCTTTTTATTGAATTATTGATATTATGATTTTACTGTATTTTAATATTTTAATTATATATTTATAATTTTTTTAAGCAAATCAAGGGATTTCTTAGACCACTTCAAGGCCCGAGATTAACCATTGAGAGCCGGGTGGATGTTAACTTTTCCTAAAAGGATTTCTTGCACTCATAAGGTTCGAATCCGACCTTGCAGGTAGAGCCTTATTACCACTCAAGTTAACTACTCCCTCCGTCCCACATAACATGTCATGTTTGACTTTTTGACACTGTTAATTGTTCAGCTTTGACTCAATTTTATTGCAAGTATATATTTTAAAAAAATAACCGAGTTGAGTCTTGTTAAAATTGTATGATCATGTAATTTTAGAATATATAGTTTACATAATTTTTCATTTTACATATTTTGATATATTAACGAGTGAAAAGTGCATTGAATTGTATGCAAAAGTCAAACAAGATAAGTTAAATGGGACGGATGGAGTATATTTTTTTTCTTCGTATATATCTATCAATATAATACTCCCTCCGTCTCATTCCAAATGCCATACTTACTATTTTTGGATGTCCCATTACAAATGTCTTTTTTCTATAAATAGAAATAATTTTTTCCTCCAACAACTATTTGGATCCCACCATATACTCACAAACCAACTCTACCTTAATTTCCGTACCCAACAGTAACAAGACACTTGAAGTGGGACGGAGGGAGTAACTAATAATTTCAAATACTTTTTGGTAGGAAAAATAGCCAAAAAGTCATTTTTCTTTTTATTTTGTCCCATTATGTTATTTACTAAATTTTGACCCCACGTAATCTTTTATCTTTCCTAGTTTTCACTAATCCAACGAAATTTGGCGACTAGAATCCATTTTACTTGCCACGTGACACTGTAAATGATCAAAAGAATCCCACCCAATGTCCATCTAACCGGGTCATGATACCTGACACTAAATTTCAGTTTAGCTAGGGGCCTATTGGGGCCCAAAATCTTAAAAAATACTCTCAATTCATCCCGCGAAATGTGGCTAATTTCTTTTGGGCCCCATAATTTAGGTGGTGGGGTTTAGTGGTTAAAGTGATGTGGATATTTGTGTTTAAAAAGTTTAATGAATTTTGACTGTATTTATTGTTTAATTTTGACTTAATATTATTGTAATGATTTAATTAGAGAAAAATATTCAAGTGTGGTCTTGTTAGAATCGTCTAGGCGTCTAGTTTTAGAATTTATATTTTATATAATTTTCATTTGTGCCCATTTTAAAATATGAAGAATTAAAGAAATGCAAGGGACATTGTGTAGAAAAATAATGTATTGGGAGTTATGCAGAATAGTAAAACTATTATTACTTTTAATAGAATTTGGAAACCATTAAGACTCTAATCATATTTATATTAATTTAATTTATTTAAAATTGGAAAGTGGCCAAATTCGCGGGACGGAGACTGTACAATTTTTTTTTTTTTGGCAAAGTCATTGGTCAGAGAAAATGTACGTGGTGGGAGACCTAGAACACATACTATACAAATTTTAAAGGAATAAAGGAAAGAGAAGAGATAGTGGTTAGATGCGAAATCGAACATGCAACATAAAGTTTTTTTTGGTAAACGTGACACTCATTTGTCGGCAAAAGCGTGTGGGAGTCCAACATGCAACATAAAGTTAGAAGGCTTATCAAAAAAAGAAATTTAATTATTTATTATTTTCATCTTTCTCCAATCAAAATGAGGTCAAAGAGTCCCCAGAACCAATATTCTGTGTCTGTGTCTCTGCTCATACTTGCGTGCGTGCGTATAATTGTGAGTTGAAATTAACTGGTAGGATGAATTGACCTCATGTACTGCGCCAATTGGCAGTTCTATACTCGAACCGGGTTTTCTCCCCACATGGAGAATTCCTAATAGTTTTTTTCTTTCTTCTTTTTTAAACAGTCTATATATGTTAGGAAATGGGCCGTGGGAGCCGGGAGGCCTTGTCATACAATTGGTAATGCCTAATTTGATACCATTTGTTACAAAAATAAAAAAATGATTTAGGCATTGTTGTTTTAAAATTGGCTTTTCTGACCGAATCAAAACACACACTCAATGATTTTTCCAAGCATGCATGCAATGACCTTAATTAGGAGTATAATAAACTAGCGTCTTAATTAATTAATTATATGTAATAGTATAGCTAGTATCACATTTAAGTAATTAGATAGTGGACCGGGCCTTGACCCTCTGAGAAAGGCCCATTGAAAAAGCCCAATTCAAAATCCAAGCACATTTCCATTTCAATGTTGCTTTTGTGGTTGGAATGTTTGCTTTTAAATGTTGTATGGATATGAACTATGTTGGAGATTTTAGTAGTTTTGAAGTTTGGGAACTTGGATTGATAAGATTTGAAGTGGTTATTATCGGAGCATTGGTTCAAACATTTACAACCAATGGATTATACTTCATCTATTTTCATGAATCTGCAATATTTACACTGCGCACACAATTCAATGCACATTTTTAACGATGAATAACTTACGTTGTGTACAAGTAAAAATTATAAAGGTTTGATATTATAAAACTACAAGAGGAGACGATTCTAACAAGATCTCACTTGACTATATTTTTTCTTCTATAACTATATATAGTATAAACGTGAATCGAAGTTGAATGATGAATAGTATCAAAAAACCAAATATTTCCCTTTCACAGAAACAGAGGTAGTATCTAATTTATCTATGGTGTTGTATATTTTGAAAAACTTCAATACGACCCGGTGAACCCTTTGAACCAAGTGGTTGAGCAACAACTTTGATGAAACACCACTACAATCTTTTTGGACCGAACGGAGAATAAGGTTGTGTCGATATGCCTTGGCTATACGAACAAAGATGGCAACATGCTCCATCGACTAGGTTTTCGGAAGATAGATGACACAATACTTGATGGGTTGAAGAAATGTCCTAACGGGATTATAAGGAATTTAGGAGCGTGCTATACGTTTTTATATTGCATATAAGATAGATAGATATATCCTAAGTCATCACTCATCACAACTCACAAGCATTATGTACGTTGTGGTTGAAGCATTGTTATGAAATAGTGTATGGTTTCTTTAACTTTTTCATTTGCTTGTACTTATTACTCCCTCCGTCCCACTCTAAGTGTCTTGTTAATGTTGGGCAGTGAATTAAGGTAGAGTTGGTTTGTGAGTATATGTTGGGGTCCACATAGTTGTTGAAGGGGAAAATTATTTCTATTTATAGAAAGAAGACATTTGTAATGGGACATCCAAAAATAGTAAGTAGGACATTTGGAATGGGACGGAGGGAGTATATTTTATTATTCATCCTTTTTCCCTATCTCAAATCTTTTGCACATTATTGAGAGATCAAATAGATTGTGTACATTTTATGTTTGTTTTCTTCTTGAATTTATGTGATACTCTTTGATTTCTGATAGAGGGTAGTATGCATCTAGTGAATGTGATGGTGATTTTGGAGATTTAGGGCAGGATGGATGAAGTTGTTATTTGTTGTTATTTGGATTATGTTATCTTCTTTTATTTTTGGTTTTTTTTTATTTTTTGTTTATTTATTTTTTTTTACTGCATACAAGACATTAATGAAGACATTGATCAAGATACACTCATGTATGTGGATTAATACGATGTTGTCGTCAGGTGGGGATTGATTGCATACACCTGCACATACAGGCTTCATGTATGTGACGGAAAAGATATTCTGTGTGATAGAAGAATGCTCTGTGCGTATATGGTGTGACGGGAAAGATATTCTATGTGATAGAAGATGCTATGTGCGTGTGTGGTGGGAGATATGTTCTGTGTGATGGAAAAATATGTGATATGAGAAATGTCCAATGTGATGTCTGTACATACTATTCAAGTGGTTGAACTGTAACTAGATTGGTGCCGCAAAAAAAAAAAATATTAATCCTTTTTTTTGGGCTACAATAGAAATATATAATTATATATGTAGAAATAATGTTTTTTCATTTGACATATAAATACTCCGTATTTTTTTAATTTATTTTATTATAATAATTTTGTTATTGCTATATATTACAATTGAAAATCATAATAAAGCAAATAAGATATAGTTTTAGGTAAATGAATAAAACGTAAGTGATCTAATTACGTGTTATTATGATCTAATTAAATTACCTTTTTATCCAAAAAATGCAAAGGCCACCACCTTGCATGGAGAGTGGAGACAGTACTAATGTGTTCTCAGTTAGCTAAAACATTTTTTTTTTGGTAGTGTTACTCCAGTTTTGGGGTCACGCTTAATCCTCTAGACGGAGCCTTCAAGATGGAAGGCGGGACGAGTACAGTCCCAAGGGATGCCAGGAACTAGAGCATTGCAAAACAATCTAAGGAAAAGAAAGAAAGCAGTAAAGGAAAGCAGTAAAGAAAGAATTAAAAAAAGCGATAAACAAAAATAAAGTACTGGAAAAATAAAGGCATTGTATTGAAATGTTTGGTGGTTGAGGAACCCAGATTACATCTTGAGTTCTAATATTTATACAACGTCTGGTGCCTGTTCGTTGAGAGGCACCGGTTGGGGGAAAGGGATAAGGATGCAATTCAAAAAAGACATTCACTGCATTTATTCTGGTACTGGCGCGGATAAGGCTTCCACGAGGGTGAGGAGAGTCTTCACTCGGGGTGACGTCACCTCGTAACGTACTGGAACCGCTTCCTCTAACTTGTGGTACTCGGGCAGTTATCTTGCTCGGGTATGGCTTTCTCCGGATTGCACCGTTATTTAGGTAGGTTCGCTTGCTCGGACGATGTCGCTCGGGGTCCATGGGCTGGTCTTGAGCTATCTTTTCCATATCAAGCCTAGAAATTGGGCCCTTATGCGAATTGAGCCTGGATATGTATGTGGGCTGGATTAACACAATTTTTATGTGTTAACAAATTGCCCCCCGTTTTTCAGTGGAACACTTGGCCACTTCTTTGGCCTTATCTGCTGAAAAAGTCCGAGACCTCCTTAGCTCGGGTTGTCGGTTAATGATGACGCTCGTAATTCTAGGAGATTTTGAATGGATGTTCGTTGGGATACGCAGATTCGTATCCATCCATTCTTGGTAACCGCTGCAATTGTGCCTTTTCGAGGCAGTTATGCACAGAGAACGACGTGACCATTCACTGTTTGCAGAAGTTACGTGCCATTAATGGCTGTAACATTTAATCTATTTTCAGTGGTTCAACCATTCGTTTGGCTATAAATACCACCAAGGGTCATGTTTTTTATCCACTCAAACATGGCCTTTGCTGCTTGTTATCCTCCTCTTCTTCCGAAACATCCATTTATCCCCATACCTGGCTTCTGTTTGTTCTTCTTATGTCCATAAGCAAGGACGCCTCGACCAGATTGACACTCGAAATCAACTCGTAAAACCCTTTATGGGTCTTATACCCCGGGGCATGTTCGGCCAAGTCGTTGGCCTCGTTATGTCTTCCCGAGGTACGTACTCAACGGATACGTCGGGAATTTGACCAAGTAATTCCAGGACTCTTTCTTGATACCTTGACAAACCTGGATGCTTGCATTGGTATGTTCCTACTACTTGGTTGAGCACCAATTGAGAATCACCACGGATCATGACCATTTTTGGCTTCCGTAGGACTAATGTTTCAAGTCCGAGGATAATCTCATTTGGCGGCATTGTTGGTCATTGGGCTTAACTCCAGAAATAATCTAATTTCTTCCCGATTTGAGCCAAGGGGATAGACTCCGGCCCCTGACTTAGTGCTTGTACTTGAACCGTCGAAGTACATGACCCATGTACGTATAGCAACATACATCTCGTCATTGGACTCCTCTGGTTCGAGCATGTTTAGATGTTCGATAAGGAAATCTGCAATTATCTGCCCCTTAACGGCCTTAATAGGCACATGTATCAGGGCGAATGGTGCGAGTTTCAAGGCCCATTCCAATAATCGACCCTTATGGGTGGGTCTTCTTAGGATAAGCTTTACAAGGTCGAATTTAGAAATGACCTCGGTTTTCCTCATGTAATGCTCCAGTTTCTTACATGCATATACGAAAGGGTAACATATCTTCTCTGTAATGGAGTAGTTAAGTTCGGGGCCTGCCAACGTCTTACTTAAATAATAGACAGCCCTTTCCTTTCCATCGTCTCAATCCTGCGGCGTTTTCTATGAAGCGCCTCAGAAAGTTTACCTTTCCAAGTAAACTTTGTACTTCCTTCACGGTACGAGGAGGAGGTATCTCCATTATGGCCTTAGCCTTATTGGCGCCAACCTCTATTCACTACTGATGTATGAGGAACCCGAGGAAGTTTCCAGCAGAAACTTCGAAAGCATACTTGCTTAGGTTCATCTTCAGATTGTAGGACTGCATACGAATAAAGTCCCTTTCCAGGTCCCTCAGATGATCTCAAATTTTTTGGACTTTACTATAACATCATCGATGTATACCTCCATGATATCTCCAATCATGTCATTGAATACCATGTTCATTGCCCTTTGATAAGTGGCCCCCGCGTTTTTAAGTTCGATGGACATGACTACCCATTCGTACACGCTATTGGACCTGGGCATCTGAAGGCCGTCTTGGGTACATCTTCTTCGACCAAGAAGATCTGGTTGTACCCAGAATATCCGTCCATCAAAGATAACATCTTATGCCCAGCCGTAACATCGACTAGCATGTCTGCTATGGGCATGACGTATTCGTCTTTAGGTGTGGCTAGATTCAAGTTGCGAAAATCAATGCAGACTCTCATATTGCCATTCTTTTTTGTCACAAGGACAATGTTAGAAAGCCATTCCGCATATTTGCATGGGCGGATGAACTTGGCCTCCAACAATTTCTGAATTTCCTCCGTGATCTTTGGTAATTGCTCCGGGTCAAACCTTCTGGGAGGTTGCTTGAAATGCCTAAATCCCTTCTTGATAGGAAATCTGTGTTCAACCATATTTTTATCTAACCCGGGCATCTCCGTATAATCCCATGCGAGGCAAGTTTGATACTTCCTCAGAAGGTCGGTCAGTTTCACTTGTTGGTCTTTTGTTAACAGACCACTTAACCGAACTATCCTTGGGTGATCCTTTGAGCCGATGTCAAATTCCACCAAAGGGTCCTCTGAGTATGCTGTGGGTTGGTGCTTTTCTAGCAATTCGGGCCATTGATAAGGCCTCAACTTGTTGTCATTCTTTGGTAAGTCGTTATTCGAGCCATTAGTTGGCAGAGAACCCGACTCTACTAAATAATTGTAAATATGAGTATCCATTTTATTCGGCATATTTACAAATATTTATACACTGATTGTTGGCTGAATGACAAGCCATTACACCTCCTAGCCTCTTCGTGCCTAAGAACCGGAAGCTATGCTTCCAAGGCCGTAAATCGGGTCATCCAAAATTCGCCTATCATAGACGATGGTTAAGGATAAATGCGGAAACAACTTTATGTAGTGTACCGATTCATCCTGCATTCCTACACTCCCATGGAATGGACTTGGAGATGCATCGACGGTAACCACATAATTCACCATCCCAAAACATCAACTGTTGATGTAAGGTTGAGGGTATGCACCTTGCCGCAATGATCCAGGCTCCTCCGAGTAATGCACCATATGAAGTATCTGCATCTAACACGAAAAAGACGGTTGGCATAGTTATTGGTCCGACTTCAAGTTGGACCACTATCATCCCATGAGGTGATGTAGACTTGCCTGAGAATCCTGCCATCTTCATGCTGGTTTTCTCCAGATCGGAGACCTTGTTCTGAATCTTCTTCAAAGTGGACAATGGGATGCAATTGAATATTGCTCCGTTGTCCACGAAAACCCTCCTAATCTTTTTACCCTCCATATACGCTTCTACATAGAGTGGCTTCATAAGGGAAGGTATTCCCTTTATTGGTAGGAACACGATTGGAGGTGTGATTCGGGATTCTCCTGAGTCAACGTCCGGGGGAACTGCATCCTCATACTGAACGAGAAATGGCCATGCTGGGTCCTCCTCTGACTCAGTATCATAGATGAGTTCTGCCCAACCGTTCGCCATTTCCTCCTCAGAATTTTGAGGAGTCACAGATTCCACGCATGCCATGATCGCCTTCGGCTGCCCGAATTCATCTGGTATGGCCCCGTTGGTCCAGTTGTATTGTTTTCCTTCATGCCCCCCGGGTCTGTTGTCGGACTTCTGATTCCTGGGTCTCTTTAAATACAGACTCGACCCCCATCGCTTTAGTGGATAAGGTTGTCAGGTCATCAATGTCCAAGGGGGCCAATTTCTTTCTGAAAGGAAATTTCATGTTCCTAACCGCTATGTCGGTTTATTCCTTTTCGGAAATAGCGATTGTACACTTCCCTTTCTATTGTTGTAACCGCTCAATGAACTTAACCGTTGGCTCGTTGTCCCTCTGCTTGGTTTCTAAAATCTCAACCAACGTGACCGTCGGTTGTGGATTATAGAACCAGTTATGAAACGCTTCCTCTAACTGCTGTCATATGGCAAATTCGCCTACGGGCAGACCAATAAACCATGAAAAGGCAGTTTTCATCAGTGAGGAAATGAATAACTGCATCCGGTGGAACTAATTCCGGCCCAACTCCCCTAATTGGGTAAGGAAGCGGCCGATGTGTTCCATAGTGGACGTCTCGTATTCTCCTGAAAATGTGGAGAAGTCGGGTACTCGCGCGCCATGTGATAAAGGGTTATCCTCATACACATGGGGCGGAAACGGCCTTTGATACACAAACTTGCGGTCTCTGGGATGTTTAGCCCTAGCCTTCGCAACATGGTTGCCAAGTGCTCTTCTCCCATGTGCACCCATTATGGCTCTGGTTGGCCTGGTATCAACGGTGGCGGAGGAGGAAGGTTACTTGGTGGAACTAGGTTTTCTGGCGATGAGGCGGATTCTGAAACCCTTCCTGGTTTTGCTGGTGATAAGGCGGATTCTGAAATCCTTCATGCCCGCCATTATTCCCCTGAGGAACATTTCCGCCATAAATTGGCGGTGGTGGTGGTGTTTCCCCCGAGTTATATTTACTCGGTTATCGTCATGAAAGCCCACTGGAGCCCTAAATTCAGGCAGCTTGACCTGGGCATTATTTTGTCCGTGGTTCTGGGGCACGTTCAATCCACTTCCACTCGCTTGGTCATTCCTCGTTACGAGAATCTGAAGAATTTCCTGCACAGGGTTGTCGACTTCTGCCATGGTTTCTATCCCTGTTGGCTGTGTGGCTGGAGCAGCCTTTAAAGCCATCGGTAGTCCAAAGGTAATTGGTGGTGCGGTCAGGCAAAAAGGCTGGTTCTCAGGAGAACCTTGGCCTGCCATGTGCATACCCCACGTCCCCATTGGCGGATACTAGGGATAGTTTGACCCTTGGTAATAACACTGCCCTTGATTGGGCATTATAACGGGTGATGTTGGTGTGGTAACGTTGTTAGCCATTAGACCTAGAGTACCAAATGACGCCTTCAATGTAGCCTCCAGTCTCTTTGCGAAAATATTGTTTAATATCGCGATTAGCCTTTCGAACATTCCCTCATCTAAGGAGAGTGTTGAGACGTTCGATGACCCAGGAGTCGTCGTTACTTGTCCTCCGGGCGGAGCAAGGGACGAATTCCCTGCTTCCGTTGTGTTTGCACGAGGGAAATGATCTCCTGATCCAGCCATATCGTTTGATATCTCCTGGAGTCGTCTCAAACGTTTGTACTGGCTTCTTTTAGGTTTTTTACGAACCTCGCGGTTTCGTAAAGTGTACAATGGAGATCCTTGATTGCTGGGAGGAGTTTGGTCTCCCACTCTGGTCACCAACCTGTTACTCCCGTTTCGGGATAACGCTTAATCCTCTAGATGGAGCCTTCAAGACGGAAGGCTGGATGAGGGCAGTCCCAAGGGATGCTAAGAACTAGAGCATTGCGAAACAAACTAAGGAAAAGAAAGAAAGCAGTAAAAAAGCAGTAAAGAAAGCATTAGGGAAAGCGATAAATAAAAGTAAAATACCGGAACAATAAAAACATTGTATTGAAATGTTTGGTGGTTAAGGAACCCAGATTATATCTTGAGTTCTAATATTTATACAATGTTTGATGTCTGTTCGTTGAGAGGCACCGGTTGGGGGGGAAAGGGATAAGGATGAATTCAAAAAAGTGCTTCCCTGCCTTTATTCTGGTACTGGCGCGGATAAGGCTTCTGCGAGGGTGAGGAGAGTCTTTGCTCGGGGTGACGTCACCTCGTAATGTACTGGAACCGCTGCTTCTAACTCGTGATACTCGGCAGTTATCGTGCTCGGGTATGGCTTTCTCTGGATTGCGCCATTATTTAGGTAGGATGGCTTGCTCAGACGATGTCCCTCAGGGTCCATGGTCTGGTCTTGGGCTATCTTTTCTATATCAAGCCTAGAAATTGGGCCTGGATATGTATGTGGGCTCGATTAACACAATTTTTATATGTTAACAGGTAGTGTCTTAAAAGCCGGGAGGGGTACATTTAAAGTTTAGAGGTTACATTATGAGAAAAAAATGATATGTATGTGGGCTGGATTAACGAGGAATGACCAAGCGAGTGGAAGCGGATTGAACGCGCCCCAGAACCACGGACAAATTAATACCCAGGTCAGGCTGCCTGAATTTAGGGCTCTAGTGGGCTTTCATGACGAGAACCGAGTCAATATAACTCGGGGGGCAACACCACCACCACCGCGAATTTATGGCGGAAATGTTCCTCAGGATAATGGCGGGCATGAAGGATTTCAGAATCCGCCTTATCACCAGCAAAACCAGGAAGGGTTTCAGAATCCGCCTCATCGCCAGCAATCCCACTTCCACCAAGTTACCTTCCTCCTCCACCACCGTTGATACCAGGCCAACCAGAGCCACAGTGGGTGCATATGGGAGAAGAGCACTTAGCAACCATGTTGCGAAGGCTAGGGCTAAACATCCCAGAGACCCACAAGTCTGTGTATCAAAGGCCGTTTTCCGCCCCACGTGTATGAAGATAACCCTTTACCACATGGCACGCGAGTACTCGACTTCTCCATATTTTCAGGATAAGACGAGACGTCCACTATGGAACACATCGGCAGCTTCCTTAGCCAATTAGGGGAGTTGGGCCGGAATTAGTTCCACCGGATGCAGTTATTCACTTCCTCACTGACGAAAACTGCCTTTTCATGGTTTATTGGTCTTCCCGCAGGCGAATTTGCCATATGGCAGCAGTTAGAGGAAGCGTTTCATTCCCAGTTCTATAATCCACAACCGACGGTCACGTTGGTTGAGATTTTAGACCCAGGAATCAAAAGTCCGACAACGGACCCAGGGGGCATGAAGGCAAACAATACAACTGGATCAATGGGGCCATATGCGGATAAATTCAGGCAGCCAAAGACGATCATGGCATGCGTAGAATCTGTGACTCCTCAAAATTCTGAGGAGGAAATGGCGAACAGTTGGGCAGAACTCATCTATGATACTGAGTCAGAGGAGGACCCAGCATGGCCATTTCCCGAATCACACCTCCGATTGTGTTCCTACCAATAAAGGGAATACCATCCCTTATGAAGCCACTCTATATAGAAGCGTACATGGTGGGTAAAAAGATTAGGAGGGTTTTCGTGGACAACGGAGCAATATTCAATTGCATCCCATTGTCCACTTTGAAGAAGATTCAGAACAAGGTCTCCGATCTGGAGAAAACCAGCATGAAGATGGCAGGATTCTCAGGCAAGTCTACATCACCTCATGGGATGATAGTGGTCCAACTTGAAGTCGGACCAATAACTATGCCAACCGTCTTTTTCGTGTTAGATGCAGATACTTCATATGGTGCATTACTCGGAAGAGCCTGGATCATTGCGGCAAGGTGCATACCCTCAACCTTACATCAACAGTTGATGTTTTGGGATGGTGACTTATGTGGTTACCGTCGATGCATCTCCAAGTCCATTCCATGGGAGTGTAGGAATGCAGGATGAATCGGTACACTACATAAAGTTGTTTCCGCATTTATCCTTAACCATCGTCTATGATAGGCGAATTTTGGATGACCCGATTTACGGCCTCGGAAGCTATGCTTCCGGTTCTTAGGCACGAAGAGGCTAGGAGGTGTAATGGCTTGTCATTCAGCCAACAATCAGCGTATAAATATTTGTAAATATGCCGAATAAAATGGATACTCATATTTACAATTATTTAGTAGAGTCGGGTTCTCTGCAAACTAATGGCTCGAATAACGACTTACCAAAGAATGACAACAAGTTGAGGCCTTATCAATGGCCCCAATTGCTGGAAAAGCACCAACCCACAGCATACTCAAAGGACCCTTTGGTAGAATTTGACATCGGCTCAAAGGATCACCCAAGGATAGTTCGGTTAAGTGGTCTGTTAACAGAAGTCCAACAAGTGAAACTGACCGACCTTCTGAGGAAGTATCAAACTTGCCTCGCATGGGATTATACGGAGATGCCCAGGTTAGATAGAAATATGGTTGAGCACAGACTTCCTATCAAGAAGGGATTTAGGCATTTCTAGCAACCTCCCAGAAGGTTTGACCCGGAGCAATTACCAAAGATCACGGAGGAAATTCAGAAATTGTTGGAGGCTAAGTTCATCCGCCCATGCAGATATGCGGAATGGCTTTCTAACATTATCCTCGTGACAAAAAAGAATGGCAATATAAGAGTCTGCATTGATTTTTGCGACTTAAATCTAGCCAAACCTAAAGACGAATATGTCATGCCCATAGCAGACATGCTACTCGATGTTGCGGCTGGGCATAAGATGTTATCTTTGATGGACGGATATTCTGGGTACAACCAGATCTTCTTGGCCGAAGAAGATGTACCCAAGACAGCCTTCAGATGCCCAGGCCCAATAGCGTGTACGAATGGGTAGTCATGCCCTTTGAACTTAAAAATGCGGGGGCCACTTATGAAAGGGAAATGAACATGGTATTCCATGACATGATTGGAGATATCATGGAGGTCTACATCGATGATGTTATAGTCAAGTCCAAAAAATTTGAGAACATCTGAGGGACCTAGAAAGGGTCTTTATTCGTATGTAGTCCTACAATCTGAAGATGAACCTAAGCAAGTGTGCTTTCGAGGTTTCTGCTGGAAACTTCCTCGGGTTCCTTGTACATCAGTAGGGAATAGAGGTTGGCACCAAGAAGGCTAAGGCCATAATGGAGATACCTCCTCCTCGTACCGTGAAGGAAGTACAAATTTTACTTGGAAAGGTAAACTTTCTGAGGCGCTTCATAGAAAACGCCGTAGGCAAAGTACAACCTATCACGAAGCTTCTTCAGGGTGTGACGAGTTCAAAGTGGAATGGGGCAAATCCCAACAAAAAGCACTTGATGAAATTAAAAAGGCATTAGTCAACCCACCAGTATTGGTTCCCCCTAGGAGGGGCAAGAAGCGTAAGCTTTACGCGGCATCTTTGAGTCATGCCATAGATTGTCTTCTCGCCCAGGATTGAGACGATGGAAAGGAAAGGGCTGTCTATTATTTAAGTAAGACGTTGGCAGGCCCCAAACTTAACTAATCCATCGCAGAGAAGATATGTTACCCCTTCATATATGCATGTTAGAAACTGGAGCATTACATGCGGCCAAGGGAAATCGAGGTCGTTTCTAAATTCGACCTTGTAAAGCTTATCCTAAGAAGACCCAACCCATAAGAGTCGATTATTGGAATGGGCCTTGAAACTCGCACCATTCGCCCGATACATGTGCCTATTAAGGCCGTTAAGGGGCAGATAATTGCAGATTTCCTTGCCAAACATCTAAACATGCTCAAACTAGAGGAGTCCAATGACGAGATGTATGTTGCTATACATCCATGGGTCATGTACTTCGACGGTTCAAGTACAAGCATCAAGTCAGGGGCTGGAGTCTATCCCCTTGGCCCAAATCGGGAAGAAATAAGATTATTTTTGGAGTTAAGCCCGATGACCAACAATGCCGCCAAATAAGATTATCCTCGGACTTGAAACATTAGTCCTACGGAAGGCAAAAGCAGTCAGGATCCGCGGTGATTCTCAATTGGTGCTCAACCAAGTAGTAGGGACATACCAATGCAAGTATCCAGGTTTGTCAAGGTATCAAGAAAAGAGTCCTGGAATTACTTGGTCAAATTCCCGATGTATCCGTTGAGTAAATACCTCGGGAAGACAATAACGAGGCCAACGACTTGGCCCAACATGCCTCGGGGTATAAGACCCATCAAGGGTTTTACGAGTTGATTTCGAGCATCAATCTGGTCGAGGCGTCCTTGCTTATGGACATACGAAGAACAAACCGAAGCCAGGTATGGGGATAAATGGATGCTTCGGAAGAAGACAAGGATAACAAGCAGCAAAGGCTATGTTTGAGTGGATAAAAAACATGACCCTCGGTGGTATTTATAGCCAAACGAATAGTTGATACCACTGAAAATAGATTAAATGTTACAGCCATTAATGGCACGTAACTTCTGCAAACAGTGAATGGTCACGTCGTTCTCTGTGCATAACTGTCTCGAAAAGGCACAATTGGAGCGGTTACCAAGAATGGATGGATACGAATTTGCGTATCCCAACGAACATCAATTCAAAATCTCCTAGAATTACGGGCGTCATCATTAATTGACAACCCGAGCTAAGGAGGTCTCAGACTTTTTCAGCAGATAAGGCCAAAGAAGTGGCCAAGTGTTCCACTGAAAAACGGGGGGCAATTTGTTAACACATAAAAATTGTGTTAATCCAGCCCACATACATGCCGTAGATCAAAACTTGATTAGTGACAATATCTGGATTAGTGTTAATGAATTTTAGGGTTAGATAAAATGATGATTAGAGGGATAGGAATATGGGAGATGATGAAGAACAAGAACACACACAAAAGATGGATATAATATAAGATGATGAAACTAAATTGCAAGATATAAGGTAAGAAAGCTTATGAATGAAAGGGACCCGAACTTGCCAAGGGAAATGAGACTAACTCAAGACAAATGGCTTCCTTTAAGTACATCATTCATGAAAATCCATCGAGCAAGCTTCCAAACTTGATGGCGTGTAGGAAATGAGCATGAACTCAAGACAAACACGGTGGGAAGAGAACACTTTTGAGAGAGTGTTCTCGAGATTCAGCTGCCAAACATTTAGTAGCTAATGAATTTGGTAGTTTTATCCAATGATTAAGCTCTCAGATTTAGCAACTAAAACATTTTTTTCTTGCAGTGTTAAAATTTAGCATTTAGTATCGGACGCAGTTGGTCTGAATAGTATAGGGCTCAGGCAGTTTAAGCAAAGGTCTTGGGTTCGAGCTTTTGTTTATGAAGAATTCTGCTTTGGGAGAGGCAACCCTTCAATGCCCACCAGATCCTCAATGATGGATTAATATTAGGTCCAATGTGACCTAGGGATACCCAATATATGCCAAAAAAATTTAGCATTTTGTGAAATGAGTGTTTATGATTTTTATTTATTTTTTAAATAAGTATTTAAAAGCTACATGTTTAGTGTTTTCTCTCAAATACAACTTAAAAAAAAAAAAAAAAAATTGTTGCACTATGCACTACTTCCAATTATCTATATGAAGTATATAGGTAAGCTAAGATAAGAGTTTTTAAATCTTTTTCTTAAATTCAAATTTTAAATATATTTTAAAACTATGATTATAAATATGATTTATTTTGAATTTATTAATTTATATAATATATATATATATTTATTATTTATTGGAGTATTTTTTTGGTGACACAGCCTGAAGAGGCGAGCTAAAGAAAAATAAAAAGAAAGAAACAAAGTGAAAACAAAACCACAAAACAATGCAAGCTACAACTACGCCTGGATTTTAACGCCTTTCGAACACAGCCTCGATGCATCCTTTTCCACCAACACTCGCACCTCATCTGGAGGAAACGCCTATGTAGTATAAAATTCTTCTTGTCCCGCGGCTCACCTTGCACAATCATCAGCGACTTGGTTGCTTTCCCGAAAGACATGACGGATCAAGCCTCCATACCCGCTGCCAAGCTCTTCCCGAACGTCCTTGATAAGCGGCCAAAGCTGGTGGCGCTGTTGCCCATCTGCTCGAACAAGTTTCACCACGTCCTTTTTATTATTTATTATTGATGAACATTTGTTATAGATATGAATATTTTGAATAATGTGCACACATATTTATATACTCTTTAACATATACTTCCTCTATCTCATTATATTTATTATGCTTCATAATTTGCTATTATTTACACACAAACTTTCACTTAATACCACTGATATATTATTTTGTATACCCAACAATCTCAAATACCCAACAATCTCAAAATTTATTACTACTATTTTATAGTTTTATCGTAGTGTTATACCCTGCTTCATTATTATATCAGTTAGTAGTAATAAATTTTGGAGTAATTAGAATTTCAATTTCAATTTGTATTTTTTCTCAACTCCATGTATCAAACCAGTTTCCAATTTTTTCATTTATTAAGTACTACTACTAAAAAAAATTCTTCCATTATTGATGCAATCGCAACAATTCAATTGTCAAAGCTAGCAGTATTCAATTCACTCATCCATTATGTGGATGAATTAAGAATTAGCCCAAGTGATTAAATACAATGACTTTCAATTTAAAGGTTAGAGGTTTGATTTTTTACCGGCTTCCTATCTCTTCCTTTTATTTTTTTAATTTGTGTGATATAAGTTTTCACCATCTCTTTCACAGTCTATAAAAGCTGTTAGAAAATAAATGAATAAATAAATAAATAAAATCACTCATCTATTATTCACAACCCCAATGTCAAAAATCACACCTGTGCAACACAAACAAAAAGAAAGAAAAGAAAAGAAAGAAAAGAACATTACAGTTACTTTTTTCTCATTTTCAAATTTTAAATACATTACTCACAACCCCAATTAAGACACGCCTGTGCAACACAAACAAATCTCTATAAATACACGCATGCATACATGCATAGAGAGAGAGGCATGAATTCCAAATCATATAAAATTTAAAAAAAATAAAAATAAAAAAAAAACTAAAAATGGAGAGTTCTTCAGGGACCGGTTTAGTGGCGGTTTTTGCGGTTACAGGAGGAGTCGTCTTCCTCGCGTTCCAAGTCCACAAACGCCTCCTTTCCAATTTCATGAGGAAAATCGACTTCGCCATTAACCACCACCACCATCATCATCGTCCAGGTTTCCTTCAATTCCACCCTTCCGATCCTTGCTTAATTTGTTCCGATTCAGTTGATACGTTTAATTAATTTGTTGCAGGAGTTGCCAAGGAATATAAGGCGAAGACGAAGGCAAAGAAGGTGAGATTCTCGAATGAAGTAACAATCTTTAACCGTGATCAGTAAACCGGCGCCGGCGACAATTTTCACTTTTAAAGAAACGTGTGAATTCCAAGATTTTACAGACATTCCATAAGATTCTCAACTCAAGGGGGATTATGATTATGATTATTCTTTCTTTCTTTTTTCTCTTTAAAAAAGACATTATCTGATGTAAATTTTCGATTGTTCTGTATGTTGTTTGGACATTGGAACCGGAAGGATTTAAATTTTCATTTGTTTTTTACACACCGGGGGTTAAGAATCTCAGGCGATGATTGAACTTAGAGGTTTGTATTTGAAGGAAGAATTTTATTTATTTATTTATTTTTTCTATTTTAGAGTAAATTGAAATTCACCCGTTTTATTTAAAAATGATTGAAGCGTGAATATTAAATTTATTCTCAAGTTCTCTTGTCATTCAAATAATAGATAGATTTGTGGTTATTCATTCCAATGGATTTCTTAAATTCTTTCGTTGAAACAAAATTTAAGAAAAATCATCATTGGTTAACGGGCATGCATATAAATGTTGGATAGTTGAGAAAAATGATTAGATGATTATTAGGGGGCGTTTGGAATGATTTTTTTTTTAGTGTTTTTGGATTTTGCTTCTGTCAAAAACACTATTGATGAAAAAATAGTGTTTGTTTTGGCTTTTATAAAAGCAAAAGCACCCCAAAAAGCTGAAAAAGTGCTTCTGGGAAAAGCAGCGCAGGGATACTTATCCGAAAAGTAGAAGCTAAAAGCACCTAGTTATGTGGAGGTAATAACTAAAATAGGCCACTAAAAGGTGACATTTTCACTTTTAGACCATGATATTTTGATTTAGGAAAATAGGTCATTAGAAGGATTTCGGGCCTGAATTTAGGCCATTGGGCTGGAATTCGGGCTACGATGGCGTAAGTGGAAATGACTACTTCTGGTGGCCTATTTTAGTTTTATCAATTATTTTTTTTATTTTATGTAATTAAAATAAATAATACTCATTCTGTGTTATTATTTATGTCATACTTTCTTTTCTTGTTCCAATATTTTTATTTGATTTTTATTTTAAAAAATAATTAAATATTAATCGTCAAACTTACCCATCACCTCATATTAATAAATAAATATATTAATTATTCAACTTACCCACTACCATTAATAATTTCATACCACCCTATAACCACATATCAACAAATCACAAATAAATAAATTAATTAAAATTGTGGGGTTGCGACTTACTCCAGTAGTAAGTCCCCCAACTCTATAGGTTGGGGGTTCGAATCCCTACCCGGCCCCCTATCTTTCCCATTTATTCCTTTTGTAATTGTATGGTTTGGGCTCCCACCACCCGTTCCAGGACTCCAATGGCTCCTTAAACAAAACTTTAAAATTGTAACTCTTTACAATCACATTATATAATTTTTTAAGTTACATTTTTAACACTATTAATAGGACGGAGGGAGTAATATAAGAAATAAAATAAATATTAATTCGAATATATTATAAAATAAGTAAAAAAAAAATACATATTCGAATAAATTATAAAGTAAAAATAAACATATTCTATTATAAGTATCCCAAAATTTTCGGGCATAGTATTTTATGTAGGAATAATTATCAATAAATGCAATGAAGTTTTCAGACATGGGTATGTTTGGCAATTATAATATTTAATTATTTTTAAAATAGAAATGAAATAAAACATGTTGGAACAAGAAAAAAGAAAGAAAGAAGGACATAAATAATGGCACAGAATGAGTATTATTTATTTTAATTATATAAAATAAAAAATAATTCAAAAAAAACTAAAATAGGCCACCAGAATGAGTCATTTCCACTTTTAAGCCATCGCGGCCCGAATTCCAACCCAATGGCCTAAATTCAGGCCCAAAATCCTTCTAATGGCCTATTTCCCTAAATCAAAAATATCGTGGCCCAAAAGTGGAAATGACTCTTCTAGTGGCCTATTTTAGTTATTACCTCAGTTATGTGTGCAGAATCATAAATGCCCCTATTAATTTATTTAAATTACACTATAATTATATAAGTGACATATCCTTTTTGGTAATTTACCCATTTCAAAAGAACTTTTCACTTTTACACATCCAAACACACTTTTGAAAAAAAGCTGCTTTTCAAACACTCCATCCAAACACAAAATTTACATGATTCTGCTTTTGGCTTTTACTTCTTCTTCTACTTTTGACTTCTGCTTTTTTCAAAAGTCAATCTAAACGGACCCTTAGACTTGTATTGTGCAATATAGAATATACATTATTTTTGGTGAATATAATAAGTTTTTTGCATATACAAGGTTGCAACCCGAGCCCTTGTTTAAGGAAGTAGAGCTTAATGACTTAATCCACTCAAGTCAACTCCAGTTGATTGCAATATAGAATATATATATATATATATATATATATATATATATATATATATATACTAGCAACTTTTTGCTGTGCGATGCACATCATGTTTTGGATGTACAACTGCCCATGGAAAAAAAAAAGAAATAATTTTAGGTCACTGCAAATGGTTTCGTTATATATTATACTTATTATGTTCAAAGAAGTTTAGTTATTACCAGGGTGGGCAATTTCGACAAAAACTCGGATACCGTTCATACCATACCAAAATGCCGAAGATACCGAATTTTTTCCCTATGTTGAAATAGCAACCAAGTGAATGAATAAAAAATTGAAATACGTTGAGAATACTGAAGAGAAGAGAGTAGTATTATACAATAAACGAAATATAAGCACATGAGTTTCCATAACATTAAGAGTATGATCCTACCCCTATGATCAAACTAAAGCTCGACAAATTTGCTGAGACGACTACAATTATCAGTGTGTTAATAAGTTACATGAAGTCAAATCAAAAGCACATTGGAATATAGACCAACCGTCATATACTGACATCTACTCCAGCTCTCTCACAAAGTGTCCAGATAAGTGCAGGGAATCCAAGTACAGTCCTTGCAGCATCAGATGCCATGCCATCTAGTTCATGTGCTATCATCTCACCGACATCGATAGGCAACCCATTCTTCACACAGTACACAAAATACAACTCTTCTACACCAGGCTGAGAAGTGTGTGAAGTAGGAAAAACCTTATGCTTATACAGCAAATAGAGCTGATATAGCGGTGCATCCATCAAAGTGGCAACAACTCTCTCTTTCTTCTCCCCTACGTAGGCAACTTTCTTTTGATTCCCAAACATCTCCTTTAGAATCCTTTTCTCCAATTCCGGTCCTCCTTCCTCGTCATAAATAGGCTCATGGAAATTTTTCTTCTTTGTAGCCGGACAAGAAACATCCTTAGTTCCATAGAGCTCATTGATTATGGCAGGACCATATGGTACGGGCACTCCCCTAATCCATGAAGTAAATTGCTCATATCGGGAATTGCATAAGAATTGTCTGGTAAGCTCCCAGGAGTAAATTCCGGTCGGATGCTCAGCAAACTTCATCCATCCTCGACTCATCAAAGCATCATGAACCAGAACTCGATCCATATCATCTTCAGTAAATCCCTTATCTTGGATAATCCATCTTTTCACCATTCTTTGATAGTAAGAATAGGCCTCCTGATTTATAAAGATCGCCGGATTGAAATTGTCTCCGGTTAGTTCTTCTAGAGGAGGTGTATCATCCTTTCTATTATGACTCTTCCTCTTGGTTTTAGAACCACGTAGACCCTCCGGTGAAATTTCCTCCGGAGATTCAGCATCATCTTCCTCTTGCTGTGGATCATCCTCTGTTGGTTGAGCAGAATTGAAAGAAGTGTCGTATCCATTATATGAATCAGGAGCCACCAAATTATTCACAAACATGTCTTCAGCACCCACAGCAGCCGGCTCCGGAGCAGGTTCTCTAATAACTGGTGTCTGTGATGGGGCAGGCTTTGTGGTTTTCTGTTTCTTTCCACCATTGTTTCTCGGGTTATTCATTCTCTTTGATCTCATGATGGCAGAATTTAGGAAGAAGGGATTGAGATTAGAAAGCTAATTAAACTGGAAGAGAAAAGAATTGACAGATTTGGTAATGTGAGAGTGATGACCGACCGGTTTTCCCTTTTTTTAAAGGTGGTGAAGTCTTGATTTTGTTGAGATATGGAGTGATTGATTTCTAGATCCAAATATACACTAAACATATGATTTGGAGTCAGTATAATGCTGTTTAGGATCCCAAAAATCGATTAGATATGATTTGTACCTTTTGGATTCGCGGATTTTTGAAAAAATTCGCGTCAGTGGTGCAAAAAGTGGCGCTCCGAAGCCAATTTAGGCGCCACACAGTGAGTGTGGCGCATTTTAAAAATAAAATAAAATTTAAAAATAATCTGCGGCGCATTTTGTGGCGCTCAAAGGGAGTTTTATGCGCCGCACAGTTGATGCGGCGCATCCTGAAGCAAACTTGGAAAAATTCTCATTTTGCGGCGCCAAAAGTGGCGTTTCAGAGTGGTTTTATGTGCCACCAAGCACATGCGGCACATTTTGGAAAAAATTAGAAAAATTTCTAAGTTTTGCGGCGCATAAAGTGGCGCTAGGAGGCATTTTTAGGCGCCACAAAGCACATGTGGCGCATTCTGCGCCAATTCGGGCAGAATGTGTTTTTCCTAAGTTCTTCCCCATGATGTCCAACATCTCCAAATCACTCAACAATACCAATTTCACTTTTTCCACACCTCAATTAAGTCCAAATAAACTTCATTGATCTTTTCAACAGTCCAAAACAACTCAATCTAACATGCTATTGGTAAGAGCCACTTTATTGAATTTAAAAACAACTAAAAACCTTATAAGCTAAATAGAAACTATCTAATGCTTCTTAAAACCAAAATAACTAAAGCAATGTGAATGACATATATAGAATAGCAAAATAATAGAATTAGAGTTTAAGACAATACAATTTTGTCACCGAATGAAAAATTACTAAAATGTAGCAAAATGAAAATAGAGTCAAATACATAGGCCTATCAATACATATCATCTATAACGAACACAAGCTTATCTATCACTCCTAATCAATCAGAATCCTCATCTTCGTTATCATCATTGTCTCCTACTTCCTCAAATCCACCCCCAGCATCAGCATCCTCAGCATCATCACCTCCATCCTCGCTACCATCTCCAGAGCCTACATAGTCCTCATCATCATCGTCCTCAGAAGGTGTCTGAGGGGCAACATATCTCTGTCCTAAGCTCTGGGACATGAAGAACTCCAGTCGAGCTGCGTGGTAAGCCTGGCTCGAGCATTCTTGGCTATCTGATCAGCCAAGAAATGGTGTCTTTGAGCTGCAAGTAAGGCATGCTCATTCACCGTGTTCAGTAAGTTCTGTTGGTTTATCAATAAAGTCCTAGCCCACTCAGGCTCTCCCTGATGCTGATATGACTGCTGTGACTGCTGTGGCTGAGCTCTGCCTCGTCCTCTACCTCTGCCCCTACCACCTCGTGTACCCCGGGTGGACTGTGAAGGAGCCTCAGAATGCTCCTGGCTACCCTGTGATGGTGCAGGTGGAGACTGCTTAGGTAGCTCCCTTAGAAGTATCATCGGTTGGCATCTTATGCCAGGCAACTTGAAGTTCTTCTTCCCAAATGGAATCGGGGGCCTCATTCTCCAATCTCTATCAAACTGCCCCATGTTCACTCCTGCCTGAGCACAAAGTTGCCATATCAAACTAGGGAACATAAGAGCTGACCTCTTAGACACCCCCGGTGTCTGTCTCAACTCAAGTGATACAAGCTCTCCCATGTTGATCGGGCTCCCCACCTTGATGCAATATGGGACATACATATCCAGGGCAGTGGGTCCAGAGGTGTGAGTCGAAGGACTCAATCTCGATCTGTAAAACATGAGAAGCTGGTACATGGGGGGCATCTATATCAGGCCCATGTAGCCTACTCATGTCATCATCATCATACGTGAGGACATCCTCCTGACCCTCAAACATAGACATCAGTACAAGTTTCTTAAAATCCTCCCTATCATCGGCTCTCATTACCGGCTCCCAGAAGTCTCTACCATAAGGCACATCTACTACTCCAAAAATCTGATTAATGTGCTGAGGAGTGATGGGCACTCTAACCCCAAAAATCCGAGAATCCTCCTCATCAGCATTGGCTAGAAACAGCCTAGTCAGCTCCCATGAATATGATCCAGCTGGGTGTCTCACAAATCTCTCCCAACCCCTGGATCTGATAGCATCTCGGAGCAAAGGGTGCTGCAAGTCTTTCTCTGAGAAACCCCTATCTGCAATGATCCTCTTTTTATGGAATCTTTTGTACAGCTCATATGCCCTAGCACTCCTGAATACAGTGGCATCGAATATGCCCGGCCTGACATAAAACAACTCAGGGACATAAGCTCTAAGATCTTGCCTTTTCGGTCCTCCCCTTGCCGATTGCTCCTCTTGATCCTCCTGATCAACCTCATCATCATCTTCCTCCCCTCCCACAGCCTCAGGGACAAGCTCCTGTATAGCTAATGCAGCAGATCTCCCTCTCCTAGGTCGGGAGGAAGTAGAACTCGTGGCGGGTGCCTTCCCCCGAGAGGCTCTAGAGGGGGCTTGTGAATGGTTAGATCCCTCAGGCTGATTGACCTCCTGTTGGTCATCAGCGGGTGCAGTAATATGTCTCGAAGAAGCACCACTTTTGGACTTGCTCTTCCTGAAATAGGAAAGAAGTCCCTTAGACTTGGAAGCACCTCCTGAGCCCTGTGGTGGATCCATCTGTATCAAATTTTTCGTACGGATTCTGCGATGTTCAAAAATATGCTCATCAGGAATAGGAGTAGGAATGCTATCCGGTGACTGTGGATCATAAATCCCCATCCTTCCCTTGGGCATGGGTATATACCTATAACCCGATTTCTTAGGGAGGTTTGGAGGATTATACATTATTTCAGTACCTGATTGTACAAAAACTTTGGGTTAGTATCACATATATGCATTGCCTCCCATCCTCACACTTAAGTTTAAACCAAAGGTTTAACTTAAGTGTTAAGTATAAAGCAAACATATACATCAACATAGAATGTGGGATTTAAATAATTTCATGACCAAGGTGTTGCGTTTTAAAAGTTATGAATCCTAAACTTTGTTTAAATATATCACCCATTTTATTCCAAAGTTTAAAATTCATGTTAAAACATACTTTTTTTAATAAAAACTCCTTATTTTATTAAATTTTCAAATTTAAAAAAATATAAAAAAAACCTAAATTATTAAACTAAAGTATTACAAATGGTTTAAAGTAATATTTAAACTCATCCCAATTTATTTATATGTTAAATTAACCTATTTTAATTAACTAAATTATAAAAAAGAGTTTTTATCAAAACATGCTCCAATTAACTCACATTATGAAAAACATGGAATTTTTGGCATAAAAATGAGTTTATATTTTTTATATAATTAAAATGACATGTTCTAGTGATATTTTATCCATTTTATTAATCAAAAATGTCATTTTAATTAATTTTAAAGCAATTTCCAGATTTAAATTTTTAAAAATCCCAAATTTTAATGTTGATCCAAAAATTTCACATTATGCATTCAATCCATGTTCTACAACACTTGTTCATGTTCAAAGTAAGATTTAGACAATTAAAAATAAGTTTAATCCCACATTCTAACAACACCCAAAATTTGAGCAACAACACAAATACCACAATCAATGAATTCCAAAGCACTAGAATATGCTAAATTTGAATTGGGATAGCCATTCTTACCTAAATTGAAGGATTGGAGCACTTTGGAGTAGAATCCCCCAAATTTGAAGAACTAGGGTTCTTGAGCCCTAATTTGATTAAACAAGCAAGAATTGGGATTTTGGAATGAGAATTTGAACAATGTGGATGAGAATTGATATCAAGAAACAAGAATTGGAAAAATTTTTACCGGATTGGCGCAAGTGTGTCGCTTGGAGGCAGAATTGGCGCTTAATCGAAGGGAAGGAGGAAGGAGTTCTCGGTTGGTTTTGAAAGAATGAGGAGAAAGAGAAATTTTTGGGATTAAAAATCCCGATCGAAACCGGGTCTGGGACCCCTGACCCGCGGGTCGAGCACCACTGTGGCGCTGGAGGCTTCTTCTCGGCGCCGCACAAGTTTTGTGGCGCCTGGTTTGATCAAAAAAATTTCTAAGTCCGAAGACGGCGCCAGATGTGGCGCTGGACGGTGATTTTATGCGCAACACAATACGTGTGGCGCCTTTACTGACTTGGCCAACTTTCAAGTTCGACCCTGGCGCTTATTGTGGCGCTCACATGCCAATTTGGGCGCCGCACACAAGGTGTGGCGCCTGAACTGAGTCTGTGAAACTCGAATTTAAGCTCAAACTCAACCAAAATGATAGTTAATCCAATCCCTAAGGTTAGCAAGTCAGAATTAGCATATATAGCTTCCATAAATCTTCCCGAGTCACAGTTCTCCTCACTTAAACCAATCAATCCATATAGATATACCTCCTCAGTTCTCAACCGAGTCAACTTGCACATATCAAGATCAATCTCCAAGCACATACAATTCCTTCATTTCTCAACATTTTGCTACTTATTCCAATGCATAGGCAATGTCCCACTCAATTTCTTCAAGCACAAGCAATTAACATAGCATAAAATTCAAACAACATAATTAAACTAAAAGCACATTTAAATTACATTAAAGTAAGAACAATAAAGCAAATAAAAGTACATAAACAATAAAATGCAAAATATTTTTGTCTTTTTCTTCCATTTATAATTTTTATTGGTTTTTATAAGCTTAACTTAATAAAAACTCAACATAATTAAAATGCAATGCAATTACTTCAATAAGCAGATTTAAATAACCAAAGGCTTAACATTAATTTGTTCGATGAATTTAACTTCATCTCCAAAATAATGTTTAAGTCTTTGACCATTCACAGTGAATTCCCTTTCATCTTCAGCTTTTAAAATTACTGCACCATTATCCAACACTTTAACAATCCTAAAAGGCCCTGACCATTTTGTCTTCAATTTACCAGGAAACACCTTAAATCTAGAATTATATAAAAGCACTAACTGTCCAGCTTCAAACACCTTAGGCCTAAGCATTTTATCATGATAAAGCTTTGTTCTTTCCTTATAAATTAGAGCATTATCATACGCTTGACGTCTAATTTCTTCTAATTCATTAAGATCTACCTTCCTTTTTTCTTGAGCCTCTTTAAATTCAAAATTCAACTTTTTCATAGCCCAAAGTGATTTAAACTCAAGTTCAAAAGGTAAATGACAAGCTTTACCATAAACCAATTTAAAAGGAGTCATACCTATAGGTGTTTTAAAAGCTGTCCTATAAGCCCACAGTGCTTCATCTAACTTAAAAGCCCACACTACAAAAAAAAGCGGAGGAAGGCGAGGACAGCTTTTCCTCGCCCAAGTCCTCGCCTAGGGCTATAGGCGAGGAAACAGGCGAGGAAACATGGTCGTCGCCTACGTCATTGTCGGGTTCCGATGTTAGTCGGCCATTTCCTCGCCTGTGGGCGAGGACGTGCGCGAGGAACTGGGCGAGGGCGCGCGCGAGGACGGGGGAGACGGCAGGGGCGAGGAAAATGGTGAGGAAACAAGTGAGGAAATGGGCGACAAAGAGGGTGAGGACAATGGTGACGAACAAAGTGAGGAATTTCGTGAGGACTAGGTTGAGGACATAGGCGAGGAATCCAGAGCCCATATTTTTAAGCACGTAGGCGAAGACATGGTTTCCTCGCCCATGTCCTCGCCTCCCACATTTTTTTTTAAAAAAAAAAACAAAAATTCTATTTGCCTGATGCCCTGCAAGGCTGCAAGCTACTGAATTCCAATGAAATGCAATTTTTCATTTTACTCAAGATAAAACAACTACAATCGAGGTAAAGCAAAGTACCGTAAAGATATCTTCAATTTCGATTCATTCAAAGATAAAACATAGTTCATATATGCAAGTACTACAAAGTCATGCATATTCAACTACAATTAAAGCCGAAAACCTTCTTGAGATGGCGATCGCATGACAACGCTTCAAAGCCCAATGATTCCTATATGAACAAAGAAACCAAAAATAAAGGAATGATGGATGATGTTTTCTAACATTTAAACCACCAGAAAAATTCATTTTAAAGGAAGTGTCCAAACAATCTTAATACCTAGAAGAATGAGATAAGCACTCATACCTAGAAGATAACATCCATAGGAAGTGTCCCCTGTACTTGCAATCTGGTTTTGACAACATCCATAGGAGTGGCGAGATAAGCACTCATACCTAGAAGAATCAGAGAATTCTTAGCACCTCCAATCTGAAAATGCTTTCCGCTAATAAAACAATTTCAAAAATGCTCAATAGTTTGAAACTATGCACATACCGCCAGCTAATCTTACTAATAACAGGCCCTCAATTGAACTATTTGTCTGTAGATTAGAATTGGGAAAGAAGTTTTGTTTCCCATACTCTGTTATGTTCTTAAAAGCTTCATAGGAAGTTACCTGAAAGAGCAACATGACTGTTAGGAACATGGTATGAGAGAGAGAGAGAGAGAGAGAACACAAACATTTATGTGAGACTTATTATAATGCAGCAAAAAGGTTCACAGCTGAATAAATATGAAGCATTGGGCAGTTATCATTCTTCATTTGACAACAGAACCTGATGGCAGGACCTTTGTATACTGGAATACTGGATAGTTTCATGGTGACATGATATTTTTCAAGGACAAGCCAGTGGTGACTAAAAAATAAATTGGAAATTGATTCAGGGAATTTTCACTAATAAACACACTTTCCTGTCGGATTCTCTAAGATCAAATTTTTATGGTTACAGTGCATCAACATATATTTATTCTAGTTCAACATAAGTTTGCTACAGTTCCGCCAAAAAAACATAAGCTTGCTACAGTGATGGAGTGCAACCCATTATATATCTAAAACATTTTTTTTCGTGTTCGATGAATAGTCACCATTGGTTCTTTGGCTAGTAATAAAATCTGATAGTTAATTAAGATATAGAACATTATAAGCTACAAAGTACAAATACTAAAAACAGGAGAAAAAGGAAGTGTAACTAATGTGTTAGATACTAATGAAAATCCAATCATTAAATTCAATACCATAAGACCAGCAAATGGCATATCCCTTGCAAGTGTGGACCAGTATCTGCAGAATGGTAGAGCAAAATGTTCAATACTCAAGGACAATACAAATCAACTGTAGTTTGACATAGGTGGAACATAATTGAGTCCAAAGAAAATGAAACCAACAAATAAATGACAAAACAAATTAAGATAGCTTTAATTAAATGGACAAATACACTACTCTCTCAATGGAAGGATCATAAAATAGTTCTTAAAATTTTGCACTCCTAAACATATGTTTGGATATGAATGAAAAGGGCCTGCAAGGGAAATATCAGTCAGGCAACCCTCAATGTGGCACTGTAATACCAGGATGCATTAAAATGTAAACAAGCTTATATTTAGTATCATACTTTCTCAGCCATTTGGAAAATTTTTGATCAATTGACATTGACTATAAAAAATAGACTATACAAAATAGAAAATTTTTGAACAAGTGCCTTGTCAATGTTTAGCTATCCAGTTCACAGCCAACGGGCATTGACGATACAAAGTAGAGAATCTATTTCTAAGATTCCTTTTCACATTGTTAGCTTTTAGTGAAACCTTAAAATCATGCATAAGATGGAAAAATGCAGAGAATCTCTAGTTATAAGGCTAAAATTAAAATTACATGGTTTAAATAATACAAATAGGGGAACAATAGAGCTCTACATACATAAATCAATAAAAAATGAATTAACATCCGTATTTTCAAAAACTAGAAAAGCAAAAGAATCACAACTATTGGCCACAAAATACTACATTTCAGTAGCATGTTGTGGAGCTAGGTAGACAGAAGGCCAATGCTTGCTGCCAAAAGAGATAGTTAGATACCACATTTTGTCACAATATCCTAACAAAATGTGTTGGATTTATCAATTATCATGTAAAACTTGTGTACCATTTGAACTGAACCAACAACATATATTAAGATGAGTTTAAAGTTCACGAGCATTAGTCCTCAGTCAATGTGTATGCATATTGGACAAAGGATGATAATTAGAATAAAGCCGAAAGGATAAAATATCAAACAATATTCTGGGATACGATGAAATCCTTACTTTCTAGCTGTTACTGTAACCTTCAAAAAGTTGGGGTCTAGATCTGCTACTTTTGTACAGTCTCCAATGGCTTCAACCATCCTCTCGATTGCAATTAGTGTGGCAGCACGGTTGCTATAGCAAAGTAAAAGTGGATATATGAAGCATCATCCATGTCGCGTGCTCAAAGCCGCATCATGCATGTAGCTCTTCATCCCTATCGCTCACACAAATACATTGTAGTTCTTATACAAAAACTATGCCTTACTCATATCAAGAAGAAAGAGCAAAGAGTAGAACCCAAAAAACATTAGAACATAAAACACGAAAGAAACAAAAATGTTGATCATCATCCTTTAAGAATCAAAGATACTTTCAAACAAAACACAAAAGTAGTAAGTCAATCAATAGCGATAATAAGGAAAAATAGAGAAATAAAATTATCAGATCGCATTAATAATAGAGCACAAATTTAAGTGAAGAACACAAAACTTTATCATATCTTCGGCCAGAAAAGGGGAATTCAACCAAGAAATTGATGTATATTCGGAAAAGGAAGCAGCGACCGTGTTCACAGGCTTCGGAAAAGGAAGCGGCGACAATAGCCCTCCAGCAGCGATTGAGGCAGCGGCAGCACAGTGCAGAGGGTGTTAGACAGACAAAATCTGAAACTCACTTCATCAACCTATACAGCTTCACTAACATGTACAACTTCCCAAGTAAGATAAAATCTGGAACTAACTTCCACTAAAGTGATGAATACCAACTTTAGCAAGCATAATATAATATTCAATCTCAGATTTTCGCCAAGGCGAAAGGCTGATGTTAGATATTAGGATTAATTTACTTGCAAAACTAATTTCTCAATCAACACAATAAAATTTTAAACAACACATCAAGCCCATTAACATCCGCCCCAAACATTAAGCCAAAAAAATTTAAATTATCCTAAATCAGTTAGGAACCTTCGGAGTTGCGAAGGGGTTTCAACCCATAATCGAGGGTGTACTTCTTGCTTCATCACCAGTTGGTTGTTGATGCTCTCATCGGTTTTCTTTTGCAGGAAATAGAAAGCACATCTAACAAACGAGTAAAAGAAGCCTAGCTTTTAGAACTTAATTAGAAACACCTTTGAATACAGGTGGCGTGATGCAGCCACATATAAATCCTTGGCTCTGCTCAAGCAACAAAATTTCAAAATTTTTATAGTTTTTTTTTTTAATAAAAAATTACTGGAGTATTGCTAACAAAAGACATTAGACGGGCGGTGGAAACTCCCAAAATCAATTGCAGAAACTGTAAATAACTTACCCATTCTTTCCTCCTCAAAAGAAATAGAGATCTTCCCAAATGTGCCTCTCCATGGGTATCTATTTCGTCTCTCTTTCATGAGCAATCAGTCCTCCTTCCATGGAGAATTTTGAAATTAGGGTTAGAATTGAATTTAGGTGGAGAAATTTGAAATTATGTAACATAAATTATAAATGGTCTTTCATCATTATTTTGGAAATGACATTCCTATAGCCTATAGTTCAGAAAATATAATAATCATTATCTGCAAACAAACATCTTCATTTCCCTGGTTAGAAACAACAAAATGCTAAGCACTCACTCCAACCCAAATGCTATTCAACAAGTAAAACAAAAGCATGGCTTACAGATTTAAAGCAATTGATGCTCAAATAAATAGAAGCATGGCTGTACAAATTTAAACATAAGCAATTATAAATAAACTTACTGATGTTCATGTTCCGACTACAAAATAAATAACTTTCAAACATTTGCTTAAACAATGTAGATTCACATACCACTTTCCTATTAACTGAAATTCAAAGGAATTCCCACTAAAATTTCACAACTAGAAGCAGATCAATATTCCATAAACTTCAGTTCATTCAAAACTCCTTACACTCCATAATCGAAAATGCACATAAAAAGGCAAAAACAGGAACTTTACCAAGCGAGAAGCAGAGTAGCGACAGGGATGAGTGGCGTCTCAGCGAGGATGAACGGCTGTAGCGACGGGCGGGGAGATGAACGACGAAAGAAGCTAAGGACGGAAGGGTTGAGCAGTAGCGGCGCTGTGCTGATGAAGACCGGAAGGCGCTGGTCGCTGGAGGAAGCATGCCGAAGGAGATGAGAGCAGCGGCGCTGGTCACTGGAGGTCGAGCGAGATGAGAGCGATGCAGGTGAAGGTAGAAGGGGATGAGGGCGGCGCAGGGTTGCTGGAGAGTGGAGGACGAAAGGGATGTGTCTGGGATGTTGAATCAATTAGGGGAATTAGGGTTCCTTTGAGTATGTGAGAACTGGCGGACTCCGACTATGCCTAAGGGTATTAAATAGGCCTGTAGGCGACGAATAAAGATTTCTCGCCCCGTTCCTCGCCTTAGAGCGACAAGAACTAATTCCTCACCTCATTCCTCGCCCTAGGGCGAGGAAAAATTATTTTCGTCGCCTCCTTCCTCGCTAATATTTCAAAATAAAAATATTTCAAAAATTAAATGTTCTAGGCGACGAATTTATTTTTTCCTCGCCTATGTCCTCGCCCGGGAGCGAGGAAAATTTATTTCCTCGCCCCTAGTCGTCGCCTACGGGCGATTTTCTTGTAGTGCCAATCTTTTCTAGATTTTCCTACAGTGGCTTCCAAAATCTTTTTAGTCTCACGATTAGTGACTTCTACCTGACCATTGGCTTGAGGATGATAGGGTGTTGTTATCCTATGATGAACATGAAATCTAGATAACAATTGATTAACAGCCCTATTGACAAAATGCGATCCACCATCACTTATGATTGCTTTAGGCACACCAAAACGAGTAAAGATTTGCTTTTTTCAAGAATTTAATCACTTGTTTAGCATCATTTAAAACACATGATTCAGCTTCTACCCATTTTGATACATATTCTACAGCAACAAGAATATACAATTTCCCATTAGATGGTGGAAATGGACCCATAAAATCAATTCCCCACAAATCAAACAACTCAACAGGCATAATTCCTTTTAGTGGCATTTCATCTCTTTTAGTGATATTTCCAGCTCTTTGACACACATCACATTTTTGCACAAATGATCTAGCATCACGATAAATATTAGGCCAATATAAACCACCCTCGAGTACCTTATGAGTTGTCCTGTTAGGTCCAACATGTCCTCCTCCAAGTCCTTCGTGGCAAGCCTTTAAAACTTTTTCAAAATCCTCATCAGGGATGCATCTCCTTATGATTTGATCTAAACAAATAAGGTTCATCCCAAATAAAATATTTAGCATCAGTTTTAAATTTTTGCTTCTGACTATGCCATTTTAAATAATCAGGAATTACACCACATGCCAAATAATTTACAAAATCAGCAAACCACGGATCAGAGGAAGTGTTGTTTATTAAATACAAATTTTCATCAGGAAATGCATCATTAATTAATATTTCTTCCCCTTTTTCATGCTCCAGTCTAGATAGATGATCAGTTACAGGATTTTCATCGTGGTTTAGCATCTTTCTTTGCAAATAAATATTTAATGGCAGAATGATCAGTGTAAACTACAGTCTTAGAGCCAATCAGATATAGTCTAAACTTTTCACATGCATAAACAACAGATAATAGTTCTTTTTCAGTGGTGGCATAATTTCTTTGTGCAGAATTTAAAGCCTGAATAGCATAATAAATGACATGAAGCTTCTTATCCTTTCGTTGACCCAGTACTGCTCCAACAGCAAAGTCACTAGCATCGCTCATGATTTCAAATGGCAAACTCCAGTCAGGTGGCTGAATAATTGGTGCTGTCACCAATGCTTCCTTGATCCTATTGAACGCCTCAACACACTCGTCAGTAAAATCAAACTCGACATCTTTACACAGCAGCTTAAACAGAGGTAATGCAATTTTAGAAAAATCTTTTATAAACCTTCGATAAAATCCAGCATGTCCCAGAAAACTTCTCAAAGTTTTTAAATTATTAGGAGGTGGAATTTTTGCAATTACTTCTACTTTAGCCCAATCAACTTCAATGCCATTTTTAGAAATCCTATGTCCTAAGACAATACCTTCATTAACCATAAAATGACATTTTTCACAATTAATGACTAAATTTGACTCTTCACATCTAATCAGAACTTTTTCCAAGTTAATTAAACATTTCTCAAAGTCAGACCCAAATCCAGAAAAATCATCCATAAATACCTCAATGCATGTCTCAATTAAATCAGAAAATATAGACATCATGCATCTCTGAAATGTAGCTGGAGCATTACACAAACCAAATGGCATTCTTCTATATGCAAATGTACCGTAAGGACATGTAAATGAAGTTTTATCTTGATCCTCAGGTGCAATTGGAACTTGATTATAACCAGAATAGCCATCTAAGAAGCAATAAAACTCATGACCAGCTAAACGCTCTAGCATTTGATCAATAAAAGGCAATGGAAAATGATCTTTCCTAGTCTTATCATTCAATCTCCTATAATCAATGCATACACGCCATCCAGTAGTAGGTCTAGTAGGTGCTAATTCACCATTTTCATTTCTAATCACAGTCATACCTCCCTTTTTAGGCACTACTTGAACTGGACTCACCCACTGACTATATCAGAGATAGGATAGATAATACCTGCATCAAGTAGTTTAATCACCTCTCTTACAGCTTCTTGTAGATGTGGATTCAGTCTCCTTTGGGGCTGTCTCACTGGCTTGTCATCCTCCTCCATATAAATCCGGTGTGTGCACAATGCTGGACTCAGTCCCTTGATGTCAGCTATCGTCCAACCTATTGCTCTAACATGCTTATTCAACACCTGGGTTAATGCATTTAATTGATCATCATTTAATTTATTACTTGCAATAACAGGTAAAGTGTCATTCTCACCAAGAAAAATATACCTCGAATGTGATGGCAGCTCCTTCAGTGTCAATGTAGGTGGCTTTTCAACAGACGGGACTAACTTGGATTCTCCTATCGTATATGCTACTTGCACAGATAATCCTCCCTCACACTTACTTTCAGCTAAGTCCTCACAACTCTCTACTAACTGCTCAAATTTCCTATAGGGATCATGTCTAGCAAAGAACTCTCTCTCAATCACCTCATCCTCCTGATAGATAGCTGTAACTCTATTACACGGGTAGGTGTCAGAACTAATGTGTTGTGTTTTAGTTGTCTTAGAAATGTCAAACGACACTTGTTCATTACCTACTTTAAGTGTAATTTTACCATCATCCATATCAACCATAGTCCTACCAGTTTGCATAAATGGTCTACCTAAAATCAGAGGAATATCAATGTCTTTTTCCATATCAAGAACAACAAAGTCGACAGGGAAGATGAAGCTCTCTACTTGAACAGGAACATCTTCTACAATGCCTAAAGGAGTCCTAATAGACCTATCAGCAAGCTGTAGCTGCATCCTAGTAGGCTTCACAACTCCTACCCCTAGTTCTCTAAAGACATGTAAAGGCATCAGATTAATACTAGACCCGAGATCACACAGAGCTTTATTGAATTCTTTAGTGCCAATAATGCACGGAATAGTATAACTCCCAGGATCTTTTTGTTTAATAGATTTGCCTTCTTTGTAAGATTGCACTGCATTCCCCTGTCAGTGTCACTTTCTCTTCATCATCAACACTCCTCTTTTTTGATAGAATTTCTTTTAAGAACTTAGCATACACGGGCATTTGTGCAATGGCATCAGAAAAAGGGATATCAATTCTTAAATTTTTAAAGACTTCTAAGAATTTAGCATAATCTTTATCTTCCTTAGCCTTTTTAAGACGCTGTGGATATGGGATAGGTCGCTGATACGGCTTGACTGGGACAGTAGATTTTCCCTTTTCCTTACTCTGTTCAACTCTGAGTTTCTCACTCTCCTTAGGCTCATCAGTGTTTTTATGCTGACTTTCTTTCTCTATATCCTCACTTTGATCATCTACAGTATCAACTAAAACCTCTGGATCATCTAAGGTAGGGTAAGGATTAGGCAGTTCCTTTTTATTCCTTAAAGTGATTGCTTTACACTGCTCTTTTGGATTAGGATCAGGCATGCTTGGTAGTGTTCCTTGTTGTCTATTTGAAGTATCCCTAGCAATTTGACCAACTTGAACATCTAAATTTCTCATTGAGGCTTGCATTTGCTGAATTGCTTGTTGTTGAGACACGATTGTGTTCATTAACTCTTTTAAATTGACCTCATCACTTCCTTGGTTTTGTTGCAGCTGTTGTTGAGGTTGAAAGTTCCTAGACTGTTGGTTAGGGTAAAAAGGTTGATTTTGATTTCTGTTCTGATTATAGTTTTGGTTCTGGTTCTGGTTTTGAAAATTTTGATTTTGATTTGGGTAATTCTGATTTTGGTTCTGTGGGTAAGGTTGACGGTTGTTTTGGGGGTAGGTGCTTTGTTGAAATTGAGAATTTTGATTTGGATAGAAGTTTTGGTTTTGAGGACGGTTTTGATTGTAATTTTGCTGCCTATTTCCCATGTAGTTCACATCTTCCACTTGCTCCTTAGTCCCCTCACACTGCATAGTCTCTTGAAGTCCTTGATCAAGCAGGTGACAGGCTGATGACTCGTGAGGTCCATGACAAATACCGCATCTCACAACTTTAGCTTGACCTTTCTTAAGCGTAGAAACCTCCCTCATCAAAGCATCTAACTTAGAATCTATAGCAACTGCCTTTTCTACCTCATAGATTCATCCTTTTGTTTTGTTTCTAGCATTTTTCTTACCAGGAAATTTTTTCATGTTAGAAATCTTTTTCTCTATGATTTCCTTAGCTCTAGAAGGTCCTATAGACAGAAAAGAATCTCCAGCTGCTGCATCAACAAATTCCTCCAATGATCAATCAACCCATTGTAAAAGAAGTGCATCTGCTGCCAATCTTCAAAGCCATGATTCAGGTATCTCGCCAATAAGGTGTTGTACCTATCCCATGCTTCAAGTAAGTTTCACCCTCATCTTGCACAAATTCTTTGATTTTTTCTTGCAGTTCAATAACCTTGGATGGTGGGAAGAATTGTTCTAAGAAGGCTTCTAACATTTTATCCCAAGTAGTAACATCCCTTAATTGAAGTGAATTGTACCAAGTTTTAGCTTTATCTCTGAGTGAAAACGAGAACAATCTCAACTTAATTTCATCACTGGTAACACCATTTATTTTCACTGTGTCACAATAGTCCAGAAAATTTTTTATGTGTTCTACAGCATCATTAGTAGGTGCTCCATTATATTGATTAGCTTGAACCATTGTGATTAGTGCAAGCTGAAGGGTAAAGCTTAAAGCATCTACATCTGGCCTTAGAGTTCTATTAAGCAGATTCCCACTAGTTCCTTGTAAGTGTTCTTCAATGGTCATTTCAGCTTGATCATCGTGTTCCAAATCACCACCGTTACCTCCATTATTACCCTGATTATTATCGTTATTTGCTGCCATGTTTAACCTATTGAACTGAGCAACTAATTGATTAGTTTGAATTGTTGAAACTCCAGTCGTTGGAGAATAGTTTTCTTCATCAGATGATGAATTAATTAAAATTTCCAACTGAGCTGGTCTCCTACGTTTCCCTAATCTAATAGCTCCAAGAGTACGCTAAATTTCAGGATCATAAACTATTTCTGCCTGTTTGCTTCGCACTGCAAATATCAAAATAAAAATAAAATAAAATAAGTAACAGTTAAATTAATATTTAACTTAATAAATTTTAATTAATAAACTAAAAATAATTAAAAGTTCACAACAAATTCCCCGGCAACGGAGCCAAAAACTTGATGAGTGATTTTCACTACTCATATTTTACCACAAGCGGATGGTTGTCATCAAGTAATAAAAAACCGGTGAATACCGGGTCGAACCACAGGGAATTTCAGAATATTATTTCATTCCGGAGAAGATTTTAATTGTTCTTAAGTTTATTAATTATATTTTATACTCCCTCCGTCCCAGGCAAGATGTCTGGTTTGACTTTTTTGCACTGTTCATTGTTTAACTTTGACTCAATATTATTCTAAGTACATTTTTGAGAAAAAATAATCGATTTGGATCTTGTTAGAATCGTATAATCATGTATTTTTATAATATATATTTTACATAATTTTTTGTTGTATATATTTTGAGATATTAACGATTGAAAAAGTGCATTGGATTGTGTGCAGAAATGAAACAAGACATCTTAAATGGGACAGAGGGAGTATATTTTAAAAGGAGTTTGATTAATTCTAATGGAGATTTAATTAAAAACAGTGACATTAAATTTTAAAATAAAGCAAGTTAAAATTATAATTAATAAAAATTTAAATGGGAGATGCTTGTAATATTTTAAATATTGTCGTCTTTATATAAAATAGAAATTGCATATTGATTTAACATTTTCCAATGTCTAAAAAGATCAATTTCTTAAAATTAATTATTTTATAAAGATTAAAAATATTGTAATCTTCTACAGTTCAAATTAGGTTTAAACGGATTTCATGGAAGCTGATTAAATTATCTAACGTTCTGTAATCATTATTCTAGGCCTAAATTTGAGTCTTTCCCAAACATACAAATTTTCCTATAGCAATTAAAAGGCACTTTTCATTTCCCAAATCATTGTGCACATGCCAGAATCCATTTATAATATAATTTATTCCCAATTCCGGTACTAAAATATTAATTCTACTTTTTATCTCCCGATTTAGCAAAGCAGAAATCACAGAATTGAATTCTAACATTTAATTATGCAGAACAGTGTAAATAATTTAACAATTATGGTAAAATAATAATAAAACATGGTAAACTGAATTTTGTTAAAGATATTAAGATGCAGATAGATTAGAATTAATGCCAGATTACTAAAAATAGATAATGCAGATTGATCGGTCAATTCAAAGCTTTAGCAGATTATAAATTTGAATAGCAGATTTGGTAAAACACAGAATGTCGATCATTTTGTAGGCATCTAACATATCATTCTAATACAGATTCACATACCATAGCAGATTAATCCAGATTCAACACATGAAACATCGATAAATTATATTGCTTCCATAAAACATAAATTCATACTTCAAAAGTGATTCTGAACTCCCGTTCTAGATCACTCTTAACACGAACAACACAGAAATCCGTCTACAAATTAAAAACATGATAGCAGATTACATTTAGAGGCAATTTCAATTCATTACAAAGCAAGAAAAAGAAAGGCAACACCTAGAATAGGAAGAACACGCCCAGAACTGCGTTCCTGATGCATTCCTCCGGCTTGATTTTGTGTTTCTGGCCTTCTTCTCCCATTGGAATGTGTTTTCAGAGAGTTTCTGTCGAAAATGGTAAGTCTGTGTATGAAGAAATGACGAAAAACGGTGTTTAAAACCGAGTTCGGGAGGTTAGAAAATTGCTCAACTGCGACTGTGGCGCAAAAAGTGGCGCTCGGAAGAGGTTTTCGGCGCCACCAAGGAGCTGCGGCGCATACGAAGATTTTCCGAATTTTTGAAAGTGGCACATTTTGTGGCGCTCCAAGGTGCTTTTCGGCGCCGCCAAGAAGGTGCGGTGCATTCTGACAATTTCCTAAAATTTAGCCCGCAGCGCAAAAAATGGCGCCTGGAGGGCATTTTATGCGCCACCAAGAAGGTGCGACGCATCCTGAAGTTTTTTCCAATCCGAAATTTTCCTAAGTGTTGGTGCGGCGCCTGATATGGCGCCTGAGCATGATTTTAGGCGCCGCCATGCCTGTGTGGCGCATTCTGGAGCTTTTCCAGTGTTGAAAATTCCGAATTTGACATCCTTTGACCTCCGAACATTTTCTTTCATCATTTTAATGCCTGAAACATCATTGCAATGTATTAGAATTGCCAAAGTCTTATTATATAGCATAAAACAAGGTAAATTGGGCTTGGATAAGCTCAATTTAACCGGTCTTATTAATATTTACAAACCACATGAAATATACACTAAAAAGTAGTAAAATAGAGTCTCAAGCATGCAATTAAGGTTCGTTTTAACACAATTTAAACTCATTTAAATGTGGTTTCACATGGTGCATCAAGTATTCATAGCTTCGGCCCAAAAACCCTTAGATAATGTAGATGCATGTAGCATAGATCTTGCCATTTCTTGCAATGTCCTATTCTTCCTCTCTGCTACACCATTTTGTTGTGGTGTTTTGGGAGCCGAAAACTCATGACCAATCCCATGCACCTTGCAAAAATCATCAAACCTTGAATTCTCAAATTCTCTTCCATGATCGGTTCGAATTCTAATAATCTTCTGTTGTTTCTCTGTCATCAACCTCAGACACAACTTCTCAAAAACATCAAAGGTTTCATCATTCGATCTCAAAAACTCTACCCAAGTGTAACGTGAGAAATCATCTACACAAACGAAGATATACTTCCTTCCCGTTAAGCTTTCAATTTCAGATGGACCCATTAGATCCATATGAAGAAGTTCCAAATATCGTGAAGTAAGCAGCTCATCAATTTTCTTATGCTGTGCCTTGGTTTGTTTTCCCTTCGAGCAACCACCACAGATCATATCCATGTTACTCGGTAGTCGGGGCATTCCTCTGACAACACCTGAACGGCTGATCATCTGCAAATTTCTAAAATTCATGTGACCAAGTCTTTCATGCCAAAGAGTTGTCAAATCATTCTTCGATAACAAAGCATGTTGAACTTCATTCTTCAGAACATAGCAGTTGTTCTTCGATCTATTTCCAATCATCACACATGCATTTGCTTCATTGAAAACCCTACAAAAATTCTTCGCGAATTCCACACGATTATTATCATCGCATAGTTGGCTTATCGAGATAAGTTTTGTTGTCAATCCTTCAACAAAGTAAACTGAAGACAACTGAGATAGACTGTCATCTTTAACATTTCCAAAACCTGTAATTCTACTTCGAACTCCATCACCAAAAATAACATCTCCACAATCACTATCTTCAAAGTTTGTTAAAAGCTCCTTTTGACCTGTCATGTGTCGTGAACATCCTGAGTCAAAGTACCATCTTTCACTATGCATTCCTGACCGAAGTGAAAGAACCACAAGACATTTCGACTGAACTTGCTTCCTAACCCAAACTTTCTGTAACTTGATTTTATTCTGTAATTCATCTGATGGCCAAACAACAGCATTACCACGCATTAAGTTCCTGACTATCCTCAAACAAGTATCTGCTGTGACCGGGTAGTCTGCAGTACGCACAATCTCTGATCTTAGATTCTGAATCTGAAACCTGTGCATTAACCTTCGAAGTCTGTTGAAGAAAACCACCACTCACAAACTTCCTCTGATTATCTGACTTTTTCCCTGAAAAACCAATACCAGTGAAGTCTTTCGGTTGTTTTCCCAACGCAAGAACATCATCAAGTTTACCTTTCCCTTTGAAAAGTCTCTGGAATTCCTGATTCTTAGCTTGAAGTTGATTAGATTCAACTTTAACTGCATCAAATTCAACTTTCAGAAGCTCAAGATCCTTTAAGACTTTTTCCTTCTCAAGAAATAATCCATCAAATCGCTTTCTTAAAGTCTCAAGTTCCTCTTTAAGTAACTTCTTTTGCTCAGAAGTTTTGTCCAATTGAATTCCGGTGTCAGTAAGTTGTTTCAACAACTTCTTGTTTTCCTTCACAGCAACAGAAAACTCTCCTTTCAGAAATTCATAGGCTTCATAAAGTTTGTCGAATTCCTCATCTTCTTCACTATCAGAATCATCTGTGAGATTACAATTACCATGTGAAGATTCAACAATACTACCATTTTCAACTGATTTGGATACCTCCTGTAAAGTGAAAGCAACAACTTCTGAATCACTGTGTTGTTCTTCTGACTGATTTTCATCCTCATCATCTGTCAAAGAAACTTGTAGTGCTTTTCCTTTCCTTCTCTTCTCAGTAGGACACTCATTTCTAATATGACCTGTTCCATTGCACTCATAACACTGTAAATCAGAAAAAGCATCTGGTTTCTTAAAATCCCTGGACTTTCTCTGCTTCTTGTCATATTTGCCTTTATCACCCTGTCTGCGATTACCAGACGGTTGTTTATCGGTTGTTGGCTTACCATACTGATTACGGTTCTGATACTTCTTATTCTGAAACTGTTTTGCTCTTCTTTCCTGCAGCATCTTAGATACACTTTTCGAGATAAAAGAAACTTCATCTTCATCTAAGTCATCTACCTTATCTTCAGCACTAAGAGCAATATTCTTAGAAGTATCATTCTCTATGTAATTCAATTCATAGGATTGAAGAATTCCATATAAGCCTTCTAGAGAAATGGTGTTAACCTTATCCAACTCTTATAATGCAGCAACTTTAGGATAAAATCTCTTAGAAACCGTTCTAAGCAACTTCCTAACTTGCTTTCTCTCATCCCACTGAGCACCAAGAGAATAAGCCTGACTAACAACATCTTTAAATCTACTATAATATGCAGATATAGATTCATCATCACTCATACGCAAGCTATCAAAGAGTGTTTCAATACGTTGTAGTCTAGTAGCTCTCACATCAGCAGAACCTTCATGTGCTACTTCTAAAGCTCTCCATGCATCATAAGCAGTAGTATAGTTCGAAATCATTCTATACTGAGTTGAATCCATAGCAGCAAAAAGTGCATTTAAAGCAGCAAAGTTACCTTGCTTAGCATTCCTCTCAGCAGCAGTTAACTCAGCTCTCGTAGCAGGCCTGGTTGTTGGTGGATCATCTTCATTAGCAGGAGTCACTCGTCTAGTAGGTTGTTCCCAGCGTGTTTCAATTGCCTCATCAGCATCTTCACCAAGTGATGCTATGAATGCCTTCATTCTCGTCTTCCAATAGCTATAATCAGTTCCATCAAACAGAGGTGGACGAGAAACTGAAGAACCTTCCTTATTGCTCATCTTTCAAACAGATCTGATCTACTCAATTACGCTAGAGCACTGGATTCGCTCTGATACCACTTGTTTGTCCCAGTCTAATCTGTTCTTATGAGCAAACGTAGTTTGTGCGTTGTATTAACTACACAGAATTAACGAAAGCAGTAAGTAAATGAACACAACAAGTTGTTTACCCAGTTCGATCATACGATCTACGTCTGGGAGCATACCAAGCCAGGTTCATCTCACTAATCATCAACACTGAATAAACCAATGAACAACCAAAGCACAAGAGCAATCAAACCTCAACTGTTGAACTTAGTTACTGGAACACGACCAGTAGTCCGGCAAGTGTATCAACCACACTTCAACCGCTGCGACTCCACCTTATTCAACCTGTGAGTGATTCTCCTTCCTGCCTCAGCTTTCATTCGATCTCCAGCTTCTTCGATCATCTCGACGAACCTCCTCCAATACAGAGCATCGCAATGCTTCCGATGAAGATGAAGAGCATCTCAATGCCTCTTCATTTACAAGCAATTCAAATGCAAAATTACACAGAAATTACTCTCATCAAGTAACCACTATGCAACACTCAAAGCAAAACATATATGTGGATCTATGAATAATCTCTCTAAACTAAGTACAAATGATGATCTCACATATATATAGCAATGTAAAACGTGTGAGACAGTTATCTCTTCAGAATCCACGGGAATCTTCTAGAAAGATTCGCTGATAACCGTTCACCAATAAGTTGTAACAAACTCCAGCTGGCACCTGCTCAGATTAGCTTCGTTGTTGATGAATAGTCTGAACAACAGTCAAACAACAACTCTGCACAAAATAACCCTAACAATTTTTATTTATTAAAGAATATAGTTTTAATATTTTGCACAATATTGTAATAATTCTTCCGTCCCAAGTCTCTTACTATTTTTGGATATTTCATCATAATGTTTTGTTTTTTAAAAATAAATATATATTTTTTCCCTCTTAAAGTGATGTAGACTCCATCCTCTACTCATTATTTGACTATAGCTTAATTATTGTACTCAATAGTAACAGGTCGTATTAGATGGGATGTAGGGACTAGGGAGTATTTAATTAAAATTTGACCATCGTGGATCAAATTCCTAGTTCAACCACTGGCCACAGCTCCGCTCCCTGCTGCTTCTCCCCAGGAGAATGGATGAAAACTTTTGTCTGGAATGGTGTAAAGATGAAGTCGCTGAATAATGTTCTGGACATGCTCTATGGTCTTTTTGATGGCTGGAACTCCAAGAAGTTTATTTCCAAAAATATTATAATTTCTTTCTATCTTCATGCTCGATCTCTCTTGCTTGTTTTCAATGCAACAATAAGATAAGTACGCACAAAGATCTGCAAATCAGGAATACATTATTGCCCAAGCAAGTGTGACTTCCAATCCAAGGAAAACTGGACGCGTCTCTTAGGTGTGCCCGTGCGCAAGCTTATTATTTAAATTTGATAACTTTCCTGAAAATACTCCAAAATGAATTTGCATTCTAATTTCCTACAAAATCACCAAACATACTAATTAAATGTTTCAAGTACCGATAAATCATAAAAAATTACCAAGAAAATATACAAAATGTACTTCAATAATTATTTCTATCACAACCCAACCCTCAGAAATAAATATGATTAATTAATATAGGCCTAAGGTTGCATTTGAGTTTTGACAAAACTTAAATTTGACATCTAAAATTCGAAAGTTAAATTGATCTTGTTGATCATTATACAGAATTATTATAAGCACTGAATGCTTGCTATTTAATAAATTCGATATTTTTTAATTTATTACTGTATTTTTTATAATCCAAACCCTTTAAATTTCATTATTATTATTATTATTATTATTATTATTATTATTATTATTATTATGTTTCTTTTCTTTTATTATTCGTATTCTTAATTTTGTTTATTTTTTTAGAATAAGGATTTTATTTCCAAGAAAAGAGACATAGCAATCCATAACTGAATACAATACAATACATCCCTCAACTCCGAAGATCAAGTCTACGTCCACCAACAATACCAGACAATTGATATGCCCTGTTAACACCCAAACAAAATTTTAAGCAGTCTAGATCAATATCGCTCTTCTATCTTCCCTTTCCCAGATGCCCCAAGCTTGGCGCAGTGATCGGCTAAACAATTTCACTCTCTCAGAACATGTTGGAATCGGACATCGCCTGCGCATTTCAGCACCGAAAGTATCGGATCGAAAAGCTCACGATATCTCCAAGGTGCACTCTCCGGTTCAGCCGTCCATTTCACAACATTAATAGAATCACATTAAAAAATAAGCCTTTGTAAAGGGAAGCCTTGATCTCGAATAATTGCTTGACAAACCCGATTTATCGCTTTGATCTCTGCTTCTATTGAGTCCGCAACACCGATATAGTCGGATAATATAAAAATCACCTCATCTCCAGCGTCTCTAATAACCCCTCCAATTCCAGCTGGCCCCGGATTACCGAACGAAGACCCATCGGTTGATTTAGCCGAACCCATGAGAGCCCTCTGCGGATAGGTCTGACTCTACTCTTTGCTGCTAACTGAAGGCCATCAAGGAAGTGGCCACCCACTCCAAAGCAGTTAGTTTCAACATCCTCTGATATCACAATGTGCTTCCCTTTGAAAATAGCAGCATTACAATACTTCCAAATCATCCAAATAATTACTAACCCCGTGATTAACCACAATTGTCTTCGACCATGGCATACATTACAGCAAAACCACCATAACAATAGATGAGCTATATTACGTGGAATCTCCCAATGACCACCGAACCATGCTACTCCTTGTTAATATTTTCTTTCTTTTTATTATTATTTTCTTAAGTGATGATAATTCTTTTAGGTCATCAAAATTAACCATTTTCCAATTTTGGTCATTATTGTTTCATTTAGAGTTTTGGACTACTATAAGGATGTTGGGTCCAGAAAAATGGCCAAAGCGGATCGCGTGTTGTTCAAACGCATCATTATGGCCTAAAATTGGAAATCTCATCATTCTAATGGCATATTTAATTTTTTATATATATATAATTAAAATAAATAATATTTCTTCCATCCCAGTATTTATGTCCCACTTTCCTTCTTTGACAATTCAAATAAAAAATAAACACTTAATTACAATGTGGCAAACCACGTCTCGATGCCAACTGCTAAAATGAGGTTGCTCAGTACCTTGGTACTGCTCTGTCAGACCAAGTGTGTCTTCCCATCAAAGACCACTCAATCTAAGGTTTGGGTTTCGATTTCTCTCATGTCCCTATCCCTTCCTTCTATTCCATATATAATTGTGTGGCTTGAGCTCTCAATAAAATAAAATAAATAAAAATAAAAATACATTTTCTTGGAAACAACATTTCAATCAAATTTTTCGGTTACTAATGTTTCTTTCCGAAAAAATTTAAGTGATTTTATCAGTTGGCCTCGAGATGACAATACATTTTCGAGTGCTAACATATATTTCTTTAGGAAATGACAATAGAAAAAATAAGGACTCTCCAACCATCAAGAGAAAGTGAAATAAAATTGAAGATCAACGTAATTTTAGCAGTTGGTCTCGAGATGTGGTTTGACAGGTTGTTATTAAGTGAACTTTTTTTAAAAAAAAAAAAAATCGGACGGACAAAAATGAAAGTTGGATATAAACAATAGGATGGAAGGTATATTATTTGTTTAAAGTACATAAAAAAAAATTTAAAAAAAACTTACATAGGCGATCAGAAGAATGCGATTTCTAATTTTTGGCAATAAGATGATTTTCAACAACACGCGGCCCCCTTTGATCTTTTTTTAGGCCCGACATCCTTGTAGTTGGCCAAAACTCTAAATGAAAAAATAATGGCTACAATCTGGAAATGGCTCCTTCTCACGGCCTAAAAAAATTATTATCTCTTTTTTAATTTCTTTAATTGATTATTAATATGAATTAATTAATATTAGTACCTTTTATTGTGATTGTTGTTTCATTTTATTATTTATTTTTATCCCGATAATAATTTTATTTACTATCATATTCATTTTTATTTTGAATTTCGCAATTCCCCCATCCATCGATTGATCACGGGAGTACGCAAAAAGTCAGCGCATAGTGAATGAAACAGTTGATTTATTTCAATGATTGACCGAAATAAAATTATTAATAATAAAAAAATTGCATGAACTTAGATCAATGATATTTCTATGCAATAATTCGTCCTAATTAATTGAATTTGTCTATTTCGATTGTCTTCAGTTCCGCGACCCCTGGTAATCACAATAGGGGACTAGCAAAACCCTTATTATTATTCCAGAGCAGTCTGGTATCTGCTTTATTGGAAGAAAAAAAACCCATTTAATCTCATAAGTTTTTTAAATTTTCAAAACTATCACACAAATATCGAATTAAGCGAATCCGTCCCATAACTACCCTAATCATCATCAAACCCATCCATGAACTGATTTTTTAGCTAATTGTCGTCGAACCCGTCCCATAACTTCCCTAATGGAGGGATAGATTCGGCGATGATTAGGATAGTTATGGGACGGGTTTGGCAATTATTACTGAAAAATCGGGTTCATAGATAGGTTCGGTATGATTATGGCAGTTATGGGACGGATTCGTCTAATATTTGTGGGCCTGTTTGAATATTTTTTCAAATTATGGGACAATATGTGTTTTTTTTCCCTACTTCATTTGTACTACTAAAATTTTTATATTATTAAAGTAATAATAAATAATCAAACTTAAGTCTCTGTTTTTTTTTTAAGAGCAAACTTAACTCTATAATCACTTTTATTTAATTCAATTTTATACAGGGAAAATTAAGCACTTAATTGATTACATGAATAGAGGTTTCAGTTATCAAACAAACTTAATTCAATTAAATACTTAATGCACATCTAAACACCCTCTAAGTTGTATTACCGAAACGATGGTAACTTGGTAAGTTACGGACCCACTAATGCGTATGCTGATACACATTTTTAACAGTTAATAACTTAAATTGTGTACAACAAAAAATTATAAATAATAGATATTCTAAAACTACAAGATTATAGGAATCTAACAAGATCTCACTTGACCGTATTTTTTCTTACATAACTATGATAAAAAATTCGAATCAAACTTAAATAGTGAATAGTGCCAAAAACTCAGACGTAACAATCTAAACGAGACAGAAAAAGTATCTACTAATTTATCCCAAAAACTGGTTTGTAACTTTGTAACATTTTCATTTTCGGCACAGTGGGAAAATAGAATATTACTTTAGATGTTGCGGGCTCGGACATGAAAGCTAATTACACAAACTAACATGAACTCTTTTCGTACACTAGAAAATTTCGAAAAGGTCACCATCATAGAATTACTCCAAAATTAAGCACTCTTAATTAACTTTGAAATTTATAAATAACTATCACAGAAGAAATATATATATTTTTTTTGGTGACTCAGCCAAAAAAGGCGAGCGAAAGAGAAAAGGAATATACAAGCGAACAGTAAAATAGAAAAAAAAGAAATAAAAAAGAACACAACCAGAATCAACCATATCCTGATATCCCATCATCATCTGATCATTTAGCGCAATCGCGGGGCTGCAATCCCTCGAGCATCTCGAGCAAGCAAGTTTTGAATCCCATCTGGCGGATACGCCCATGTTGTAAAGAACCTTTCATCATCCGACGCCGCCATCTTAGCAACCGCATCCGCCACCTGGTTACCTTCCCGAAGCACATGCCGAATCCCACAACCTGGCATATCTCTCATCTCCATCCGATTATCATTCAGCAAAGGCCACAGGACATGCTCTTGTCCATATGATCACGAATCGACCTCACCGCCTCTTGAGAATCGCAATAGCATACCGTGATGCCCACCCCCATGCTCTTGGCAAGAGGGAGGCCTTGAACATCAACCCAACTTCCCATGACAGACCTCACTCCCATCTGTCCACCACAAGCGCCAACCCAACTCCCATCTGCTTTTCTAATCACGGCCGCATAACCCGACTTCCCATGCTCAACATCAACGCTGCCATCCGAGTGCAACACCATGCCCTCAACACCATCATCCTTCCACTTAACCCATTGGACTTGGCTAATAGATCGGCCCTCCTTGCCTGTCATCTCGCGCACCAGTCCAGCCACCTTCGAACGGATCCCAAAACAGCTCGTAGCCTCAACAACATATACCCTCTTGTTCCGCTCACACCACACCACCCATAGATTCGCCAAAAATCTATTACCACCAATCCTTCACGCTTCCTCGAGCCAAGCTAGACACTCATTATTCAGCACTCCCTCAACCATGCTCACCCATGCAAAACCCCCTAACCTCCACAACTCTGCTCCCAACGACAAGTGAATAGTGCATATCTCCAATCCTCCAAATTAAGCACTCTTAATTAACTTTGAAATATAAAATAACTATCAAAGAAGAAATATATTTTTTGATATGATTAGTTTGCTTCAATTTTTTTAACTAGGGGTATTACCATTATACTCCCTCTGTCATCAAATAATATTAACATTTCATGTTTTTACGCAATTCAATGTAAATGTTTAACGATTAATATCTCAAATTGTATAAAAGTAAAAATTATAAAAGTTTAATATTCTAAAACAATGTGATTAGACAAATCTAATAACATCTCACTTGACTATATTTTATATTATGTAATTGTGTTAAAAAGCCGAATTAAAGTTATTCAATAAATAGTGTTTACTATGTCAATGTTGATAACATTAAATGACGGGAGTACTTTAAATACCATAGCCGTGTAAAATGCATCTCAGAATAGCGGCACGAGAAATATCTTGCAGATGATGGTCTTGTCCAATCGCACCATAAAAAAGTATAAATAGACGGAATGGGTTCCTATCCAGAATCAGGACCTCCATACATGTTGAATTTGTGTAATGAAAATGCTGAACTGATTTGGATGAGCTAGGGGTTATTATTTTAATGCATTTATTGCCTTTTTTAGGTTTGTTATCAAAGAGCATATTACGGGTAGTTTTCCAATTGTATGCCTGAAATTTATGGGACAGATTTTGGATGATGATTCTTGCGAGATCACATGTGGACTGTGCAAGGAAAGATTTTTTTTTCCATTACTCAGATTATGATTGATAAATCGTCTAGATGGATTAATGGAAGATGGAATTACATAATCGATTTATGCTTCGCGCGGGATGCTCCGCATCACTGGAAAACCATACACGTCACTCCCATCGTCTGCCTCATGGAGGCTTTGGACCCGGTCACCCGGATGCTAGATGATTCTATTTTAGTGATGGTCGCATTTTGGAATTAATACCCGAGAGGGTGACTGCCGTGTACGGCCTCCCTCACGGCCATTTTTTGTTGCCATTTTTTCCCTATAAAATTGATTGGCTCATTTTTCTCTGAATTCGTTGTTGCATTTGTACACTACATGTGTTAATTAATTAGAGTTTATAACTTCATAACCTTATGGGCATAGTGTTGAACCCAAATTGCAAACGTGCTATGCCTATTCTTGCCGTATGTTATGTTTCTCCTTGTTTAGTGCTATGTTATTCCACTTCATAGTTTCCATTTCCTCTTTTCAGTAATACAAACACCGCGTGCTCTCTTGACGCATGCTATGTTATGATATTCACACTCATTGATGCTAACCATTTGCATCCATTGTGCTAGCTCCTATAGGAGAAAATGATGTGCTTACATGTATTCCATGATACCACCTTCATTATCCTGTTATACTCACATTTTTTTTTTGGTTTTGCCCATTAAGATTGATTGACTCTTCTCTGAATTCGCTATTGCATGGTACATTTGGTATGGTTAATTAATTAGGGTTTATAATTTCACAACCCTATAAGTTAGTACCGAACCCAACCTCCAAACATGCTATGTTTATTTTGATTTTATGCTATGTTCCAAGTTGTTTAGTGCTACGTTATTCCACTTTATAGTTTCCACTTGCTCTTTTCAACATTACAAAACGTTGCATGCTCTCCACACACATGCTATGTTTTGAATTCATGAATTGATGCTGAGCCAATATTGAATAACACAATCAATCTGCATCTCACACTACCACTAATGACGGTAACAAATTTTGAAATCAATGGTACTTATAACAAAACCATACATCCTCAATTCTGTTTGGTGCTTTATTGCATAGAATGCAAGATAACTGTCAAATGCTACAACAACACCATTGTCAGGGACGCCCCCAATGACACTCTATTATCGACCCTTTTACATTCAAATTCAAATACCTCCATGCTATATTTTCGATGTTTCGTCGTCTTACAAGATATGTAATAGATTAGTCTGGAACCTGATAAGATTGGCGTTACACGAGATTCAACATTGTCGAATGTCCAACCATCTCCATCACTACCCAGTGCCAACAGATCAGTGCATGTATCACCATCATCCTTTCCGTCGTCATCGTCCCCTTCAACAACATTCCTTTAATGTCATCATCGACTGCATCAGTCATCTGGAAGCTTTCCCCAACTTGTACAGCACCACCGTCATTCGAAGGATGACCGCGGCCTCCTGCAAAGTCAACGATGTCATTATCTTCGTCCAGCAAAGTGTTGAGCTCCACCATACTGTCTTTGTTGCACACTTTCCTGCTTCACACGGTTGTTTGGTTTTGTCTTCGAGTAAATATTGTTCTACATTTATCTCGAATGACCATATGAAGAAAATCTCTTCATAATTGCACCCTCACCATTTTTGGAAGTTACTAATCACCAAAAATTTGTGCCATTAATTTAGGGGTTGGCATATCACATTTCCATATCTATTTATGACCCCGAAAGGGTAAAGATTTATGGCTTGCGAGATGTAGCATATTACCAGCAGATTGGGATCATGGTCTGGATATCCAGAAATATCACAATCAGGATAGTAACTCTACCCTAAATAGACAAATGAAATTAAAGTTTTGGTTCAGTTAATATAAATATATTGTCATAAATAATTGAGGGCAAAATTAAACCTCACCACATGATATAAGTTACATCACGAGGCGAGATGAACGTCAAATCAAATACAACTACCACAAGACCCCAAACTGCATTACTGTTTCTCTTGCCACTTCATCCCTTACCACTCAAAACTTTTCCCCTTCGATTTAAACTCAATACATTATGGTCTATGCACTACAAGAAAAAGTCCAATTACCGACCCCAATTACCGACCACGATAGTACGGGTCGGATTTACCGACCCCAAAGTGGAGTCGGTAAAATTTAGCCGTTATTGGGCCCAGGGACATTCGAAAACCAAAACACCGACCACAATTAATGTGGTCGGCATTACCGACCCTATTACCGACCCCATTACCGACCCCAATTGGGGTCTGTAGTTTTTTTCAATTTTTTTTATTTTTCCCATATTTTTTATTTATTTTATTTCTTAATTAATATTTCTTTGATTATTTATATAATTTAATTATTTATTTATTTTGAGCCAATTAATTATTTAATTATTTTATAATTTAATTATTTATTTATTAATTTAATTACTGAATTTAATATTTTATTTAATTAATTTTATTTTTAATTTTGACTTTATAGCATTTTTATTAAAAATAAATTTATATTATTCTTTAAATTCATTTTAATTTTTGAATAATTTTATTATTTTATTTAATAAATTGATTTTATTTTTTTATTTAATTAATTTTATTTTATATTTTATTTAATTAGTAAATTTTTTATTATTTAATTAATTTAATTTTATTTTATATTTATATTTTAATTTAATTAACTACAAAAAAATCAATTTAGCGATCGAAATTCACGATCGAACATATTGGGGCGCTATTACCGACCGAATTATTCATATTTATTATTGAATTTTATATTGCATATGTAATTTTTTAATTTTTAATTACGGAATTTAATATTTTTATAAATTTTTTAATGTAATTAATATTTAGTCATATTAATTTCTATTTTTTTAAATTTAATTAGTCATTTAATTAATTTTATCCATTTAATTAATGAATTATTCTACAATTTATTTAATTAATATCAATGTTTATATTATTATTTTTAAAGTCATTAAATACATATTATATATTTAACAAATTGCATATGATAACATGAAAAGTTGTATACCCGGATGGCATGCGCGTGATTGAGGAATGCATCTCACCTGGGTTCGAATCCCCTCTTCAGCATTTGGGGAGAAATTAATATATACGACACGTGGCGGGTTACCATTGGTGGTGTAAAAGGCTAGCCCAGCTGGTTAGGGTTGTGGCTAGGTGACGCGATTTTACCGACCCCATTACCGACCAACACTGGGGTCGGTAATCTCCCGACCCCCAGAATCTTTGGTCGGCGCCAGATCACCTACCATCAAATTACCGACCCGCGATTGGGGTCGGTAAACCCCTGGACGACCCGTAAAACCTAGTTACCGACCCCATTTTGGGGTCGGTAAAACGAAATTTTCTTGTAGTGATGGAATAATTAAAACGTTTGGTTGTGATTTGTGTTTACAAATTAATTTTTATCACCATAAAGAAATGGACTATATATTTTTTAAATACAAAATAGACAATTAGCATGGGTCTGCTTATGGAAATTACCCTATCATCTTCCATCTCCCCTCTATAATAAAAATAGGGGCCTCCTTCACAATCGAGGGAGACAAAAATCTTACAAGCTCATATACCAAGAGTCATGAAGAAGTTGTGCAGAAATCAAAATGAAGACCAAAAGGAATGAAGCATCAAAACCACCCTTCCGTGTCTTTGAAATTGTAATAATCAAAGGAGTTGTAAAAGTTGAATCCGCAAATTGTTTGATGTTGGAATCAAAGGAGTTCTATTATTTATTATTACATGTATATATGGTGATTGGTGAGGGCGTCCGGTCTCTTGGAGATTTTCCATCAAGGTTACGTTGGAAGGCTAATTGCATGGCTCGACTAGGATTAGGGATGGTCGTCGATCGGCGGTGAGATGGGCGTGTTCATTAGATAATTTTTGGTGAAAAAAAAGTATAGATTGTACCTGTTGCTAGCAACAATAGAACATTAAATTCCATCTTTTTTTTAGGGTTTCCATTCATTCGTTGAAGTGATATTGAGTTATCTCTATTCTAGTGAGGTGTAGTTTAATATGTAAGATTTCTTACCCATTGGGTAAAATTTTTGCCCTGGATGATGATGATGATAATATTAAACCCGAACTAAGGAAGTAATTTGTTTAAATTAAGTTTTGTTTATTAAATTGGATTCTTAAAACACCAAATTAAAGCCAAACCAGACCAATCCCTTCTCCCAAACAGATTGAGAGCCCAAGAAAGATCAACAATATCAAAGTTACAAAATGAAGACAAAAACTCAACCCAGAAGAGAAAAACCCAAACTATATACCAAACACACAGGGGAGCAAACAAAAAACACCATAGGGAAGAACCACCAAATTTAGCAACATCAAATATCCACCTATGATTCCATACCTACAATGTATTTCAGCTATCTCCATGTTTAATTTATTTATCTATCATGTACAATTTATTAGCAATCTGTAATGTACAAATCAACTAACTATGTTAGCGTATTTTATACTACTTCACAGAGTTATTCTGAATATGCTTGAAATTGATGTGTGTTTTAATAATAAACAATAAGTTTAATATATTATATAAATATAGTTATCGATTACCAAACATATAGTTAATTGAATTTAGTATCATACCTAAATTAATTTGGCTTTCGAAGTAGATCGTCCACTTTTACCATCATTCTCGCGTTATTTCTCTAACTATTGTACTCCTACATTGTTCCCACCGTAGGATTAAAATCAATGATTTGAATTTCTCAGAAGTATGTACTAATGAAATCTTTTTTTGTACCATAATTGTAATACTCCATACATGACGTAAAATGAGTGAAACAAGCTACATATACTAACAAGTCTTTTGTGGATTGTAGTAAAAATTATATAAAATATATATTCTAAAATTATGTGATTCGAAGTATCATTTATATCTTAATTTTGCGATTTCTTTATTTATATTTCCCCAGCATAAGAATTTTGAGATATGATTTCCATAAATTATGAGTAGTAGGATTATTATTTTGGGAACGGTTACGATACTGTGGTCAAACCCACAGTATACATCAAGGCATCAATTATAGTCATTCAAAAGCATCCAACGGTTGTAGGTTAATAAGGGTACAATTGTAATAACACAATAATAATTCATTTTAATAACAAATCATTTCAGCGACAAGGCAAGTATTTTAGACATGTTATCATATCTAATATTCGGTAACTCAATATTTAGTATGTTATCATATTTAATATTTGGTAAATCATATCAAATATTTGGTAATCCATATCTAATATTTCAAATAATATCTTTTTATGATCAAAGATACGTATGAAATTTATTAATAGATCATTTCAGCGATACTACCAAAAATAATTAAGTGATGCTATAAAATATAGGAAAAATGGACAAATAGGTCCTTTTTCTTTTCTAAAAATCCAAATCAGTTCTTTTTTATTTTATTACAAAAATAGTCCGCAATGTTTGAGTAACTGATTTGGACATAATTAGTATTTGTAGAGGACTGTTTTGGTAATACAAAAGAAAAAGGACTGATTTGAATTTTTAGAAAAGAAAAAGGACATATTTGTCCATTTTTCCATAAAATATATTTTAGGGATCACAAGTAGAGGAATTCAGCGACTGTATCTAGCATAATTCAGCGACACCACCAAGAATAATTCAGCGACACAACCAAGAATGATTCAGCGATGCTATTAAAAATAATTCTATGATACTACCAAAAATAATGAAGGGATGCTATCAAATACATTTCACCGACCACAAGTAGAGGAATTCAGCGGCTGTACCAAGTAGAATTCAGCGACACTACCAAGAATAATTCAGCAATGCTACCAAATATAATTCCGTGGTGCTACAAAAAACAAATCAGTGATGCTATCAAATATATTTCAGCGACTGTAATTAGAGAAATTCAGCGACAAACTTAGAAGAATTCAGCGACACTACCCATAAGAATTCAACGACACAACCCAGAAGATTTCAGCGATGCTACGGAACACTTCAGCGATGATATCAAAAACAATTCAGCGACATTTACAGGAACAATTCAGCGACGCTACCAAGAACACTTTAGCAACACTATCAAGGACAATTCAGCGACTTTTTCATCAACAATTCAAGGACTCAACTGAAACATTTCAGGTATGTTTTTATAACAAATAATACGTGTTTCGTCGCTGAATTATACATTAATTATCGCTAAATTATATATTACTCATATATTAGTAGCAAAAAACTCTCTCTCATTTTCGTTCATTTATTTTTACGCAAATTTACTATTTTAACCTTAAATTAATCTCAACCATCAATTTACAAAATGCATCAATGGTGTAGAAACATCCGCAGTACATCATGTCTCCGCACCCTAACAACTCCCTATTATTTTTTATATACTCACTCCGTCCCGCGAAACCTGGCTCGTTTCTTTTAGACACGGTAATTTAGGTGGTGGGGTTTAATGGTTAAAGTGAGTGGTTATTTGTATTTAAAATTATAATGAATTTTGATAGTGTTTATTGTTTACCTTTAACTTAATATTATTGTGATGATTTAATTAGAGAAAAATATTTGAGTGTGGTCTTGTTAGAATCGTATAGACGTCTATTTTCAAAATATATATTTTATACAATTTTTATTTCTACCCATTTTGAAATATTAAGAATTAAATAAATGCAAATGACTTTGTATAGAAAAATAAAATGTATTGGAACTTGTGCAAAATAGTAAAAGTGATTACTTTTAATAAGATTTGAAAATAATTAAGATTCTAATCATATTTATATTAATTTAATTTATCTAAAATGAAAAGTGACCAAATTTGGTGGGGCATCCCAAAAAGGAATATGAGCCAAATTTTGTGTTTAGTACTCCTTCCGTCCCATTTGAAATGTCTTATTTCATTTCTGCACACAATTCTATGCATTTTTTTGTCGTTAATATCTCAATATATAGAACTAAAAATTATGCAAAATATATATTCTAAAATTATACGATTAGACGAATCTAACAAGACCGAACAAGACTATTTTTCTCAAATATATACTTATAATAATATTGAGTTAAAGTTGAATAATAAACATTAGTTGTCAAAAAGTCAAACATGACACTTCTACTGGGACGGAGGGAGTATTTATTTTGTGCTAAAATGATAGTAGAAATTACGTTTTATTAAAAACTGTTTTCAAGGTATACTCAAACAATACCATCTTCTACTTCAATTAATTCAGTTATGTTTTATTTTTAAATATATTTTTAGCGTAAAAATAATTTTAGTAAAAGAAAACAATATAAAGAAAAAAATAATTATTAAAAAATTAATTTTTTTTCTTCTTATGATTATAATCCAGAATTTTGCATTTTTTTAGTTTCTCAAAAACGTCAAAAAATTTATTAGTCGATTTTACGATATCATTTGCTGATATATTGCCAACAAAAAAATGAAAATCTATAATGTTAATTATATGACTATAGAACAGAGCCCTTCTGTGCATCGGAGCGTGCATAGCATTAAAAACATGCATAGTACTTTTAATGATGTACCAAAATTGTATTCATATTCACTTATATATTATTACTAAGGAAAATAGGAAGACAATCATTCCATAATAGTTGAAAAACTGCTAATTAAATGTAAGTATAAAAAGTGGATACTTCTTTATTGTATTAAGTTATTGTTCTCCACTGATTTTATATTCTATTATTAATCACACATTTTTGCATTCATTTTCCACAATTAAATCATTCTTCATATTAAGATTAATGATAAATATAATGAAGTATGATGCTTTGAATTCATTCAATAACAACAAATATGATTGGATAATCATTGTGAAAGTGATTCATATACGGACAGTTACAATACATAAGTAAATAAATAAATCAAATGCCATTACATATTGTTATTGAATGTCAAGATGACTATATACTAATTTCATACATAATCACCTCCACATAAGTAGTTTTTATACTACAATATTGATATAATGATACTATGGAATTAATTCTCTCCTATCATTCTATTTCTATTTGAATTTGATTGCTCATATCTCATTCAATGTGATTGTAGCAATTTCAGGTGATTTTAGCAATTTTATACTACCTTATTTATATAATGATACTATGGAATCAATTCTCTCCTCACATTCTGTTCCTATTTGAATTCTCTCCTTTTATGATACAAATGATCAAGAATTTTATATTTTGCATATGATTTAAGGATTCTTGAATGGGGTTTAAGCGCTTTGGTTTTCATTCAATTTTGTTTTGATTTGTAAGGGAATTCTAGATGCAAATGGTAATGAATTTGATATATTTCTACATTTAGGTTGCTTAATGTGTGAATTTTGATAGGAAATTAGAGAGTATATAATATGTTCGTAAAAACCCTCCATTCCATTTTTGTTTTATTTTTTTTATTTTTGTTCTTTCTTTTTTTTTAAAAAAAAATTATCTGGAGCCTTTTGAGGAAAGAATTAAATTTTGTATATATAATTTTTTATAACAAAAACTTAAAAAATCATTTTAAGCTATTCATTCAAATGCAACATACAATCTATATCAGCATGCAATGGGTGTAAAAGAGTAATTTCTAGTCCATAAACCTTTGTAATAGCTAATGTTTTCCGATAGTCTTACTTAAGTTTACACTCCAATAATCTTTTAATATTTGAGACTATGCATTTTTAGTCCTTTAGGCCATGGTTTCTAATTCTATTTGCTGGGAACAATTATCTCTTACTGCTTAAGGATTTACTCTTACACATTATCTTTTGATCTTCTTCCCCGTTGATTAGCTTAAAATTTATAAGAGGATATTGTGAATTATAATCCACGTTTTAATATGCATCATCATTCATGTCTCATGACATCTTATTATGTTGTGTATCTCGATTCCTCAATGAAACAAGTATGCACGCCTGTCTTTGAATCTTACATTTGGTTTTGAGATTATGGCTGAGATCTGATATCAGTGATTGCTTTATTATAATTCATGGAGAAACATAGATGCTCAACTCTCTTCGAATCTAATAATTGGTTATAGGGCTGAGATTTAATTATGAATTTTTTCTTTATTGTAAATTTTTGATTCATGACGTAACATTCATACTCAACTCTATTAAAATCTTTCATCCAAAAATACTCTATTAAAATCTACTTCCTCCGTCTCATTATTTTTGTTACATTGGCTTTCGACACGCATGCCGAGACACATTTTCGACGGTTAATAACTTAAATTGTTAACAAAGAAAAATTATAAAAAGTTCATTGTCTAAAACTATAAGATTAGACGAATCTAACAAGATCTCACTTGACTATGTTTTTTCTTATATAGCTATACTAAAAATTTGAATCAAAGTTAAACAGTGAGGGTGTTTGGATAAGCTACAACAAAAGTGATTATCTAATTATTGTGTTTTCAAAACGCAAATAATCAGTTTAACCGCTAAAAAAAGGTGCTGCAAACCTGATTATTTGCGTTTTGGAAACACAATAATCAGATAATCAGTTTCACGTCGCTTATCCAAACACCCACAGTGAATAGTGCAAAAAAACATCCGTAACAAATTTGTTGAGACGGAGGTAGTAATATTTTCTCGGTCTTCTAAATAATTGTTTGTATAATATAATTAATTGAATCCATCCCTCCTGCTATCTTATTGAAATTGTGGAGATCCGTACTCATGGTTTAGAATAGTTTGGTTTATTGAAATTGGTGAATCAAGATATTCCAATAAAAATTGATGTTGATTATGTCGAGGTAATGAACTGATTATTTATTTTGTTGCATGTTATATGATCAAATTGATACAGATTCTTATGGTTTCCTATGCATATGTTATGAATTTAAAGTAAAGCAAACTTTATGCACAAATAATAATAAGACCACAAATACTTGATTTTATTTAGGAAAAAATAAAGAAAAAACACCGCCCGCGAAGCGCGGGTAAAAAATCTAGTAAAAATAAAAAATAAAAATAAACAAGTAACGATGTGGAAGCTAAACACGAGGCCAGCCACATAATTCAATTTCAATTTCCCCTTGATTCGTTCGATTCCCTTCTCCACATTCCTCAATCTCACTTACTCACTAACGCCGCCTCCCTCCGCCGCGCCTGCATCCCAATTCCTTCACCGTTTCCGGGTAATTATTCAATGGTACGCAATTTCTTCTGAGGGGGAATTAAATTCCTCTTCGATTTCGGGAAACACGCAAATTTTGCCATTTAATAATTACCTGCTCAGAATATTCTCCGCTAGCTACCATGCGTGCGGTTGCTGATTGGTGAAGGAATTACGGAGATGCCGCGGATTTGATCGAGATCGAATTCGAAATTCAAGTCGGAGTCGGTTGTCATTGGATTTTATTATTATTTTTTAAAATATTTTGTTTAAAATTTTTATGACGAAGCAATTTGTGGTGGACCGGAGGCAACCGTTGTTGGCGAAGGCGGATTTCTCATCGCGAGGAGGCCTTCGTAAACCGAAGCTAGCGGAGGTTGCCGGCAGGACGGCGGCGGACTGCGCGGCGGTGTGCTGTTGCCCGTGCAGCCTTGTGAACCTCCTCGTGCTCACCTTGTACAAGCTACCGGCAGGACTCTTCCGGAAGGCTATGAGGAAGAGGCGGCGCCGGCGGCTGTTAAAGTCCGGAGCGATGCAGCCGAGAAAATGCAGTTACGAGGATAAGGATCTGGGAAGCCACGGCGTGAATTCTCTGATCGCCGTCGTGGATGGGAAGATCGAATTGAAAAAAGAGAACACGGAAGTGACGACGGAGCTTGATAAGGAGATGTTCGACAAGTTTCACGACGGCGGTTTCTGGCGGAGTTCCTCCAGGGAAAATGAGCCGTAAAACACGACCGTAAGTCGGAGAATTAACTGCCTCATTTGCTGTGGTAAACATATTACTACTACTATTATTTATTTACTAAATTCGATTCTCTCTTTCTTTATATTTTTTTTCTTTTTCTTTTTCTTTTTGATTTATGGTACAAAATAAAATTCGACCCATTCTGTAATTGGATTTTAAATAAATAATCAATGTAATCATACAGTAGTTCTATGTCAGGAGTTACAGTGGGAGAGACTGGCAAGTTTCTGGTAGTTCCATTATTTGTTTTTAGAGAAAAAAGAGATGAAATTTAGTTGAGAAATTGAATCCCAACTACTCAAGCTCTCATGTATTCAAATCAATGTATTTGTTTATAATTATATTAATGGTTTTGTTCATATGTATATATAATGTACTCCATAGGAAAAAAAGGCCAATATGGTCCTTTATTTTTACAAAAAAGTCAAATTAGTCCTTTTTTTATTTTTTGGCCCAATTGGTCCGCTACATATACTAATTACGTCCCAATCGGTCCTCCATCCACTAATTATGCCCTAATTACATATTTTTGGCCAAATCAGTCCTTTTTTTCAAAAAATCTAAATTGATCCGTTATTAATTTGTGTCCCCTTCCATGCAGTCCAACACATTTCAAACCACTAATAACTCAAATTTGGTATAAGTAAAAATTCTAAAATTTCGATATTTATAAACTACACGACGAGACGAATCTAATAAGATCCTACTTAGCTCATTTTAATTTGTATATCTATTTTTAAAATTTAAGTCAAAACAAGTGTGTGAATAGTAGCAAATTAGACAATGTAGTTATTAAAAAATGGAGGGATTATATCGCAATTGGTCTTCATTTTATGGAGAAACACTAAAAACCACCGAACTCTAAAAGATGATCCATTTTTTTAATAACTACATTTTATTGAGAAACACCATTTTATGCGATATAATACCTCCATTTTTTTAATAATTACATTATCTAATTTGATACTATTCATACACTTGTTTTGACTTAAAGTTTAAACATAGATATACAAGTTAAAATGAACCAAGTAGGATCTTGTTAGATTCGTCACGTCGTGTAGTTTATAAATATCGAAATTTTAGAATTTTTACTTATATCGAATTTGAGTTATTAGTGGTTTAAAATGTGCATTGGACTGCATGAAAGGGGGGCAAATTAATAACGGACCAATTTAGATTTTTGAAGGAAAAAAAGGACTGATTTGGCCAAAAATATGTAATTATGGCATAATTAGTGGATGGAGGACCGATTGGGACGTGATTAGTATATGTAGCGGACTAATTGGGCCAAAAAATAAAAAAAGGACTGATTTGGCTTTTTTGTAAAAAAAATGGACTATATTGGCCTTTTTTCCTACTCCATAATATATGCAATTATGCATATATAGCCTTTACCAAGGATTAGTTTTTGAATAAAATAATTTGTTAAACTAGAAAAAATAGTTTAATACTTGCAAAAATATGTGCTAAAAAAGCCATACCCTTATAAACTTGGTATCAGACTATAAGTTCGTGTTTAGGTCAATGTAACGTCTCAATCACACTCATTTGTAGATATTGTCCGTTTTGGGCCAACCTTCCCCCCTCATGGCTCTAAAACGCGTCTACAAGGGAGATATGTCCACATCCTTACAAGACATGCTTCGTTTTCCTTTCTAGAATAGGTAACCTCCTTGGAAGTCTCTCAGAGTGTACGTGAGTGAGACCAAAGCGCACTGGAAAGATCATATTGATTTGTAGGGTCAACCTTCACTCTGGAGAGACCGGCAACATCTAGAGTAACACCATGTGTTTTCGCTGTGCCAAAAATGGGGTCTTACAATATAGGACTAATAAAGATTTTAAATATAATTAAAATCTAACTAAATTAAAATAAAATATTAACAACGAAAAATTATTCATAATCAGTATGAAAAAAAATGGACAAAATATTAGGGACTAAAATGATATTTTTTTAAACTAGAAGATAATCAAAACCTAATTATAATTAAAATTTCTTAATTATAAAATACAATATTAGTGTATAAAAATTAAGCACAACAACATTTTAAAATCCATTACTTAATAAAATTAATTTTAATAAGTTTAATTATTTAAAAACTTTAGAGGTAATAATTAAAATTTACTCCCTCAGTCTCATTTCAAATGTCTCATTTTCTATTTTGCTCCGTCTCACTAATTGTCACATTTCCTTATTTGGAAAATTTTTACTCCTCAAACAAACATTACATCAACTATTTACTCCACTTTAACACAATAAGTCATTTTACCTAAAATACCGTGCCTAAAAGAAATGTGACATCTCAAATGGGACGGAGGGAGTATAAAATAAAAGGGACTAAAATGATATTTTTTTAAGAGTTTAATATCAAAATAGACCATTACAATGGCCTATGTTTGATTTTACAAGTACCAATTATTAAAATAGGCCACAACAAAGGTATCATGTTGTAAAATTAGGCCAATTAGTTTGGAACATTATTTTTTAACCCCATGAACTTTCATTTTCTTTCATTTTGACCCCCAAACTTTCATTTTATATTAGGAAATGAAAATAAATCAAAAATATGTCATTTGATTGATTTATTGATGAAAAATTGAAAATAAAAAAGTTGAGGGTCAAAATGAAAGATAATAAGAGTTTGTGGGGTTAAAAAATATATTCAAAATTTAATTGGCCTATTTTTACAACATAATACCCTAGTTGTGGCCTATTTTTATAATTATTATTTGTAGTGGTCTAAAATCAAACATAGGCCTTTGTAGTGGCCTATTTTAGTACTCCCTCCGTCCCGCGAATTGTGGCTCGTTTCTTTTGGGCACGGTAATTTATGTGGTGGGGTGTGGTGAGGTTTAGTGGTTAAAGTGATGTGGGTATTTGTGTTTAAAATTTTAATGAATTTTGACTTTCTTTATTGTTTAACTTTGACAAAATATTATTGTAATGATTTAATTATAGAAAAATATTCAAGTGTGGTCTTGTTAGAATCGTCTAGACGTCTAGATTTAGAATATATATTTTACATAATTTTTATTTGTACCAATTATAAAATATGAAGAATTAAAGAAATGCAATGGGCTTTATGTAGAAAAATAAAAGTGTATTGGGAGTTGTGCAGAATAGTAAAAGTGATTAATTTTAATGGGATTTAGAAACCATTAAGATTCTAATCATATTTATATTAATTAAATTTATCTAAAAATGGAAAGTGGCCACAATTCGTGAGACAGCCCAAAGAGGAATACGAGCCACAATTCGTGGGACGGAGGGAGTATTAAACTCTTTTTGTAAAACCTTAATAGTGTAAAGGACTAAATGTATAGTTTTTTTTCCAAACTTTGAATAGTTAAATTGTATTTATTACCAATCACTACAATAATTTTACTGGAAGATGACGAAAAAGAATACGAACTTCGTTGCCTCGTGCACCAGGCAACGAACAAGGCGACAAAATCCGTTCTTGTCTTCCTGCAGAAATTCTTGTAGTGAATAAAAAAGTTTAAGGTTATAATTGGACAATCCTAAATAGTTCAGATGTATTTTCTCCAATTGCTCTTTTAATTTCTAATTTTTTTTCTATTAAATATGGTAGAAATGATATTAGATGTGTGAATTTTACTATTCAGAAATTTCAGGTTTTTGTATTATTGTTTAATGGTTGGAGTCGAATTTTTTGCCCACTCATATACCAAATCAAAAAAAACAAGACAACAATACCAAAACTCACGTTATAGAGTGTTCTGCATGCAGATTCTTTCCAAGTGTTTCAAGGGCAGATATCATCAAGCACCAAATACTCCCCAAAAAGCCTTACAACAACAGGAGAGGGTGAGAGGAAGATTTGGAAGTCGAAACGAACCCAGCTTGAATATACATGGTGACCACGGAAGACCGTATAGGCCAGATTTTTTGGGCTGTTTCGGCTCAATCCAGCCTTTTCGGTCCATTCGGTGTATTAAAGTCCATTTTAATCCGAAATAATTATTTTAACCTGATCTATATATTATTTCATGAGAATAAAGTAGTCCAGTTACGTTATACTCCGTATTTATTTCGATCGGATTTCCGGGGCCTTACTAAAGTAGATGAATGCTCTCAAATATCCATCGCCATGGATGTTGACAGGGACGACGTGGTTTTCTATATGCACGCCGCTGATTTATTATTATTATTATTATTATTATTATTATTATTATTATTATTATTTATTTGCAAATTGTAATCCATTGATTTTGTGTTTTATATATGTATATGGGCTTGGAGTGTAGTAATAACCATATCATTGGTTTAATTTTTCTATGCTTGGCCAACCCATGGATGTATAATTGGTAATGCACGGATGACATGATTCATGATAGTGCATGCAAATCTCACGGAGTTGGTTTTGTCATTACATGGACATCAAGTTTCAAAGGTTTAAAGTTTTGCTATGTCCTTGGCTTTTTTCGATGGTCATGCTTTGATTGACATATTAATGTTCTATTGGCGGGCCAGTTTTTTTTTTTTATTATTTTTATTCATATACTATATACTATGAAATTACTAACTTTCAGTAGGTCAAGTTTAAACATCTGGGAAGAAATCAAGTGGTTGATGTGCTGATGATGAGACGAGGTGCATCAGGGTTGAGCCTACCCATCCAATTTTCGTATTAGTCGATTATAGGCTGATCTTGGAGGTGTTGCCTTCTCAAGAAATTGTTTTTGTTTTACTTTCCCCTTTTCCTGTTTTTTTTTTTTTTTTTTTTTTTTTTTTCACCTCCTTCCACCTATTTGCCATTTTTTTAAAAAAAAAAAAACTCAATAGTCTATATACAGACTAGGAGTTTGCCAAAAATATTGATATTAATAACTTCTTCATTTTTGCACTGCACGCAATCCAATTCACATTTTCAATCATTAATATCTCTGTTTTCCCTGGCGGCTGTGTGTTGCCGGGAAAGGACATTTTTCTCCTCAAGGGAGGCTATCGGATAAAGGATCAAACCGGTTACGGGTCCGGATTAATGATAATGCGCCCAAACTTGACTAATTACGCCCAAACTTGACTGAATGTTCCTTGATATTTCAAATGGCAACAAAATACAACGGAGAATCTACCTGTTGTTAAGAAACAACGGCGAATTCACCGGAAAACTAAAACCAAACTACCGGTTGTTGAGAAACAACGGTGGACTTGGAAGTAACTGCTATGAGCTAAACTAGAATCTAGGGAAAAACTGTAAAGGAAAGCATTAAAGGAAAGCAGTAAAGATACAAAGAAGTAAATTTGATAAAGGGATTTTGGGGGTTGGATTGATCTCTCTTATTTTGTGCATGGCATCCCCTATTTATAGCCGGAGCTGAAATAACCGCTCTCCGGCCGATTCCCTTAAGCCGATTCCACTGTTTGCTTCGATCGGCTGAATCGATGTCATTTTGGCCGAAATCCTTCACTCCGGAGCTTTCTTCCTTTCGGGCTCTTTTATGCTGCTTTGGATCGTTCCCTTTTGATCCTTCGGCCCAATGGATCTCAAACTCGTTTTTCCTTAAAAGTCCCTCTTCGGCCCATTTTTTATGGCCCAACTTTCTCTCCGCGGCCCACTATCCTTTGTGGCCCCAACAATCTCACATGATATAACTAAAAATTATAAAAATTTGATATTATAGAACTACGTGATTAGACGAATCCAACATCTTACTTGACTATATTTATCTTATATAACTATGCTAAAAAGTTGAATCAAATTTACTTAATGAATAGTATCTACCATATAAATGGAGATGTTAAAAAAAACGAAGGGAGTATTGTTTCTTATAATAATAGAAAATATTATTTATTACTTATTAACGTAATGGGCGGATCTGGTTTTTTTTTTTTTTTCTTTTCTTTATTTTATTATAAGATTTGTTACAATTGAGGGCTCGAGCATTGGCAAAGAAATTATAAGAGCTCATACCATCCAAATGTATAGAGCGTAGGCTTAATTATCTGGTAAATGCAAGTTTTAATTTACATATGAAGGAGTTATTTTACATTTTCACCGGTAATTCACGAATGCATTTAATTTAGTTATTTATAGGCCTACAAACTTGGAAGTTTTAAAACATGGCCACGTAAATTTTAAAAATAACTCAAAAATCCTTAACCATATTGTCAACATGAATGTTTACTGCCATGGATTCAGCACGCTTGATTAGGTGGGTTGATCCCTTGAGTGCAGGATTTCAAAGCTTCCTAATGTTTTTTTTCTTTTATTTTTAACAAAATGACAATTTTTTTTTATTTTTAAATTTTAAAGAGCAATTCTCAAAATATATACTCTAATTATATCAAACTTTTAAATGTAGTACCTAAATTAATGTTCTGGCACAAAATAAAACTTTTCCATGCTAGAAAAAACTACACCTTTGTCTTTTAAAATATTTTTTTTAAAACTCATTTCACTTTTGAAACTTGTCATATTGTCCTAGATGTTCACTTCTAGGACAATATTTATAGAGAGTCAAACACTTAATTTGGAGTCTTCACTTCTTAATTATTTTTGGTAAAAAAAATCAATGTACTATTACAAAGTTATTTACTCAATAGATATTGCACACCTGTATCGCCAAAAAAAGAAAAGAAAAGATATTGCACACTAATCAATAGTTTTCCTTTAACCCTAATGATAATTTATCTATCTAAAGAAAACTAAACATTAATTAAAATTGTAGGAGGCAAACATGGCTCTGGTGTGCACTATTCGATCTCTAATTGTGATAAACATATATATATGCTCTCAAAGTCTGAATTGTTTCAGCTCCTTCATTGTTTGTTGCTCTATTTTCTTCCTGGTTCGTTTGTAAGTATATTCAAGAGCATATAGCAAATTGTTTATTTTAGCATATTTAACTTGTCTATATACTTATTTGGTAAGTAACATATGGGGAGCAAATTTTGATTAATATGCTAAATTTCACTATGTTATATTTCAAAGCATATTGGGAGCATCTAGTAAATTTACATAATGAGATTATATCATCTGCTACTTGTTATATGTCACCTATCAAAAGTATTTAGTTAAATCGGCTGGTCAAATTTGTTATTAGCTAATATAAGTGCAAAACAAGATATAGTACTCCTATATCTCAAATTTGATTGGTTCAAATTCCTGCACCAATGAGTAGAAAATTGGAGTATTTTTCGTTTGGCAAATCAAATTCAAATTCCAATGAGACTAAAAGTTCAATAGAAACACCAAGAACATAAAATTTTATTTTTGGGTTATACAATAAATCCTTTAGTGCTACATACATGGAGTACAAAACCATTACTATTACAGAACAATTATGACAGCAAGAAAAGAAGACACAATAGCTGCCAGTAACAGTGCCAGATTGAAATTGTGTGTCCCCAATTTCTTCTGCCCCCATCGATTGTGAAGGGCTAGCGTGAAAACTAGTGCTTCAGGATAAAAGTTAAATCTCTAAGCTTTTTGTATTTCACTATAATTTAATTTTAGGCATATAAATATATACACATATACTTTAATGTAATGAAGGAAAAAGAACAAACCAATTAAGTAAGGGTTTTAATTAATTAATTTATATTTGAGAAAAGTATAACAAGGCTCGTAGTTATATACTGTTTAGGATAAATTCTATATTTTTCATTACTAGAGCATACATGGTATTACAAGTACAATTATTTTAAAATCGAAGTATTTATTCAAAGATAAGTAAGGTTTGGGTTTGGATAGTCTGATGACCCGATAATTACTTAGTGCTGAATGCTAATGATGTATGTGTTAAGTATTTAATGGCGACTGAGTTGTATAAAAATCCATCTGCACATGCAAAACACTCCTTCAACACTTCAGTAATAGTTGTTTCAGCTCTCAAGCCAAATCCGTAAGGTTTACATGGATGAGTAAAAAACCCTGAAAAATAAAGGAAAGGAAAATGAAAGGTCACTGTTACAATTTACAAGGGGGGTGATTGATGTAGGGTCCCCTTGGGAGTGTTGGCCTTCTTCCGACAAAAATACAGTGAGTTAATTGGCGTTATACATGTTGAAGGGTGGTTTTGTGGGGGTCGTCTATATAGTATAGTATAGTGAAGTGTTTCACATTTCACAATTCACAATTATTCACAGCACAGGTGAGAGGACACATACATGGGGCAACAAAAAAAAAGCACCTGAAAGGACACATCACCCATTTCCCTCTCCTTCTTCATCAATTCGATGTTTGGTTTTATTTCATTACATTACATTTGTCCGCATCATCTCACTCTCTCTGTCCATTGGATACTTGGATGAATCCCCAGGTTAAAAAACCAGCATCGTTTGGTATTAGTACTAGTAATTGCTATTCCATACATGGTAGTGGTACGTATATTGTGTCTCATATATAGAGGTGTCAACACGGGTTGGCGGGGCGACACGGGCCAAGCCCACTCCAGCCCACCATTTCGCGGGCTTAGGCGGGCTGGGCCCACGGCGGGGCGGGCTAGAATAACCTCAGTCCAGACCAACCCACCGGCGGGTTGCGGGCCAGGCGGGCTAGCCCGCGGTTTTTTTATTTAATTAATAAATTAATTTTTAATTATATAATAAATTGTATAATATTGTTATTTATCCATAATTAAATATATTAACTAATTTTAAAATTAAATATATTTTTAATAAAATCTAAAATAATTTAGTTTAATTGTATAGTATTCTTTTTTTAAAAAAAATTAGTTGAAAAAGTAATGTTAAGTAGCTCATGTCATATAAAGTGAGCTTTAAAATTAATCCAATTTAATTTAGTTAATATAATTCAATTTATAATTTTTTAAGTTCAATTTATAATTTTTTCAGTATAAAAAATTATAAATTGAATTATATTAACTAATATCAAATTAAAATATATGAATTCAAATAATATTCAACTAATCAATATTCTTACAAATACATATATTATTTAGATTTTCATAATAAACTTAACAAAAAATTAAATAAATTAAAATTTTAGCATAGCCCACGGGCTGGCCCGCACCCGCCGCGGGCCAGCCCAAGGGATGGCGGGTTCAGGCGGGCTAGCCCGTTTAAGCCCGTTTCCAAATGGGTCTTTATTTATTCAGCCCAACCCACCCTTTTGGGAGGCGGGGGCGGGCTGGCCCAACGGGCCAAGCCCATTTTGATAGCTCTACTCATATAGTATATATTTATTTCCCACCAAACAATTCATTCATTCACTGTAAGATTTTCTGTTTTAACGATCGAAAAAATTTGATAGAAAATTCTAAAAAAATTCGGTTGCGAAAGAGGTTAGCGACGGAATTTCGAATTAGGATGAGACATCCTAAGCTGTGTGTCTAGTGTCTAATATCTGTGTAATAAAAGCTTCAAATAGCTTCATAAATAACCATTATTGTATTTTATATTGTCTTAGGGTTTTGAGACATTAATTCTGATTTTGTTTTTACTTGGATAAATTGTGATGTATGAATGAAAGATTCATATAACTACAAATTAAAACAAGAACAAATTATGCAAGAATTTTGTCAAGAAGCTTTTATTTTGGTAGAGCTTCTAAGAGAAGAGAAGCTAAAGCTTCTAACTTCAAAAGCTCTTACCAGAACAGATCCGTAATAAGGTCAATAAGTGGCCTCATATGTATTTCTAAAAACGTTTACATCATTTTGAGGGCATGAAAATGTCAGCAAAAACATAGTACTCCTATATAACAGCATTAACAATTTAGAAAAGTGCACCCTAAATTGAAATAAAACATTGTTTTCTTATGTCAGTTGCTGTTGTATCGAGAAAAATATATATATATATATTTTTTGGAGGAGTCGAAGTCAGAGAAATGATAGTGGGAGCCCATGCCATACAAATTATATAGAGAAAAATATTCGAAGAAAAGAAATCTTTACAAAATTTGAAATGAAGCTAAAGAAATTAGAAAAGGCAGTGCTGGAATGGAAAGGCATGAACTAAATAAAGTGAAAACTGTGAGAAAATAAAATGGACTTAAAGCTATGAAAAAAACAAAAGAAATGCTGAAAAACCTAATAAATAAAATTAAAGCCGGCTCCTTGAGATGTGTCGAGAGGTCTCCCAAATGGTTGCCAACCTCATTATTCATAGACGATGGCCACAGGGAGTTTTCAATCGTGGGTTGCATACCTGATACCACGGTACCTCTTCTTTGACTACATTATCAATTGTTACATTTTGTTTTTCATCGCGGGTTTAAATAAATTACCGATTTCTAAAAAAAAAAATTGAACATTAATCATTTAAGTAATATATTCAACGTTGATTGATTTTGCAAGGCTTGTCACAGTGTCTCCCAGAAAAATCGAGTAAGAACCCAATTAAATGGACTAAACGAAGTAGATTACAACATTATACATATATGTAGACATCACAAAAAACATATATCGCATCACACAAAATATTTCTCTCATCACATATTTTCACATCACACAAAACATCTCTTACATCACACAAAAATACAATTTCATCCATTATACAAACATCACATAAAGGGTGGTTGCATGTGTAGCCACCTGCACCCTATCTCCATCCGATAAAACAAAGGATTTAATTGAGATCAATAAATGGGAATATTAAATGAAAAGGAACACAAACTATAGTCTCTCACGTAAAATGGAAAAGGGAAATGTTAATACACTATTTGAGCAACATATTATGTACTTTTCATGAGATGTTGATACAGGTGTTGGAACAACAGCTTAACGACGACAGTTATAGTTTTTAGATTGAGTTGGGTCTCTCTTATATATATGTGTATTGTAATTCAGAGTTGTAATTTTTCAATTCATTCATTTTGAGTCCAGTATTCTGAATTAATTTTTGAGAGAGTTGATTGTATTATTCAAGATTGAGTTGTAAAGTTTTTTAGGAAGAATCAAGATTTGAGAAGGAGTTTTTCATTGAAGACATTTTACGTGTTATGATCGCAGGAAAGAAGTCTGAGGGATCAATTCGGGAAGAAGATGAAGATCATGGTAATCGACAGATCGTGATCGTGCCCTGGAGAATTCAAATAGTGTTATCTCTACAGTCGTAGTTGAGAGGGAGTCCCAACTACACTGCTCTTCTAGAACAGTTCGTCTAGCGTAGGAGAGTTTGTTTTCTGGGTTTAGGCATTAGATTAAGTCTGTGATTTTGAACTTTAGTCTAGTTGAAGTCCATGAATTGGAATCCTTCAGACGTAGGTCGCAAGACCGAATTGGGTCATCAAACTCTCCTCGTGTTCTTTTACTGCTTTCCAAACGACGTTAAAACACATTATTAACGACCAAACCTGAATTAGATTTAAAAGGGGACCTTCAAATTGGTATCAGAGCAGATCCTCTAACGCAGTTGAGGAAATCATTTCTTTCAAGATTCAAGAATCATGAGCCGTGAAGGGGCATCTTCAACGCGACCACCACTGTACAATGGGAATGATTACGCAAATTGGAAAGTAAGAATGAGGAACTATCTTCTGGCGCAAGGAGAAGAAGTTTGGGATTCTGTTTTGGAGCCCTGAACTCATCCAATGAGAGAAGTTCGTCTGGCAGAATGATCAACCAACCCTCCAACGACTCGCTGTGCAACCAAGGCTGAATTGAGTCAAGCTGAAAGAACCGCCAAGCAAGCAAATTACACAGCCTTTAATGCCATCAGTGGAGCCATTGATGAAGCCCAATTCAAGATGATCGCCAACTGCACAACTGACTATAAAGCATGGAATTTCTTGGAAACTCAACATGAAGATTCTGACGACTTAAGATTAACCAGACTGAATCGAATTGAGTCTATATTCGACAGCCTAAGAATGACAAATGATGAAGATATCACTACTTACTTTGGAAGATTCCAAGACATTGTGAATCAAGCTACTGCATTGGGAATGACTTTTGAAGGACCAAAATTAGTTAGGAAATTTCTCAGATTGGTGTCAAGAAGATATTTAGGGAAACTGGCAGCCCTTGAAGAATCCGAGAAAATGAGGAATATAACTTTAAGATATTTGGTTGGAATCCTTCAAACATATCAGATGAACCACCTTGAACTAGAAATGTCTCAAAAGAATATTGCATTCAAAGCCGATGATGAACCTGTAGGAGACATTGAAGAAGAAGTTTCTTTAATCTCTAAAAGAATTGCAAAGATACTTCAAGACAAGCGTTTCAAAAAGTTCCAGAAGAAAAATTGAAGTTCTGACAACCAGTCAATGACTGATAAGCTGAATTACAGAAATGAGAAGAAATCTGATGGAAAGTTTCGGAAGCCCAAAAATGATAAAGATAGTGATAAGACTGAGAACTCTACTGAAATTAGATGTTTTGAGTGTGAAAGAAAAGGCCATGTCAAAGCTGAGTGTCCCACTACAAAGAAGAGGAAAGGGAAAGCACGTTAAGCCACATTGAGTGATGATGATGAGTCTGAAGTTAATGCAACAAAGAACAATCCAGTGATGACGAAGATGTTGTAGCGTTCATGACGAGAGAAGCCAGTCCTACCAAAGGTAACTCTGAATCAATTCAATTAATTACTGAAATTTCTTCTATTGTTACTGGAGAAGCAAGTGGTATCTATGTCGAGCTAGTTGAAGCCTATGAAGAACTTAAAGAGATATATGAAGGAGTTGTACTAGAGAACAACAAGTTGTTAAAACAACTTACTGACTCTGGCCTAGTTTTGGACAAAGAAGAAGCTGAAAAGAATAAAGATGTAAATGATACTAAAGCTTTGAAGGAAGAATGTGATGAGCTTAAACTTCAGATCAGTACATTGTCTAAGGAAAAGGAATCCTTTAAGAAGGAGTTGACTGATCTGAAGAAGCGATTTGCTGATTTAGAGAAGATGGTAAAAAGCAAGGGTAAACTAGATGAAGTACTTTCTATTGGAAGAGCTACAAAGATATGACTGGAATTGGCTATAAAAATCAAACATCTTCTGAGAAAAGACTGTTTGTCAGCGGAGGAAATCTAAGTGCTGAGTCAAGTTCACGATCCTACCAGGATGTCTCAACATCATCTAAACGACGCAGAGATTGTCTTTATTGCAATCTACCCGGACACACTGCTGAAACCTGTATGCGAATTGTTTGAGATCTAACGAATGGACGCCCAGTGGTTTGGCCCTATCAAGATCTAAAGAAGAATATTATAATTCAGAAAGCATGGGTGCCTAAGAGGAAGGAAGATTAATGCCTCGTCGTTCTGTCATTGCAACAACAACATCGATGTAAAAGATGGTATTTTGATTCAGGTTGTTCAAGGCACATGATAGGGAGTAAAGATATTCTAAGCAACTTTGTCCAAAAGGATTGTGGTGATGTAGTATTCGGTGATCGTGTTAAGAGTAAGATCACGGATCATGGTATCATACAGGATGGAACTTTATCTCAACTTTCTAGAGTTTATCATGTGGAAGGACTCACTACTAATCTCATTTTAATTGGTCAATTATGTGATGAAAACTCTCTTGTAATTTTTGCTAAGGATTCTTGCGAAGTGTTTGATTGCAGGAGAGACAATATCATGACAGGAAAACGCTCCAAGAACAATTGCTACACTTTGGAAGCAAAATTTGTTAAAGCACTAGTAAGAAAAGACGACCTCAAAAACTTATGGCACAGAAGGCTAGGACATCTCAACTACCAAACGATGTACAAGCTGATTGTTCCAATGCTGTCAGAGGTCTGCCAAAACTTCAGAACAACAAAGACCTGACTTGTGTGGACTGTTCCAAAGGAAAGCAGACAAGAGCACAACATAAGACCTATGGGATCTCTACAAACATTGCCTAGAACTTGTTCATATGGATCTCATGGGTCTAACAGACCAAAAGCCTAAATGGCAAGAGGTATATATAATAGTTTGTGTTGATGAATTTTCGAGATTTACTTGGGTTTGTTCTCTCAGGAGCAAAGATGAAGCCTTCCAGCAATTTGAAAGCCTGAGCCTGGAGCTGATGAATGAAAAGCAAGCCAAGATACTCAGAATCAGAACTGACCATGGAGCGAGTTTGAAAACCAGTAGTTTGAACATTTCTGTAACATTCATGGTATTGCTCATGAGTACTCAGCACAAAAAACGCCCTAACAAAATGGGATCGTTGAAAGGAAGAACCAAATACTTGAAGAGATGGCACGTTCGATGTTACATGCAAGCACACTCCAGCAAGTTATTTTGGGCAGAAGCAAACCACACCGCATGCCATATCATCAATCGTGCGTTGTTAAGACCCCACACTAACAACACTCCATATCAAATCTGGAATGGTAACACTCATACTGTTAAATATTTCCATATCTTTGGGTGTAAATGTTTTGTCTACATGGATATGGAACAAATAAAGAAGTTCGATGCTAGAGCTGAAGAATGATGGCTTTTGGGTTACTCAAACAATTCAAGAGCTTACCGTGTCTGCCTTATGCAATCTAGAAAGGTCACTGTAACAGTCAATGTACTATTTGAGGACAAGTACACTTTGCCTACAGGGGAGGATGAAGATTCAATTCCAAGTGTCCCTACAACTACGATTTCAGAAACATCTGTGGTCGAAACATCTAGTCAACAATAGTCAAAAGGAGTAGATATTGATGATCATAAAGAAGCAAACACTGTGCAAAATTCAGAAGATACTAAGCAAAGATCAGAGGATGATGTACCAAATAAGAGAAGAGGGCCAAGAGTTTTGAAACCTCATTCACAGCAAGACATTATTGGAGACCCAAATGCTCAACGACAGACCAGGAACATGAAAGCTGACTATATAGAATTCGCAGGGCCTAACTGTTTTATATCAAGAGTGGAGCCTAAGAATGTTTCTGAAGCACCTATGGATGAATATTGGACAGAAGCTATGCAAGATGAACTTCTTCAATTTGAAAGGAACAACGTTTGGGAGTTGGTAGAACAACCGCAAAACATAAATGTTATTGGCACAAAATGGGTCTTCAGGAACAAAACAGATGAACAAGGGAACATCATTAGAAAAAAAAAAGCACGTCTTGTTGCTCAAAGATTCACACAAATTGAAGGTATAGACTATGTTAAGACATTTGCCCCAGTCGCGAGGATGGAAGTTGTTCGAATTCTATTAGCTTTTACTTGTTCTATGGACTTCAAGTTGTACCAACTTGATCAGGACAGCGTTCTTGAATGGGAACATAAAGGAGGAAATCTATGTGGCACAACCTGCTAGCTTTGAGGATCCATCAAGACCTAATCATGTTTATCGAGTGAAGGGTGCTCTATACGGACTTAAACAAGTCCCAAGAGCATGGTGCCATCAGTTGTCATCATTTCTTATTAACAACGGGTATAAACGAGGTAATGCAGACAAAACAATGTTTGTGAAACATCAGAACAACCATTTCATAGTTGTTCAAGTTTATGCCGATGACATTATCTTTGGAGGAACATCAGAACGACTGATAAACAACTTTGTTAAAGCTATGCAATTCAAGTTTGAGATGAGCATGATAGGTGAACTCACTTACTTTTTGGGATTACAAGTGAAACAACAAGATGATGGAATCTTTCTAAGTTAAGAGAAGTATGCTCTCAATATGCTTGAGAGATTAAACCTAAAGGATAGCAAGGTTGCTAGGACACCTCAAGGACAACAACAAAAACTTTCTAGGGATGAGCAAGGTGAAAATGTAAATCAGAAACTGTATCGAAGCATGATTGGTAGTCTACTTTATTTGATGGCCACTAGACCGGATATCTCTTTTAGTACCGGAGTATGTGCAAGATTTCAATCAAATCCAAAGGAGGCACACTTGAAAGCAGTCAAATGCATTATGAGATATCATAATGCAGTCAAAAAGCAATTGATGTTGTAGGCAAATGCTGGTTTGAAACACTTAGATCTATAATGGGTCTTTGTTACTCAAATTAAGCATATACATTTTGTTTTTTTATATATATACATATACACTTGATTTGGTCCATAAAGTTTCAAGCCCAATCTCACTAAACGGATACAGTCATGAAGAAGAGCCATCGACTGCAGTGTCATCATGACTGTAAAACTGTCAGCCATCACCTTTCTCACCGCCGCACATCGTTCAGGGAAACTGTCGCCTCTTCGTCTTCTACTTTCTCTCTTTAAAATTAATTTCATTGTTTAAGCTTGCTCATTGTCTTTAACTCTAAAAAATTTAAGCTTTGCAGTTTATTCTTCCAAGCCATGGCATCGTCGTCTTCCACCAATCCCCCTGAGAAAGCCACTGAAAAAACCCCTACCACATCCGAAAATCCTATTATCAATGAAGATCCCTCTGAAATTGGCATTACTACTACTGAGCCACTCAAACCACTGAAAATCAGGAAACACAAATTGTTCCATTCACCGAAACCTCAAATGTTGATTTACCCCCTTCCCCTCCACAAAATCTCACCGATCAACCTACTGGAGAAGAAACACCTGTTGTGGAACATGACATTTTACTTCACGATGAGACATCCATTCCTGACCCAAGTTCTCAAAATGAGTCGACCGAAGTCGTTGGCACTGTACCTCGACGTCCTGCCACCTGATCAACTCAAAAGAAGAGAAGTTCTTCCACAAACGATGTTGGTACTGCAAGCAAACGACCTCAAACTAGAAGGACACCTACTGACCCAAAATCGAAGAGAGCTTTCAATCCAACATACTTCACTAAAGAGACGATGCAGTTCGGCACACAGGACCTAGCGCACCGAAATTTTATCCCTGAGGAGGTCTTTACTCACAAAACCTATACTGAGATAGGGTTTGATGAATTCATGGAGGAAAGGCATTTGCTGAAATGGGCGAAAACCTTCAAAGCCTATTCTCCAACCTTGGTCCGAGAGTTCTACGCGAATCTCCTGCCAGATATTCTGAATGCAAACTCACCTTGGGTTGGTAAGGTCTACATTCGAGGCAAATTCATTGAAGTCACTCATGCCATCATCAACGCTGTTGGAACTCTCTCTTAGCGACGACCTTGGAGACCCTCTGAAGTACTTACGACATTCACCTGTTGATATTGCTTATGCCATCTCAAACGAAAGGGCTTTTGATTTTGGACGTCACAAAAGTAGTGCTTCAGATCTGACCATGAAGTTTCACTGTCTCTACTACTTCTGTCATGCCAACATTCTTCCAACGAAGAATGCTTCACAGCCGTCACTGGAAATGGGTAAACTTCTTTACTGTATTAACTCTGGCATTGAACTAATGAACTTTGGTCTGCTTGTTATGAAGTAGATGGTAGGTTACACAAGTGAGAAAATCTCAAAGTCTGCTAGCCTTCCCTATCCTGGATTGATCACTTTGTTGTTGTACCAAAATGGCATTAAGTCCAAAAAAGGATGAGCTTATTAAGATCAATGTGCATTCACCCACTCCAAATCTTCGAGACATGCACAATGACTTCAAGGATGGACCACCCTTATCCATGATGAATATTTTTCACTACTCATTTTTTAAACCACAAGCGGATGGTTGTTATCAAGTAATAAATATCGCTGAATAACCGAGTCGAACCCAAGGGAATTTTAGAATATTAATTCATTTTGGAGAATATTTTAATTGTTTAAAGTTTATTAATATATATATATTATATTTTTTTAAAAAATAAAAGTTTGTTTAATTCTAAAGATGATTAAATTAAAATGGTAACATTAAATTTAAAATAAAGCAAGTTAAAAATTTAAAATAATAAAAATAAAAATAAAATATGCTTGTAATATTTTAGAACTTGCCATCTTTATACACGAGCGAAATTGCATAATGATTAAGCATTTCCAAATGTTTAAAAAGATCAATTTCAGCTAAATTAATTATTTTATAAAGATTAAAAATATGACAATTTCCTAATTTTCATAATTTGCATAAACGGACTTCATGAAAGCTAATTATCGCATCTAAAATTCTGCAATCATCAGTCTATGCCTAAATATAAGTCTTTCCCAAGCATACAAATTTTTCTATAGTGATCATACGACACATTTCATTTCCCAAATCAGCGTGTACATGCCAAAATCCATTTTTAATGTGATTTATTCCCAAGACAAGTACTAAAATCAGATTTCTACTTTTTATCTCCCGAATTAGCAAAGCAGAAAGCATAATAATCAGATTCTAAGATCTCTAATTCTGCAGAACAGTGTAAATAGCGACAATTTAAACATAGAAAATATAGCAGCTTTCATAAAAACATCAATTCATACTTCAAAGTGATTCTGAATTCCGGTTCTAGAATATTTCTAACACGACAACACAGAAATCCATCTACACACACGAAACATAATAGAAAATTACATTTAGAGGCAAATCTTAAACATCACAAAGCAAGAAAAAGAAAGACAACATCTAGAATGTGAAGAACACGGTCAGAATGACGATCTGATCAATTCCTCCGGCATGATTTGGTGTTTTCGGCCTTCTTCTCTAAAGTGCATAATGTTTTTAGGCATATTATTATGTTCTATCAGATGAAAATAGTGAAAAAAAAGCCCTCAAAACCTGTTCGGGAGGTTAGATAACCTTCAAACCGCGACTGTGGCACGCACGACGGCGCTCGGGACGAGTTTCAGGCGCCGCAAAGATGAACCAACGCTTCCTGTTTATTTTTCAGCTTGGGCGCCACTCTGGCGCTCGGGAAGAGATTTGGGGCGCCGCTCAGCTGTCCTGGCGCCTCCTGGGAAGATCTTGCTCCAAAATTTTTCTAAGTCTCAAACTGGTGCACGCATTGGCGCTCTAAAGCTTGTTTGGGCGCCATCCTCATAGCGTAGCTTCCTCAGGATCAAATGCTCCGGATTGGCGCTCCAAGCTCTGTTTAAGCGCCATTTACACCAATTGTAGCCTCCGAACAAGACTTTTCATCACTTCAATGCCTAAAACAATGTTGCAATTGCATTAGATTTGCCAAAGTCTTATTAAAAATGCATAAAAATATGGTAAATTCAACTCGAATAAGCTAAATCTAACCATGATTGCTAAGAAACATAAACAACATGAAATATAATATAAACATCATTAAAATAAGGTAAAATGCATTCAATTTGGACATATTTTAGTGCAAATTAAGCTCATTCAAATATGGTTTTACAGAGTGCATCAATCCGGCACAGCTCTTGTCCAACAGATCAAATCTGAGTTGCTTGCTCTCAACGAGAAGCAAACTAAGATAATTCAGGATGCCATTGCCACCAAACGGAGGATTACTCAGATTGTCAGCATGCTTCCTGGTTCACTCTCCCCTCCTCGTAGGACTACAAGTTCAACTTGATCTGATGAGCCAAATCCATTTGGTGACGAGGAAGATTCATCTGATGGAGTTGTTTGATCCACAAGCGGGAGAAATTGGTGTCTATGGCGGTGGTTTGGTAAAGGAAGGGTAACGAATTTCTAACTTGAAAACTCTCATTTTAGTTTTTGTGTTTGATGGATATTGAAACTCTCTGTTAATGATACTTTGCTGGTTTTGATTTTTATGCTCTGATTGTTCTGGATATGCTTAAACTTTATTCTCATATCACTGTCATTGCTTTTTTGAACTGGTGATAATCTATTGTTTGGATCTTCTGATAATGCTCTGCTAACATGTACTTAACTGTCTATTGCCTCTATTGTTGATATTTATTATAAACACTTTTTTATGGATCAACATCTCCATGAAATGTGGGGAAAATACAGGTGTTGGAACAACAGCTTAACGACGACAGTTACAATTTTTAGATTGAGTCGGTTTGTTTGAGTCTCTCTTATACTACCTCCGTTCTTTTTTAAGTGCTTCATTTGAGTCACTTTTTTCAACTAGCCGACTTTGAATGGTTTTATATGATTCGTTACAAGGCTAAATAAAAAATGGTAAACTAATAGTGAAAGTAGAGAGTACAAACTACAAAACTCATGTTAGGCTTACCTTCAAAATCATTCTCTAACCTAACCAAATAAAGTTCCAAAGTCAGCTTGTTGAAAACAGTGATTTAAATGGAGCACTTAAAAAAGAACGGATGAAGTATATATGTGTATTGTAATTCAGAGTTGTAATTTTTCAATTCATTCATTTTGAGTCAAGTATTCTGAATTAGTTTTTGAGAAAGTTGATTGTATTCTTCAAGATTGAGTTGTAAAGTTCTTTAGGAAGAATCAAGATTTGAGGAGTTTTTCATTGAAGACATTTTACATGTTCTGATCGCAAAAAAGAAGTCTGATGGATCAATTTGGGAAGAAGATGAAAATCATGGTGATTGACAGATCGTGATCGTGCCTTGGAGAATTCAAATAGAGTGTTATCTCTGCAGCCGTAGTTAAGGGGGAGTCCCAACTACATTGCTCTTCTAGAACTGTTCGTCTAGGGTATGAGAGTTTGTTTTCTGGGTTTAGGCATTACATTGAGTCCATGAGTTTGATCTTTAGTCTAGTTGAAGTCCCTCGATTGAAATCCCCCATACGTAGGTCGCCACACCAAACTGGGTCATCAAACTCTCCTCGCGTTCTTTTACTGCTTTCCAAACGATGTTTAAACACACTATTAACGACCAAACCTGAATTAGACTTGAAAGGGGACCATCAGGAAAAATATAGGATTGAGAGAAATTGATGATCTTGACTTAATCGAACTCGTACTTTTTTTTTCTTTTTTGCCTCTTTTTTATCTTTCTTTATCTACTTGCCATGTACTCCCTCCGTGTTTGAAAATTGTTAATGTTTGTATAGTAAATATTATTCATTGAGTAACTTTTGTTCGACTTTTACAGTTACATAAGATAAAACATAGTCAAGTGAGATCTCGTTAGATTCGTCTAATCGCGTAGTTTTATAATATTAAAGTTTTATAATTTTTTATTTTATAAAATTTGAGATATTACTCTTTAAAAATGTGTATTGGATTGCGTGAAAACATGGAATGTTAACATTTTGAATACGGAGGAAGTATAATAGATATTACTCTTTAATAATTTTAAAATTTGAGATATTACTACCTCCGTTCTCGAATGTTTATTACGTTTTGTAATGTGATACTATTCAGTCACAAACATTCACTTAAAGTTTTATCATAGTGATACAAAAATGAGATCTTGTTAGATTCGTCTCGTTGTGTTGTTTTTAAATATTAAACTTTTAGAATTTTTACTTGTAGAGAACTTGAGTTATAATTGGTTTAAAATGTGTACTGGACTGCATAAAAAATGAGTGTGTAAAAAATATTTGAATACGTAGGAAGTAGGATTTTCCTCCTTGGGGAATAACGATTCTATTAGTCCCGAGGTATCATTATTACTATGTTCGTCTTTAATTTTACTAATTATTAAATTTGTACTCCAAGTATCCTAATCTCAAAAGTGGTTTTAGCCTTCAACTTAAAATTTAAATATATATATATATGTATATACTTTTTTAGATAAATTATTCGAAAAATATTGACTATAGTTCAAAGCGAAGAGCTTATTTATGCGTTGTTCAAATACCATAATTTGTTTGAATAGATTTAAAATTATTATTAGAAACACTATTTTTATTTAAATTAGAACCAAAAGCAAATTATCCATCTAAACAGCCCACTAATCAACAAGAGCCTTTGTCGATGACCGCCCTATTATTGGACAAAGCTCTAGATGGGGCTTGTTTTGTCTGCTCGATATGAGCCCCGTCGAACTAAACACCTTGATGGTAAAAAGAGGGGAAGGTGAATCCTTGTTGAGTTGTAACACGTAACATTGAAATGTATTTTCTTAAAAATTATACTTATAAAGAATCTGCGCTGCTATTTCTATGCTATTATTTCTGAAATCTGATAAGACTATATCACTTCATTTCACAGACTGATGAGTCGCTGTAGCGCATATTCAAGTTATCCGTGTGTTTCACAGGCTAAGTAGCTGTAAGCATAGTCTAGGTCGTTGAATATAGCAGTAGGGAATATCGCTGACGTACTCAGGCTATGGCGCTGAACTGCAGCCTCTGTCACTGAAATGAACTCGGACGTGGACGTTCTCGGTATGAAAATCTACCTACTCGATACAAAGAATCCAAATATCCAATCAATTTTTTTAGGAACGCATAATATGTGAAGTCCACATCCTATAGGTCAAAATGCACTTGATGATTATAAAATAATAAACTAATTGTAATTAGATCATAATTTTATTATTATTATTATTATTATTATTATTATTATTATTATTATTATTATTATTATTATTATTGTTGTTGTTGTTGTTGTTGTTATTATTATTATTATTAGTAGTAGTAGTAGTAGTAGTAGTAGATCTAATTTCAATATTATTATAATAAATTTATGATACTTCGAAATTGTGTCGCTGACATGAACTAAACAATTTCGCTGACATGCTATGATGTTGTTTTCAGTGAAAAGGCTAATTGGAATTGGAATAAAAATGAAGTTGTGCAGGAGCATGAGCAGGAGCAGGTTGTTATTCCAGGTGATGAGGAAAGAGTTGATATTCCTGGAGATGATGAGAATAACAATGCAGATCCTAATTCTTCAACACCAGTAAGGTTGAGAAGCTTGACAGACATTTATGCTTCATATAATTTCTGCGTTGTTCAACCAGAAAATTTTAAAGAAGCATTTGGAGATCCAGATTGGAACAAAGCAATGAAGGATGAAATTCATTCTATTGAGAAAAATAAAACTTGGTTGCTGGTTGATCGACCCAAAGACAAGGAGATAATTGGACTCAAGTGGGTGTACAAAATCAAGCACAATGTTGATGGCTCAATTCAAAAGAAAAAAGCAAGGCTCGTTGCAATAGGGTATGCACAGCAATATGGAGTTGATTATGAGGAGACATTTGCTCCCATTGCCAGATTTGATACCATAAGAGCCATCATTGCTATAGCAGCACAAAAAGGTTCGAAACTCTATCAACTTGATGTTAAATCAGCCTTTTTGAATAAAGAGTTGCAGGAGGAAGTTTTTGTGCAGCAACCTCAGGGCTTTGTCAAAGAAGGGCAAGAAGACAAAGTGTATAAATTGAGAAAGGCTTTGTATGGACTAAAGCAAGCTCCAAGAGCTTGGTATAGTCAAATTAACTCTTATTTCATGGAGCAAGGATTCAAAAAGAGCAATAGCGAGCCTACTTTGTATGTGAAAAGAGAAGGTAATTCAAGTATCCCTGCTTGTTGCCTTGTATGTTGATGATTTGATCTAAACTAGCAACAATGAGAAAATGTTAGCAGACTTTAAAAGAGATATGATGAGGAAATATGAGATGAATGATTTGGGGATGCTACATCAATTTCTTGGCATGGAAATATATCAGAATGATGGTGGAGTTTTTGTTTGTCAAAGAAAGTATAGTGAAGATATTCTGGAGAAGTTTGGAATGGCCAATTGCAAGCCTGTTGATACACCACTTGTTGATGGTGAAAAATTAATCAAAGGAGATGGAGAACATGCAGCTGAGGCTACACTTTATAGAAGCTTGGTGGGAAAACTAATTTATCGTTCAGCAACAAGGCCTGATATTATGTTTGCTTCAAGCTTATTGTCCAGGTTCATGCAAAGTCCCAGCCAAAAACAGTTTGGAGCAGCCAAGAGAGTGTTAAGATATGTCAAAAGAACACTCAATTTTGGCATCAAGTTTGACAGAGGTATTCCAATAAATCTACATGGTTATTGTGACAGTGATTGGGCAGGATGTCTTGACGATATGAAGTGTACGTCTAGCTATTGTTTCTCTCTTGGTTCCGGAGTAATTTCGTGGGCATCAAAGAAGCAACAAACAATTTCTCAATCAACTGCCGAAGCCACATATGTGTCAGCAAGCTTGGCAACATCTCAAGTTGTGTGGCTTCGAAGAATCCTGGAAGATGTTCGTGAGAAGCAAAATCAAGCTACTGTGATTTATTGTGATAACAAATCTGACATCGATATTGCAAAAACTCATGTCTATCATAGCCGAAGTCGTCACATTGCTATAAAGCATCATTTCATTCGGGACAAAGTTGAAGAAGGAGAGATTCAACTGAAGTACTGCAAAAGTGAAGAGCAGCTGCAGACATTTTCAACAAACCACTTCCAAGGGACAAGTTTATCTTCTTCCGCACAAAGCTTGGAGTTCAAGAGCAGCACATTAACAGGGGGATATGTTGAGGTTTAATGTGCTGGAAGTTGGCATGATTTTATTCAATAAATTAGAGAGTTGGTGAGTCAAGATAATAAGTATTGCTTTTACTAGTCCCACCTTCCATCGCTGGTCCACCGCTCCACCGCCGGCTCCTCTTTGTTGTTCACCGCTCTTCTTTGTTGTTCTCCTCTTCAAGCTATTCCCTCGCCGGATCGCTGATTTTTCCAATTTGGTGCGCGTTCCCCGGTGATTTGGTGCGCAATCGTTCCGCGATTCCAAACAAATGTCCCGGCACGGAGATCGGCCGGCCGTCCTCCGTTTCTGGTAACTACAGACACTGCCTAATCTAAAAAGGTGGTGGCCGGGTACACTCAACCGAAGAGATAATGCCCCACATATCTGATAAGAATTCAAACCAGTTTTGTGTAATAGAATCAGGACATAAGCCAAAAGGAATTCTGGGAAAGTAGAAAATGTTCATCAGCAAATGAATTCTTGATGCACAAGTTAACAGTTCGGTTCAAAATATATACAATTGGCTAAAGAATAAAATGAGGAAAAATAAAAACATCTACAGCAACTCTACAAATCCACATTGTTTTCTTTTTTGTTTTTTTTTTGGTGAGTCCACATTGTTTTCTTAAGCCCAACAATTCAACAAATTTATTGCCCAAAAATGATTTGTATTAAATCCACGCCCATTCATGATTCACTAAACGACGCGTTTCTTATGAAGCCCGAGAATCAAACAGTCTAGTGCACCCATTCATTTCAACGGGTAGAATGTAGGTACCATTCCTATGCAATTAAGCAGGATTTCAGTTTTCACATCCCATCATTTTTCCTATTTGTTCTTGTAACATCCCACATCGGTTGGAGAGGGAAACGAAGCATGCCTTATAAGGGTGTGGACACCTCTCTCTTGTAGACGCGTTTTAAAGCCGTGAGGGCGGATTGGGCCAAAGCGGACAATATCTACAAGTGGGTGTGACTGGGATGTTACAGATGGTATCAAAGCCAGTACCCAGGCCGGTGTGCCAGCGGGGACGCTGGGCCCCTAGGGGGGTGGATTGTAACATCCCACATCGGTTGGAGAGGGAAACGAAGCATGCCTTATAAGGGTGTGGACACCTCTCCCTTGTAGACGCGTTTTAAAGCCGTGAGGGCGGATTGGGCCAAAGCGGACAATATCTACAAGTGGGTGTGACTGGGATATTACAGTTCTCCCCAATCCAAAAATCTCATAAATCCTTCTAACCTTGTATAGAAATGGACAAATGTTATGAACTCGATTGAGTAGTTTTTGAAGTGCAGGGTTTGGTTGAGATGCTTTAGATCTATTTCTTTTGAGAAGATCCCACTAAACTTTAAGATTTCACAGAGAAATGGTGCTGACGGGAAGTGAAAAAAGGATACACGGTCTTCTTTAACACTATACTCACTGTAACTCTACAAAATCTTCCAAGACGATAGGTTTTTTTGGGTTTTGTCCATTTCATTCGATTGTATGTTGAGTTGTTTGTTTTTACTCCATTTTTTTCATTTAACTGTTGGATATTCTCTGTTAAATGATGCTTATCACCTCTCAAAGAGGAAATCCACTTGGATCTCGAATTTTTGAACTCGAACTTGGGCATATCCTTAAATCCATGGATTTTATGTTTATTTTTGAGTTATTTGTGCGTATTTTGAGCTCGGACTTAGGCATCTCTTCAAACCCATCGATCTTATGTTTATTTCTGAGTTATGTCTGCATATATTGGGACTAACTATTGGCGTCTTTTCTACATTTCCGAATATGGTTTTAAGTTAGTACGTTTTATCTATTTTCAATTTTTCGTGGGTAGTAAGTCATTATTTTTATAACATCCCGGATAATTAATTAATTAAATTGACTATCATTGAATTATATAAGTGCTTAAATTTAAATTGGTGAGCCCAATTGATCAAGTGCACAGGAGAATTTTAAGAAAACATGTTGGGCGACAAACTAGTACTTATAAAGTGATTTAAGCCCATTGGGCCGGCCCATGCTCAGCCCAACCTCTCAGCCCGGCCCGGCCCGGCAGCCCTTTAAATTGGTGTGGGGGTAAATTTGTTGTCTTCATTACCTAACACCACCACCGAGCCTTGTTCTTGAGAGGGAGAGGAGTAGAATGGTTCTTCATGGGTAAGAATTTGGGGATGTGACCTTGAGGACGTAGGGGATCTTTACAAATCATTATATGGTAAGCTTCCATCTTCAACTTTACACCGTTGGGTAGAAATTCAAGATTTAGAGTTGGGAATCAAGAGATTGAACAAATTTGGGGGAGTTGAAGTGAAATTGTAGAATTGAGCTTACGAGAGCTTAAACTATGATGGATTGAAGGCTCCGTTGTTGCATGCATTGAGGTAAGGACTTTGTTATTTGTTTTTCCTTAATTTAAATTCTTGATTTATGGAATTGAAATGTGTGGAAGAGCAATTGAGAAATTGGAAGAATGTTGGCTTGAATGGGAAAATGTTTGGATTGTAAATGGAATTGGGAATGGAGGAGTGGAAGGCTTGAAATTTGGAGGCTTGAGACACCATAAATCAAGCAAGGGATTAGGATAATGTTATATGTGATTGTGGTGGCCGGAATTTGGCCGGAAATGGCCAAAAACCGGGGAGACCGCCGGGCCGGGATAGTAGACCGCTGCTAGAGCATCGGCACGCCGTTGGCGCGCGGCAGGTCTGTGTCGTCCGGTCTTTCTATTTTGGTTGTTGTCTCCCTCTTCTTTAGTTATTGCCTATTGCTTATTACTGAGTTATCCTTGTGTTGATTATTGTTGGTATAAATTGTGAAGCATGTGGTATGTTGGGTGTTTGTTAATGGATACTATTCCTTCCGAATCATGATTGGGGTAGTACTAAATTGATCAATATGTTGTAAGTGAGTAGTGTGACTTGATAAATCAAATCCGTGTTATTTAAGCATGGAGTGATGTTCCAAATCTTTCTGTTTGGTGAGCATGAAAATATAATGTCGCTGAGTATGAAATGTAATTTGTTCAATATAAAAATGTAATGTGGTCGATATGAAATCGTAATGTGGTCGATATGAAAATGTAACGTTGGTCAGTATGAAAATGTATTGTTGGTAAGTATAAAAATATAATGTTGATTCTTATGAGTAATTATTGATGATAATGCGAATAATAGTACATTGATTATTTTTGTGGTAATGTTGCCATTATATGAGGCTTGGCAACCCTCGTGTTATATGGTTGAAAATAAAGCCTGTTGTACTTGGCGGGTGTTGGCAGGATCGAATGAGTTGCTCCGAGTTATGTAATGATTATCTGTATACGAGGCGTGAAAAACCTCAGTCTTGTGTGTGCAGTTGTGTTGGGAATTTATTCCCTTATCTGTGTTCTGACCATGACAGGATATTCAGCTGATATCCCAGTTCGGTGTGTTGTGCGAGTTGAACGTTTTGGCAATTGGGCATGTACCATGTGCCTGTACCCGCTAGACGCTGCTCTGGTCCGTATAGACTATCCGGCTCCCTCACTTGTGTTATTGGCCCTGCGAAGGCCATTCGTCCACGGCGGGGGCAATGTTGACGGACAGTTCATTGTGTATGGGAGAGTGTGGTGACCTCTCGCCAATGATGACTGTCGACCATGGTTATTAGGATGCACGCTAGACATAATTACTTGTCGCATTTAGCATAGATAGACACATAGGTCATTCCATTCATTTCATATCATAACATTTGTGATTGCAGTGGTTGAAGCACCGGTATGGGACGGTGTGATGGTTTGCATTTTATCAACTTATTTTATTTAACTATGTTTTAAGTTATGGTTGATGTCTTCCCCGTCCCCCGTTATTCTTTCCCTTGCCCAGTACCGTACTGACTCCCTGCTGTTTTTCTTTTATAGATACTCCGAGGATGGCACAGTGCATTGGGGATATTGAAGGGTTGGGGATGAGTGAATGTAATTTAGTTCATTTAAATGGTCATTGCCTATATAGTTTGTTGTCATGTTATATTGATACGTATATGTTCATTATGCTACCTTAAAATTGTGGAAATATTTAAAAAGGGCTGGTGAGCCGTACTTGAATTAGAGATTTTATCTGATTGTCGTTTATTTATTATAAGCGGAATATAGAAATGGTAACAGGGCGGGTACCCGGATATGCTGGTTTGTTGTTGCGACTCCTTATATGTGCATTGTTGGATTTTCTAATTCTACAGGTACCCGGCTTCGTGTTACAGATCCTAAGTTGATTGGCCAACAGCTTAGGTGATGTAGCACGGCAGTGACGTCGCGAAAATTTTTGGTTGAAAAATTTTCAGGGCGTTACAATTTTGCTCTTCGTTATCAATTTTTTGTGCTTGATCTGGCTGCAAAATAGACATTCTAAATCCTATTCTTGTGAGGAGATTGGAGTATAGAAGAAGATTTGATTTTGACTTGTGTATTTGTAAAAAAAATATACACTTCTTAGTTCTTATGTTGGTTTATTTATAATACAAACTGTACACTTTGAAGGAATTGAAAAGAGAAATGTTTTGCGCTGCATTTTAAACATAAGGATTTAGTCCTATTTTTTTGGTACAAAATACATTTTCAAATAGAAAAAAATTGGAAAATATGGGGATGCATCACCCTTTTATAGCATCCATTATATTTGTTGGTAAGAGATCTTTGAAGTTCTTAAATGACACGTTTGCATTTGAAATTTCTACATTACTTTGGAGTAGATTGTCATGTGTGTACTATGCATGCGCTAAATATGTAATATAAGAAAAACAAAATAAAAAAGAATAGAATGTACATGCCATGGTAGCGGATAGCTTTTTTTTTCCCTTGGTGAAGATGAAGCTTGCTGACAATAGAGGAGGCAAAAGTTCACAGGCAAACTATTTTTCCGGCGATGGACTATGCAAAAGAATAGAATGTACCATGGTAGTGGATAGCTTTTCCTTGTGATAATGGAGGAGCAGTGGAGGCAAAAGTTAAATGCATACATTTTGTGAGTCAATTGAGGCAGTATTTATTAACCACATTATTGAGTAGAAAGAAGAATTCAGAGTTTTGGAATGGGCTATACTATTTAAAAATTCTGAAACTTGGTTTTCAAAATTCAGGAGGTTTCCTCCTTAAATTATTTTACAACATATTTTGTTTTAGATAAAAAAAATGTATTCTGATTGTGCCGAAGTGTGTATGTTGCTGAGAATTTTAAGATTTTACTCTAGAGTTTAGTAATTTTACTGAAAAGAAATTGGTAAAAGGGAAAACAATTTCAAATTTTAAGATACATTGAGCTTTGTGTAATTCATTGGGCTTTGTGCAAGGCTATGTGTAATTTATTGTGATTTGTGCAATTCACTATTCATAAGTCACTACTATTCATAAGAAAGGGAGTTTCTCTTACAAATCACTATTCATAAGGACAACTTTTTTTTATTATAATAATAGATAATAGATAATAGATAATAGATTTCCTATGTTGAATTGACTGGTCAAGAGTCATTAATTTATGCTCTATAAATTGTGAAAGTTGTATCCATAAGATTGCAATATTTCCCCTTCCAGTCGATCAATTCATTTTTCACTTCCAACTCCAACAATTAAACAAAACTTCGTTAGATATAAATATAATTTAGCAAAACAGGAAAGACAATAAAAACTTATGATAACAACAATAACCAATAAAACTCGAAATAATCACTCACCAATACCACCATTATATATGTCCGCCGATTTTTGTTCTTCCTCTTACCAGTTTGCACAAAATTCAGCCACTTGTTCATTTACTTCTTATACTAGTACTAGTATTCTCTCCGTCGCTTGCTCTATTTATATTGGATTTCAAATTCTCCTCAGGCATAGTAACTGGCAACTACTGTTATTAATTGTGCTGGTAGGGTGAGTAGAGACTAGAGAATAGTAGTATCTCGGTAATCCAAATTCAGATCGATCAAATCAAATAGATTTCCCTCTTGACTCTCGATAGAGTAAATCGATGACGATAGGAGGAGAATTGCAGCTCTTTATGAGAGTGGAGTGATTTGAGTATTCATTCAATAGTATTGTTGAGTATTCAATGGTGCAGCTTTATGAGATATATACATTAAACGATAGTCTTGAAATTTTCTTGTCCTTCTCTCGTCCCTCATAGTCTACTATACTTTTCATTTGGAATTTCTTTGATATGTGACATATTAAGATTCTTCCATTGAGTGATTCATTTAAAGAACCTGCGCTGCTATTTCTGAAATCTGATAAGACTATATCGCTTCATTTAACAGACTGATGAGTCGTTGTAGTGCATATTCAAGTTATCTCTATGTTTCACAGGCTAAGTCGTTGTAAGCATAGTCTAGATCGTTGAATATAGTAGTAGGGAATATCGCTGACGTACTCAGGCTATGGCACTGAACTGCAGCCTCTGTCGCTGAAATGAACTCGGACTTGGACGTTCTCTGTATGAAAATCTACCTATTCGATGAAAGGAATCCAAATATCCAATCAATTTTTTTAGGAACCCATAATATGTGAACTCCACATCCTATAGGTCAAAATGCACTTGATGATTATAATAAAATAAAATAATTATAATTAGATCATTTATTGTTATTATTATTATTATTATTATTAGATCTAATTTCAATATTATTATAATAAATTTATGATACTTCAAAATAGGTCGCTGACATGAACCAAACAATTTTGCTGACATGCCTGAGAAGAAGTAAGAGAAGGACAGACTCACAGAAGGCATTGAAATACACCATTGAATATTGACATCTGCCATTGAAAATTTGAGATATTACTCTTTAAAAATGTGTATTGGATTGCGAAACAAAGAATGTTAACATTTTTTAATACGGAGGAAGTATAATACTACCTCCGTTCTCGAAGTTTTATTATGTTTTGTAATGTTTATTATTCAGTCACAGACATTCACTTAAAGTTTTATCATAGTTATACAAATTAAAATATAACCAAGTCAGATCTTGTTAGATTCGTCTTGTTGTGTAGTTTTTAAATATAGAACTTTTAGAATTTTTACTTGTAGCGAACTTGAGTTATAAATGGTTTAAAATGTGTACTGAACTGCGTAAAAAATGAGTGTGTAAAAAATATTTGAATACGTAGGAAATAGGATTTTCCTCCTTGGGGAATAACAATTCTATTAGTCCCGAGGTATCATTATTACTATGTTCATCTTTTAATTTTACTAATTATTAAATTTGTACTTCAAGTATCCTAATCTAAAAAGTGGTTTTAGCCTTCAACTTAAATAAATTATTCGAAAAATACTGACAATACAGTTCAAAGCGAAGAGCTTATTTATGTGTTGTTCAAATACCATAATTTCTTTGAATAGATTTAAAATTATTATTAAACACAATTTTTATTTAAATTAGAACCAAAAGTAAATTATTCATCTAAACAGCACACTAATCAAAAAAAGCCTTTGTCGATGACCGCCCTATTATTGGACAAAGCCCTTGATGGGGCTTGTTTTGTCTGCTCGATAGGAGCCCTGTCGAACTAAACACCTTGACGGTAAAAAGAGGGGAAGGTGACTCCTTGTCGAGTTGTAACACGTAACATTGAAATGTATTTTCTTAAAAATTATACTCATAATATTTTTATCACTATATTTTTATATTATGATTCTCAGATAACACACTCCCACAATCAATATATTTATCCAAACAATATTTTCTTTAGTTAATAATGACAAAAATATATATACTTATATTAGAAGAATTTTTCATTTTAGCGATTGAAAATGCTAGCCACTAAAAACTTTAATTCGATTATTAATGAGATTAACGATCGAATTCGGAACCAAAACTCGTTAGTTACCTCTGATTTAGAAATTAAATATACTAGTATTTATGCACGCGCGCTGCGCACTGGCAAAGTTTTTTTTTTATATATAAATATTATTTTTACTATTGAGATGGTTAAGATTGTTTGATGTACGTTTTAGAATTAGAATTACACAATGGGTAAAATACAATCCTTTTTAATTTAGTAGCATCATTCATTTCTTTGTCAATCCCTGATTGATTTTCAATTGCCAAATACCAATGAATCTAATCAGATGGATTATGCAATGTCTTGCATATGAAAACATATAATCATAATATAAAAAGAACTTTAGATCTTAACAGAAGGCAAAACACAGTAATAGAAGAGAAAAAGATACATTGAGATGATAATCTAATGTCAGTAATGGAACTTGGTAAAATAGTAATTCAAAAAAAATTACACATTAAAGCATGGTTTCCTTTATTCCCTAGAACTGGAAAGCATAAGCCAAAAGTAGAATAAGACAACCCTTCCCTTCCTACACATTCTTAAGTAGGTTTTACCGCTTTCCATCCCCAGAAAAGGCATCAGGGCATCAGGATCACAGGGTCAAAATTTCTAGATCAAGCTGCTACTTGAGAGCTAATGCTTTCGGAACATAGCTAAAAAAGAGTGCTTGCTTTATTGAAAGATACATATCATATTCTCTGTGGTTAGAGATTTAAAAGCAAAAGTCTTTCCATTGTAACCATAGTAACGATGCTCAGGAGAAACCAATGTTGAGAGCAATGCAGTTCCAATGCATCCTCAAGTTTCCAAGGCATCACCAACCATTCCACATTCTACTACATGTTGAAAATCATAGATCCAAAATTAGTCAATTGAAATAGAGCACATGCCGCCATTTTCTATTGAAGCAATGGAATATGAAGACTGGAGATATGTAGACTAAAAAATGAGGATATGAAAAGACAATAAAGACCAAACAATGGAGAATCTACCAATATGAATATGATAAAACCAATTTTTATATTACTATCAAAATACTATTGCAGATAATAAAATTGATAAATTGATAAATCTAAAGAGTAAAGCTTGACCCGAAGAACTTTTGTAATTTATTTCTAAATCCATCTATTCCTTGTGCTTTAGGTCAGATCCTGACAAACAAAAAAACCTACTTGTTGTAACGATTGCATAATGCAAGCTTTAAATCAAAATATACTCTTTCAAATCCTACACATTGGTGAAGGACTTCCTATTGCAAAGAATTGAATCATGTTGTAAGAGAACGAACATATCAAGCATGAAATATGCAAAATAATGAATAAAAAATGCTCCCAATACAACATCAAATTTGTCACTTCAATATAATCCAAGAGCGTGGACAACATACCCCATCCAGAAGAATAAAATTGTTGTATTAATATACACCCAAAAAAATATCATGCTAACCGTGCATTCTTCATCTAATACACGACAAAGAACCAATCTCGTCTCTTGCTTTCTCGTAAAGTTTAAGCCTTTTAGCGTGGCTTCTCTCCATTAGTGTCTATTTTCATCCAATATATCCGACAATTGCTTACCTTGCAGAATATAATCCAATGTAAGCACATAGGATAAAAGGTTAAAGCACTGCATGAAATATCTTGTCATAACAATTGAATGACAATCATTTCTTGGTTGCTTGATATTTCAAGTATCGTGACACATAAATATTTGCCAATGAAATCAAAACCACAAATCATAATACCATCATTTACTGGACTGCACATGAAGAATGTTTCCAGAGGTGTGACAGTGTTCGATAGAGCAGAGCAATAGCGGAGCTATTTCTTCATCGACGGGCAGCGATAGGAAGGCCAAAATCAATCCTGTCCTATATACTCCATTTCTTAATTCAGCTGCATAATAAAGCCAAAAAAGGAAGGTAAAATCATTTGTGCCCTACCCGATTACCTATGAAAAACTCAATTCTGTCCTCTCAAATGCCAAATTGTCATCAACTGCTCCAACCAAATCAACAGCATAACAACAAACGTTTTAAGAAAATCAAAAATATTTAATCACAAAAAACTTGGGACTATGATTTCTATCTCGCATGTACTGTAAGTTAATTACAAAATATTGGTACTACTTAAGATTGTGGGTGAAAACAAAGGCAAAAAAAGATAAATTTAAACTCATCATCAGTAATATTAAATCTAAATAGAATAGTCACAGTAGTACACCTGTGAAATCGATGTATTCCCTCAGAATCCTTGTACCTAAATAGAAAATTTAAAAAAAAATACCGTGTGGGTAAGTCTGCATTAGAAGTTAAACGAATTATGGGAATCAATCTAGAAACTTACACAACCAAACACCCACATATTGATAACAAACCAAACCAAAGAATAATTAAAAAAATCCGAATACATTTAAAACAAACCAATGAATCATAAAAATCAAACTAAAAACCAATTGATTTGAATAGGATAAACATCCTCAAACCAAACAAATAACATCAAGAACAAAATATAGGATGAAAAACAGTAATGCAAATAAAAGCGAAGAAATAAAAAATATTTTAAAGATCATTTCTTAAAACTGTGTGGGTAAGCCTGCATAGAAATCAAATTAATTATGAGAATCAATGTAGAAACTTACACCACCAAAAGCACAATAATTTGAACACATACCAAAGCCAAGAATATAAAAAAATCCCAATTGATTTCAAACAAACCAATGAATCTGAAAAAAAAAAATCAAACTAGAAACTAATTGATTTCAATAGGGCAAACACATTCAAACCGAACTAATAATATCAATAACAAAACTTAGGATGAAGAACATAAATGCGAATAAAAATGGAAAAATAAAAAATAGAATGAAGATAATTTCTTAAAACTCTGTGGGTAAGCCTGCATAGAAATCTTAATTATGGGAATGAATCTAATGAATCTGACAAAAAAATAAAAATCAAACTAAGAACCGATTGATTTTTATAGGATAAACATCTTCAAACCAAACAAATAATATCAAGAGCAAAACATAGGATGAAGAGTGCATCTCAAAAAAATTGCAAGCCAAAACAGAAAATTAAATTTGATGAACACAAAATAATTGCCCAGATAAACCAAATAATTCTGAGGCAGCGCAGGCGATGGACGGTGACGCGCGACAGTCGCTGAGACAGGAAGAAGACGGGCAGGCGGTGGCGAGGCGGTGCCGGTCAGTCGCAGAGGTGACGCAGAGCGCAGGCAGAGGTGACGCAGAGCGCAGCTCTGGTGTTGGGCAGGGAGGATGAAAGATTTACAAAAAAAACGTGAATGGATGTGGGGAGCTGTTATGCGATCAGACATTCAATCTCAAAGATCTCCCAAGAGCAATTGCAGCCACTAGTATGGGATGGAATTTTCTCTGTAACTATCAAATTTAGGAATCCGAAAACAATTTCATAGCAGTCGAAGAATTGAGATTACGGGAAATCGCCGGATAGGCATGGAGAGAGCGAGAGCGAGAGTGAGAGTGGAGGAAGATGAATAGGGGTGCAGGTAAAGGAAGGAAATGGATGGCAACAGATGAATATTGTGTAATCTAATGGCTGTGAAGTGAATTTACATTTTAGACCTTCATTTAGGGTTCTGTAAGGGTAAATTACATTTATACCCACAATAATAGAATTTTATAAAAAAAAAAAAAAGGAAGAATGGAGAAGGGTATAACATGTAGTCCAGGAAAAAGTTCTTCCAAGATTTATTATAGTATAGATTAGAGGATTTGTAATGTTAAACTAACAATATAATATACTTCCTCCGGTTTTAGAAAAATGTTATCGTTTGCATAGTAAACACTATTCATTAAGTAACATTAATTCGATTTTTTAACATAAATACATAAAATATAGACAAGTGAGATCTTGTTAGATTCGTCTAATCACGTAGATTTATAATATTGAAGTTTTATAATTTTTTGTTTTATAAAATTCGAGATATTACTCTTTAAAAATGTATATTGAATTGCGTGAAAACAAGAAATGTTAACATTTTTTTAATACGGAGGGAGTATTATATTTATAGTTGGGGATCAAATTTATAAAGAGTGTGAATTTTGTTTCTTATAACCATCAACATCTTTAACTGTGAAGTTTGATATAGTGCCTCCATTCTTATTCTACAAAAACAAAACAAAAAAAGGAAACAAACTACAGTATTTTTTTTTCTTCTGAATGTATGTATGTATTAAGGGTCCGTTCTGCATAGAGCTGTAGTTATCAGTTTTTGCATAAGTGTTCGTTACAAGAGAAAAATTAATTAAATTTGGAAAGTAACTTCCGAAAGCTCCCAGAAGCTACTAAGCGTAGCTTTTAATTATAGAGCTTTTCGGAGCTGCAATTCGCAGCTAAAGCTTTCAAAAGCTATTGTGCAGAACGAGGTTATTGTTTTGAAATAAAAGCTAAAACTCCTCAAAGTTCCGAGAACTTTCAAAAGCTGCGTGCAGAACAGACCTTAAAGTGAAAGATCCTTTCTATGAAATGCTACATTTAATGGATATTTCTTCAGTTTAGAGTTACATAATACCATATATTTCAGGTCTTTAATGGCTTCGTCCAAAAAAAACAAAATATAATACTATATGGGCTTAGGACCTGTTTTCTATCTGATCTGATTAGATGTAATTTAGTCTCATCTGATCAAATATAGAATGCTCTATTCTACTCTGATCTAATTATTTGTTTTATATTTGTATTCTTTTAGTCTGGCCTCTGATTATTTATGGTCTAGTCTGATTTGTTCAATCTAATAAGTCTGGTCTTTTTAAATTTTATTTTAATAAAGATAAGTAATAAATTTAGGAAAATAAGACAATGAGAACAAGATCGTTACTCCTATCTACTTGGTGTACTGTAACTTGAAAATTTTATTATGTCTTATTCAGATTGGTGGCAGGTTTAGATTTAAGGAATAAATTAAATCAAAATAGATAAATTTGAAACATTATATATTTAAAATTTTGTCTTAACGAAAGATTCTCTTATAATTAAAAAGAAATATATATTGTATACTCTTTGATTTTTAATGACTTTTTAAAATCTAAATTGAATACCCTAACTTTTAAAATCCAAAAAAATCCTCTAGAATCTTGATTAAATATATCATGATAAATACCTCAATACTTTGAGAGTAGGCTCCGGATTGAACATTCTTCTAAATATGTGAAATTCATTGGGACCTGAATTCTCTCAGCTAAACACGTAATGAGTCGATTTAAATTGATCCGAGTCCAGATAAGAATTGGACCCATTTTCTGTCCCACATTGTTGCGTTTGGGTTGATTTGTATAAAACTCAAGATCCATCTTGAGACCAAGATTGGTCTAGATCGATTCTCGAGTCGACTCGGGGTTTATTGTCATCTCTAAAACTCTTGTGCGTCCTTTTTGTAGTCCGAAAAATTATGTGTACAACATTTAAAGAGGGTCCATGTTACAATGCGGACTTCAAGTTGTGCGGACGTGCAGACTCATTCTTCAACCGTTGATCAATTTCAACATCCAATGGTCGAGATCATTTGTAAGGTTAGTTTCGTAATTTTACTTGTTAGGTATTTAATTTGTTGTATTTGCAACATAGGATATACAATTCAGCAACATGACATACACAACTCAACGATGGAGCCAATACAATTCAGCGACATGAGATATGCAATTCAATGACATTATTGTGTTCATCTTGCGACGTTTGAAATTAGAGCCGTTTGAAGTTCATTGCGATTTTAAAGGCATCTTAGCGACGGAGCCTTTTCACAATTCAACAATGGAGCCAATATAATTCAGCGGCATTGGATATGCAATTAAGCAACATTATTATATTCATATCAGAGTCGTTTGAAGTTCATTACGATTTTTAAACGCATCTCAGCGACGAGCCTTCTCACAATTCAGCGACATGACCAATAGAATTCAACGACATGGGATATGCAATTTAGGACATGCTATAGTATATTTCAGCGACATATATGGTTATCTCAGCGATATGTTATGCTATCTCAGTGATATTTTTTTGTGATTTTGGTAAATAAAGAAATGGTTATATATTTTTTTTGACAATTATATCCGTATCAATTTATGACTGTCCAATTGAAATCAATGGTCCACATTCACGTGCGGACATATTAACACATCTGCACAACAACCGCACCCTTTAAAGAGGGTGATATACGGACATTAATGAATTGTTAGCTTTTTCTTTGGTTTTTAGGAAGAACGGAGAACGAAAGAAAACTAGACAATTCAGACTTCACTGTAGCAACTAGCAAGGATTAAGGCCATATTAATTAATACTTCCTACATTTCTGAATTCTTGCAACATTTGATTTGTTGCTACTGTTCACGCATACTTTGACTTAAAATTTTATCATAGTTATACAAGTTAAAATATAGTCAAGTGAGATCTTGTTAGATTTGTCTCATCTTTTTGTTTTTAAATATCAAACTTTTAAAATTTTTACTTATAACGAACTTAAGTTATTAATGGTTTAAATGTGCATTGACTGCGTACACACTCTAGATCCGGAGTAAAATAAAACAAAGGGAGTGAGTATGAGTTAACTTAAGTATGAATAAATAATATACTTTGGACTGGCCCATTAAAAACACATACCCAATTGCCAAGTCCATTTTAAATGGACTATGAAATGAAACTATAAGCCCATTAAAATGGGCTTTGATCCGTTAACTTGAACTGGTCTAGGAACTTTAATATATTCTGTAGTCTGTAATTCATAATTTCAATTTACTCCCTATCCAATTATAATATTTATTTCACTCTCTACCAAATTTTAATTCCCGTTACCCTTAAATTAGCTAAAAGCATTCTAATAAAAATATTTTAAAATATCGTTAATAATAATTATTTATGATTCTACATTAATAATCAAACAATTTTTTGGGTTGAATTATTTAATACTGGATTTTAAAATATTTAATTATTTTAGTTATATACATAAATATTTTTATAATGATAAAATTAACTATCTACATTTTTTTTTGACAAGGAGATGAGAACTTGATCAAAAGTAAGTCCCCCAAAGCAAATTTTTTGTGACAAGGGTTTTCGAGTAGAGCTGTAAATGAGCCGAGTTTTGGGTGTTTTAAGCTCGGCTCGTTAAGCATTCGAGCTCTACTCGTGTTCGTTCGTTAAGAAAGTCGAGGCTTGAAATCGTGTTCGAT
>JAOANR010000009.1:28103618-28310403 GCA_030278955.1 Hygrophila difformis | reverse complement strand
CGGCCAACGAATTTTGGGAACATATTCGAATTTCACATTGAAGAAACAAAATGGGATTATTAACATATGGGCGTTTAGCATTCTCACCTCCATGTGGGCTCAATTTGAATTATATTGTCCTCATCCAACATTAAATACTCAATTAATAAGTACAAGTACAATAGACCTTAATCAATTTATTTTTTGAATTACAAACATAAATCATATCTTTATAAACAGACAGTGTCACGTTCCACTTGGAGTTTCAACATGAAATTTAATAATGTGAAGAAATAAGTAAGAAAGTAAGGACATCTGCATATATGGAGAAGAAAAATCGAGTCTTTTATTAATTATAAACAAAGTTATTTTTTTTGAAAAAATAAAAATACATGCAACAATTATTTAAAACTTAACATATTTTTAAAAACAAAACAATCCGTAAAGAAAATGAATATACAGATTGTATTTATATATATATATATATTAAGTTTTAAATAATTGGAGCAGTAAGTTCTAAATAATCATTCAAATTCACTAAGCACAGTTGGCCTGAGTGGTATGTGGCTATGACAGTTTAAGCAAAGATATTGGTTCGAGTCTTTGTGGCTGTTTGGATAAGCGATATGAAACAACTTATCTGATTATTGCGTTTTCAAAACGCAAATAATCAGGTTTGCAGCACCATTTTTTTATAGCGGTTAAATTGATTATTTGCGTTTTGAAAACGCAATAATCAGATAATCTATTTTCTTGCCGCTTATCCAAACACCATCTTTATGGTAATGAAATCTGAATTATCCGCAAAGTTAAGTTAGGAGTTCTAAAAGTTTGGGAATTCAATCTAAATTTTTTATTTATTAATTTTTTTTAAAGTTGGATGTAATCAATACCAATTTTAATTTCAGTTAACAGTTAATACATAATTGCCAAACATGCCCTAAATACAATAATAAGGACTAAAATGCAATATACAACTCATTTTAGGTCATGAACAATGCAATTTGCACTGCCCGTGCACAAGCCGGAAACGCATTTTGTGTCTTCTTTTGCAGCTCAATTGGCGGCCAAAATTCACTACTTTTTAGGTTTTTGCTTGTAATTGATCTTAGGAACGTTTGGTTGGAGGGATATTACATTATCAATGAGAATGTGATCGCTGAAAATGTTAGATTTCTGGAAATATAAAATTGGTGGTAATCTTATTTTTTGGTTATTAAGATTACAACGTTTGGTTAGATCGGGGATATCAGATTCTCACCTTACATGAATAGACATAATGCCCTCACTATTCTTTGGTAGTTCTCATGAAGCATCTTTTCGTTCAATTCAATCTTTCATAATCTATAACAAAATTACTGCTCTTCCGTCATGCCATTTATATTGCCGCGAGTGAGGAGATTTTGAAACAACAATTGTGTGATTCTAAAATAATAACAATTGCGGGGAAATATATAATATATTTTTTCTTTTTAACAAACTTCAAAATTTGAAGAAGGTAACAATTAATTTTTTGTAATGATGGAGGTTTGATTTTATGGTAGAAAGAATTCGTCTTTTTAGGATTACGTAGGACTGAAATTAGAAAAAAAAAATTCAAAATGGGTTGACATATGATTTTATAATTTAAAAGGGAATAAAAGATAATTTAATATAAAAAATAATAAAAATGCGGACTAATCTCATATTACCTACCCTCCAAGTGGAAATGCTCAGATTACGTGCACTCCAAGTAAAAATTACATTCCCACATAAAATAATCTAGATTCCCATTAGGATGAGAATGTAACGATGCGTTTGGTTAGATGGATTTTAGATTACCAGTGGGAATGTGATTGCTGAGAATGTAAGATTACTGGGAATATGAGATTGTTGGGAATCTTATTTTTTGATGTTTTAAGATTATTGCGTTTGGTTAGATTGAGAATCTCAGATTTCTAGTTCTAATTAATTTACCACAATGTCCCTGAATTTCAATTGAACGAATGTTATAAATATGTCATTTTGCTACACAATAAAAATAGTTAAGCCGATTTATTTTTTAAAATATTGAAAATTCTTTATATGTAATTTATCGTGTGATAGTTACTTATTTAATATGAGAATATATTAAAATATGAGAATATATATAAAAATATAAAAATATATATTAAAATATGACAATATATATTTAAAAAATATGTTTAAATAATTTAAAAATTTCAATTTATTTTTTAAAATTAAATTTCATATATTTATCATTTTTTAGAATACAAATATCTAAATTTATAACATAAAATAAGTATAAAAAGTGAGGGTATAAAAGTCAAATTAATATAAAAGTAGGTAAAGTGGAGGTGGTAATCTAAGATTACCTGCCTTCTAGGTGGGAATGTGATTCCCACCTAAAACACCCAATATTCCCATCTCGGTGGGAATGTGAGATTCCCACATGAAACATGCCCCGAACCAAACATGGGCATGTTGCATTCCCTACCTAAGATTCTCAGTGGGAATCTCAGATACCCGAACCAAACGCCCCATAAGATTCATGTTTAGATTATCCCTCCAACCAACACGTAAATCTCACATTCACGCTACCCAAGATTCCCACCGTAGAAATCTAACATACCCGAACCAAACCCTCTTTTTAGAAAGACGATTGCAGTATGTAGTTGATGCCAGCCTCGGCACTTTTGTCCAACGTCCTATCCTCCAACCCCAATCATTGGCTTTCCTCAATCTTGATTCTTGAACGTGGCTAATCATTTGTCTCAATTGTCATCGTTGGGTGGCTGTGATGTCCCAGAAGACCTTTGCATCCATGTGTGCCGTCGGATCTACTCCGCTCAACCGGACAACTCACGAATGTAGGGTTTCATAGACGACCGATAACACTGCCCTATCATGCCACGCTGTGGCACAACCTCCGACTCTATTCTGGCGTCTCCTGCTTGTGGTGTGTTGAATACCCGAGAATTTTGCAACATAAAATAAATAAATAAATAAAATAAATAAATAAAATAAATAAACAATAAACATAACTGTTATAATAAATAAATAAATATGATAAATGAATAAACATAATACATAGACAAGGAAATGAGAAATGAAATTTAATTTAAGAATGAATTAAATTTTCAATACCCGTGAAACCAAAGATAAATTAATCAAATAAATTGTACAACGGAACACAACACTAATGGACTCGAGAGTTCGAGGCCAATATTAAATCTAGACCCGAGTAAGAATTCAGATAGGGAATAGGAGCCCGAAAATATCCCGAAAATCCGAATCCGAGAACATAGAGGGATAGAAGGCCGAAAGAGAGGAGGAAATGCCCGACGGTTCGCACGACCCGCCCGGACCGAAGTCCAGGTGGTAGCCGCGCGGTGGCCGCGCGGGGTTTCCCCTAGCCGCGCGCCGACCCCGCGCCAGCGGAGAGATTCGCCCGTTGCGAGATTTACTCGCCCGAATCCGGATTTTCCGACTTCGGTTGTATTCCTTTCGGCTCAAAACTCACCAAGGCCGACCTTGGACGTCCCTAGGTTGTGCACCTCTATAAATAACTAACTTAATTAACCCCGAACACTTTTTAAAACCCTACGAATTCTCTCTACACACACAACCCTAATTCCGGAGTCGTCGGAGGCACGAAACCAAGGCGAAGGCAGCCGTGGACGAATTCGGAGTCTTCCAACGTCGTGGTAAGTTCTGATCCGCTAGTTCTTTATCGATTATTGATTCGAAAACGAATCCTAACTTAATCTCTTTATTTTCTACACCCCGAATCGGATCTAGAACGAAGAACCCGACGAACCGAGGAGATAAACGGTGGACTGGAAGTCACGCCTATGAATCGACGAACCCGGACGACCAAGGATCTGTAAGTTAATCTTACTATGGTTTTGGGAGGATTTAAAATACACTTAATCTAAAGATTTAAACCAAGAACGTAAAATCTGTCAAAACGAAATCTTTAACGGCGCAGCATTTTTGCATGATTTTTCCGAACCCTTAAACCCGTTCAAACGAGAAAATGTAAAACACAAAAAACATTTCTAAGACGTAGATCTAGCTACTATAAAAATTTCATAGTTTTTCGTTAATCTTTGGTATCTGAAATCGACTTCAAACCGATCTGTTCTAAATTTAGATCTTGAAATCTTGACAGAATTTTAGTCCGAACTTGTAGACGTTTTTGACAATAGATCTAGACCGATTCAGAGCTTTAGTCGAATATGAAAGTTGTAGATATATGTCTTAGGTATCTCCCTGTAAAATTTCATCAAATTTTGAGTTAGTTTGCTATGGTAGATCGTGAAATTTTGAAACTGCTGTGCAGGAAATTCGGACATATTATCATCCTGCTAAACATTGACGTTTTTCACTTACTTTCGTATCTCGGATCGAAAAACTTAAAACATGAAACTTGTTCATCTCTGTGTTTTTGAGTCACCGGTCAAATATTAGATTTTTTGGACTTAAAACTGATTTTTAATGAATTTTGAAGTAAACTGTGGTTTTGACCAAGTCAAATCTTGAAATCTTGTTGAAACGGTGAAATTAGCCTTTAAGGTTTAAACGAGTAGAAAACTCTTTTGATAAATGTTTGAAATCAGAATTTAGGAAATCCCCTTACAAACTTGATCATTTAAAATTAGGGGGTGAGTGCTCTGCAGGGTGCCCTCCTAACGATTCACTTCGTGCCTTTATGGACGATGGTGACCCGCGCGAAATTTGAGATATGTTGCCAAAACGGCATGAGATATATGGCCTACACTCTCGTGAATATCCATATGGGTTTCCCGAGGCTCCGGAGTGGTACTGGGTATGGCAGATACAGCTGCGGCCGCCGGGCTACCGGCTAAACTTGACGAGATCGCGATGCAATCATGAAATACTTGAAATACTAAATCTTGGGTGTAATGGGGATAGTTAAAATATTTATTGTCCATTTAAATTCTTAAATGCTTTATTTAAATTAATTATGACTTTTATTTAAGTTATGCTAAATGTATTCTTGATTAGTGCCATGAATTAATTATGCAAATTGGTTAGATAATTAAATTGAATTATTCCTAATTTATTCTTACCATGCTTTTATTTAAATACTCCTAATTAATGGCTTTGAAACCCCACGATCATGTATGTATTAACTTACTCAGCAAGTTGTGCTGACCAAACCATTTATTTCCTTTTTTCTTACAGAGTATGTGGAATGAGCATGAGCACTATATGCATTGGAGAATTTTTGGGAAACTTCTTATTTTAAATTCTCGCATTAGACTATAGTATGAACGAGCCTGTTTAACCCGTGTTTTGGCCATGTTGGCCCTATTTATATTTTCCGCTGCAATACATATATTTAGATACTATTATTCCGCTGCATTATAATGTTTATTTTGAATTTATATTGAATGGGCTACTTGAATGGTTTTAAATATTTTAAATACTGCAATACCTAGCCTTGCATCTCTTTAGTAAGCTCGGAGAAACCGGGTCTTACTAGGGAGGTGTGGCGGTGACATCCCGACCTGGGTGACCAAAAATCGGGGTGTTACAAGTTGGTATCAGAGCCCGGCTTACTTTTAAATTAGTATTATTATTTTTAACCTATTATTTTTAAACTACTAGATTATTATGTTTAAACCATGATCATTTTTACATTATTATTATTATAGAAACCCAAATTATTATTTTAAAATCTGCTAGCCCAAAATTATTTTTGAGCCCAAATTATAATTACTTTTGACCCAATATAGAGGTCCAAGGATTTTGAATACTAATTTAAAATTTTTAAAGCATTAATTCCATGGATTAAATTTTTATTTTTAAAACCCATGGAAAAAAAAATATATATATATATAGTGCATGAATTATTTTGGGGGGAAATCATCATTTGCATGTGCATACTGCATTGCCTAAACTTAGAGAACCTAGAAGCGTGATACATTCTAACTTAGATCTTTTGCTTGCGCTAGATGACTAGTCAAGATATGATGAACTTGATGATCAAAATGATGAACGCTCACCTTGATTCCCAACAAACCATACAACAAATGAAAAATCGTATAGCTCACTTGGAGGCAAATCTGCACCAAATGGGAGACTTAAGGGAAGTTGACCTCCAACACTTCCTGAACTTGAGAGCTGCTGATCAAGGTCGCATAAAAGACAAAAACTCAAGTGCAAAAACTCACCGAACGGGGCGATGCGATGATAGATAGAATCAAGGATCTAGGGACGGACCTGCTCGACCTCACCGATATAGTGGTACCATACAGCCCTGTGGAAGACCATTTGATGGGACCACGAAGCCCAACACCCCCAGTTGAGAGCCCATCAGGCCTTATCCGTGGACGCTACGGAACCCTTGGATTCTGGCCTCACATGGTCTGCCCGTCGCCAAACCCAAGCGCAAACCTAAGCCCCGTGGAGAACCATTTGGAGGAACCACAAGAACCAGCTCCGGAAGCCGTCGATCCACCGTCCCCAGTGTTTCATGGACCTTTGGGCACCGGCCAAGTCTCAGATGAGGATGATCCAATGGTAGACCCCACTACTCTGCCAGATGACGCATAGATCTTTTAGATACATTGTCTTAGATAGTACATTTATTTTGCGCATCCTATTACCTGTATTAAATTTCTTTTAAGGAATAAAATGCAAGTTGATTTTCTTTAGAAACTCTTCAACCCTAAATAAATCGATTAAAAAAAGGGGGGGAAATCATAGAATGAGGACGGACCGGAATGGTTCCACCACATTTTCTCTAAACGATAACAGTCAACCCAAACAACTAAGCAAGGATACAACGGAAGCATAAACTACTAAAAATAATCAGCAAGATCATTGTTATACAGTCTCATAGAAAAAAAAACCGAATAAAACGCTATCACTACGAGCCTAAATGGAGATGCAGAGACGAATGATCACTGGTCGGGAGGCGGGAACTGACGACGAATTTACTCGTCCATCTGACGCATGTAGGCATACATGTCGGTCATGGTGGCCTGCTGCTCCAACTGCCTCGTAGTGATCGTATCCATGCGAGCCTGGTATAGATCCACCCTGGCATCCAAAGCATCATAACGAGCCTGTCCGGCTACGAACCTAGCATCTATACTAAGCTGCATACCCTGCATCATCTGAAGTATCTGCGGCATCTCTGGACCCTGCTGGGGAACCACGGGAGGTGGAGGTGGCTGCTCAAGAGGAACAACTAGAATCAAACCATCACCATTGGGCTCCGGGCGAAGGACAGCCTGAGGAGCCCCACGTCGCAAGGCACTGCGTCGAGCAGCGTAGGTAGGGATACGGTAGTAGTCGCCAGCAGTTAACTCATAAGGATCCGTCTCCGGTGTCGTACGGATCCCTGAGCCGCACACAAACCACAAATAAGGTGAACATGAGTAATCACCCTACTCCCTCGTCCCCGGCGCATACCCCTCAAATTGTCCTCGATACAAGCCCCAACGTTCACCCTACCGCCTCGGGCGATAAAACAAATGGTCTCATAGACATGATCTAGGACGATATGGCTCCAGGTAATCGGTCGGACGCGCCCTAACCATATCTGAGTAAGCTCACGCCACGGCGATTCCATCGTCGTCAATCGTAGCTCGTGATCGTGCTCGAGCCGAGGTGCCACCTCAGTGCACAAAACACCCCACGCGGGCGGGGGTATACGACCCTCAGGCTGTGGCCGAAATACGCCGTCGTCAGGGAGACCGAAGTAGACGTTGATCGCCCGAGCACTGAAATCTAGGTAGCGACCCCGAACCGAGACTCGAGATAAGTCGCTGTTCTCCCAAAGACCGCCAATGTTGGCAATGACCTCCATAGCTAAGTAACCGGAAGCAATGCCCTAGGGATGGCGCGCCAGTCCAGTCCACTGGAGATGGTCCAAAACCGCCCTAACCCTGTCATCATCTACGTGACGAGGATACATGCCTCTCTCCGGAACATAAGCCTTGTTCCGACGAAGCTCGTCGAAATAGAACTCCTGAGAGGCCATCGTCGCAAACCGATGCCTATCGTGACGACTAGGACGCACCTCTTCAGAAAGACCCCTGAGTCTCGGGCCCCGCTGCTCCTCGTCCTCCTCAGACTCACTGTCGTCAGTAACCGGCATCACCGGAGCAGCAATACTAGGGCCAGCTGCATCGCGCCGAGTGGCTCGTCTCTTGGCCCCCGGAAGAACCATAAGGGACACCCAGACGACCACAAGAAAAGCAACATCCTGCAAATATCCAACCAATACCAATTATAAGGTTAAGTCCTACACAATGATTATACCAATTATAGGGCAGAAAAACGCAAGAACATTAGGTATAGGCTCTAACACGAGCAATCCAAGAGGATAACCAAACAAAGGATATGTCCAAACAAATTTCAAAACTCTTGGGGACATTTAGTCGAACACGTTATGTGCGCAATAAACCAAATTCAAAGTTTACTTACAAACACATGGAAATCATCCCCAAATTGAAACGATTGCTTAGGCAATAACTCATCATCATAATATGGCACAAAACAACAACAATAAATTCATTTTCATGGCCGCAATACCAACACAAATCGGGAATTTCATATTCTTCCTAAACCCTAGAATCTAGTAAAAACTTCCCCACACTAGGTATACATTGTTGCACAAATACTTCCTAAGCAACAAAAATAGCGTCAAGTATCACATAAACTCGCTAATTTGCACGAATCAAGCCTAGGAATGACAAATCCCCAATTCTAACACTTGGACCCTAATCTCAAAATCCATCAAAAAATCAAGTTATTCAAAGAATAAAAACTGAAATTGGCAAGAGGAAGTAGTAGATACATACCTTGCAAAGCAAAATCGAAGTCGGGAACGGGAGAATTGGAGAATGGGAGAGCGAATTTGGGAGCAAATTAGAAGAAGCCTCGGATGTGGAAATGGGCGGAGTGGCTCGCGCGGGCGCGAGCCCCTTTTTCCCGAACTGCTGTAGCCGCGCGGTCCCCGCTCGCCGCCGTGCGGGCCACGAAAAAAAGTTTTTTTTTAAATTTATTTTCCTTACCTTCTATTATCAACGACACGGCAAATTGTCCAAATGCGATTTCTGGTTAAAGGAAGTAGCATTTCTTGGACACATAGTATCCGCTGATGGAGTTTCAGTGGATCTGGCAAAAGTTTCTGCCGTGACAGAATGGGCAGCCCCAAAGAGCCCAACTGAGATAAGGAGTTTCCTTGGATTAGCCAGGTACTATAGACGGTTCGTGAAGTATTTTTCGAAAATCGTACGACCTTTGACCCAGCTACTGAAGAAGGGAGTAAAATATGTGTGGACAGAGGCGTGTGAGACCGCGTTTCAAGAGCTGAAGAAATGACTCAAAACCACACCCGTATTGACGCTACCATCAGAGAATGGTGACTTCGAAGTTTACAGCGATGCTTCGAAGGAAGGTCTAGGTTGTGTCTTGATGCAAGACTCGAGGGTCGTTGCATATGCATCACGCCAACTGAAACCTCACGAGGAAAATTATCCGACACACGACCTGGAGTTGGCCGCGGTCGTTTTCGCTCTAAAGATATGGAGACATTATCTTTACGGGCGAAGGTGTCGAATGTTCACCGACCACAAGAGCTTGAATTATATATAATATTTTGAGCCCAAAAATTTTACGAGCACTACTAGTATTATTATTTTAGCCCAAAAATTTTCTTACCCAATTAATATAATATTTTGAGCCCAAAAGGGGTTAAATTATTTTGACCCAATACTTATAATTATTTTAAGCCCAACCATTTCGGCCCAAGTACCCATGTTTTACTTCTTAAAGTCCAAATTATTATTTTTGGCCAATATAGAGGCCCAACTTTTTAAATCCATGATTAAATTAAATTAATTTTGGGGGGGATTGCATGTGCATATCCATATAGATTTAAAATTCCTGCATATCCCAACTTTTATTCGAAACATACTCTAACTCTAACCTCCTTGTTGACATTAGATGGCCGAACCCAACACGAACATGACTAATCTGATGATGAAACTGACCAACGCATACCTCGAATCCCAACAGCATGTCAATCACTTCAAGGCTCGAGTGGGGCATCTAGAGAATAACGTGGACTATTTGAGGCATCTTAGGGAAGCTGACCATCATGAAATAACCCAACTCAAGGCCCAAGTCGCCGAACTCCAAACCCAAGTGATCACACTCCAAAACAAGGACAACGAACGGATGATGCAATTAGGACACTTAGCAGCTGAGCTGCTAGGCCTAGAGGCTGACATATTCCCTCCGAGCCCGAGCCCGGTGGGGACACCCATTGCCATTGACGTATCCAGCGACGAGGACGATCCCATCGAGGATGTACCTGCCTAGTCACCCTAGACTTAGGAGCCCATACTGATGCACTACTATCTATGTTCTATTTTTTCAAACTAGTACCAGCACTACTATTTCATTCCTGTTACGAATGCTTGTAAACAGCTGAAAATTTTTCTCTTGAGTAATAAATCTACAAGCATTAATTTTATACAATTATATTGAAAGCATCCCTTACATTTTAATTAAATTATTTCCCTTCGAATACCCTGCTAAAACCCGATCAAACAAATGAACAAGGTAACAATAATCAATGACCTATAGATAACAACCAAACAAAAATACAAGTAGTAAATATATATACATATACATTATATGGAGATAATTATCGAACAAGGGTATCTCCAACCCTAAACCCTAAAACCCTAAACCCCAACACCCTGAACCCTAGGGTCTCAAAAAAAAAAACCCTGAACAGGTTACTGTTCACGAAAAAAAAAAAAACACAAAACAAAACAAAAACAAAGCAGTAAGTAGAACCAACCCCAAATAACAACAAACAATACGCTAAACTCCAACAACCTATACTAACAGGTTCCAACAGACTGGTACCTGTTAATATCGTCATTTATTTAGTCAAATTATTTCATAAGCATTACATAATACTTCAACAAAAAGGAATCTAAACTCTCTTGTTCTTGCAACAGCATGGCACCGAGAGGAAGACCACGCGCCCATCCCACTACTCCAAACACCAACGAAACCCCCATGCAACCAGAAATGCCTATACCCGGCGAAGGGGTACACGCTCAAGAGGAGCCGGCAAACCCCATGCCAAACAACATGGACGCGCGCCTACGCACTCTAGAAGAGGTTCTCATTGCGATAGGGAACGCGCATGTGAACCAAGGCCAGGCCGCTGCGGTACCTCCACCCGAGGCCCGCATTAACTACTTAGCTATGGTGAACTCATATCGTCCGCCGAACTACGCCGGAGAAGAGGACCCGGCTAAACTTGAAGAATGGATCCGAACATTCGACAAGCTACTAAACGCGGTGAAGTGCCCGATTGGCGAGAAGGTGCCTGTGGCATCGTACTATCTCGGAGGGGAGGCGGATGACTGGTGGCGTGCCATGCAAGATAAGCTAGCCGAGGACGAGGAACCCTATTCTTGGGAAGAATTCATGAGTCTGATCAGGGATCGCTTTTATCCCATGAGCACAAAGTCCGCCATGTACGAGGAGTTCTTATCTCTGAAGCAAGGAGGGCAAACAGTCCAGGAATATTACACCCGTTTCAAGGAGTTGGTGCGTTTCGCACCGAGACTCGTGCCGACAGATGTGGAGAAGGCACAGAAATTTGAAATGGGGCTAAACTTGGCTATACGAGAGGTGATCACTGGCGTCCCATACTGTAACACCCCGGATTTGATAATCCAGGCCGAGGTGTCACCGCCGCACCTCCCTAGCAAGACACGGTTTCTCCGAGCTTGCTAAAGAGATGCAAGGCTATAGGTGTTGGAAAAAAAGTCTTAAAAGCAAGTCCGGAATTACTTAAAAATAATAATGCAATATCATCCATACATGATAAAAATAATAAGTTGCAGCGGAAATTTGAATATGGGCCGACATGGCCAAAACTCGGGTCAACAAGCCCGTATGCAAGTCATGTAAAATAAATAACTAAATGACCCAAGTGATCTCCCGATGCATGATCATGCTTCGTGCTCTGTAATGGAAAAAAAAATAAACAACAGGTTTTATCAGTATATAAAATACTGAGTAAGTTAATTCCTAACGTAACAATAAAGGGGTTTTAAAAAGATTATTTAACTAATTTAAACTTATACTTTTACTCAGGCTTAAATTGAAATATTTAAAAATTCGTAATCTTACTTGCTGCGGAAAACATGATTTATTTGTTCAAGACGAGAATACAAAATTAAAGGACTTAATTTAAAAACGTAATTTAAAAGCATAATTTAAGGACATTATTTAAATGCATAATTTAAAAACATGGTAAATAGGATTTAAGCATAATTAAACGCTCACGCAAGTCTTTTATATTTTTATCCCGTAAACTAAGAAGAGGACACCACACAGGGGAGATCACTAACGAGGCAATCTCAATAGTCGTAACCAGATAGCCGGTGAACCGGCGGCCGCAGCCATATCAGTATTGACTGCCGTTTTGGCGAGCCATGTATATCTACCGTCAATTTGACAGGCGTGTATATCGACTGTCATTTGACAGGCCTTTCAAACGGTTTCACTACCACTCGGGCAGGCCGCGTATTTCCCACTGCCGATTTGGCAGGCCATGTGCACAACTGCCGTTTCGGCATTAGGACCACTAACGAGGCAGTCCAAACAATGGGAGACCACTAACGAGGCAGTCTCAAAAGATAGTAGGACCACTAACGAGGCGATCCAAAAATACAGCGCGCGAGATCACTAACGAGGCAATCTCAGATAGTAAGGAGACCACTAACGAGGCAGTCTCAAAGATAATGATAGTATGAAGATCGGCTCAACCTAGTGAACGGGATTTTTCGAAAGTTCGTATTTCAAAGTTATCAAATGATCGATATCGCGTTTTCATAGTTCGAGTTTTCTCAAGTTCGGAAAATCCTATTCGAGGCAGTTTACGCCTTTCTTAATTTAAAATTCGTCTTTTCTAAATTTCTGAAACTTTGCCAGTAATTCAAAATCACACATACGAACAACTTTCATGTTTTAAGTTTTGGGAAATAAGGTTCCGAAGTGAGTTGAAATTTGAGTTTATTGCAAAGAATAATTTATGTCTTGAAAACTGTTTTCGTCACAGGTTCGTGCAACGCCGATTAAAAATTCATTTCAAAACCAATCGATGTGAAATTTTTACAGTAACTACACGACACATTAAGGAACAACTTTCATGTTTTAAGAATTTGGATGTATTGAATTTTAGAGGCTCAAAAATCGACCACAACACTCTGTACACGCGCGGACTTAAAAATCGAGTTGAAACAGTTTCTGAAATCTTCCGTTTTGACATATCAAATGAATTCCAAAATTCATGAAATTTTATACACATAATCTAGACATAATTTCCTACAACTTTTGTTTAGAAATGCACAGTTGAATCCTTCTAAAAACGTGTGAAAAACGTGCATCAAGTCGGGTCATAAAAACTGTCAGGATTCCAGATTTGGCGATTCAAATTTTGACGACTTTTTGGCATATCAAACGTGGTTCAAAAATTATGAAATTTCTCAGGGATAAACTAGACACCATCTTCTACAACTTTTATGTTTTCACCCAAGATTAGTTTTGACCATAAAGGATCGAATAATGCACAACAAGTTCGACTACGAAATCTGTCCAGTTTACCGTTACATCACAGTCCGCTTCCAAGGGTTTTTGAGTATGCAAACGTTATCGAAAATGCGTGAAATTTTACGGACGTGATTTTTAGACAGTTAGCTACAACTTTCGTCTTTACATAAAAGTTTAGTTTTGAAGTTTTCAATTCGAAATGCGCTAAGGAACTCGAACACGAAAATCTGCCAGTTTCCTTCGGTTTTGAAAACAGCTCAGAAAATACCAGACGCGATTTCGGGGGTCGAAACTTGATGAAAATAATTGAAAATTTGACACAACGTAGATTACAATGTGGGGAACAAGTCTTCAGTTTGGAGTTTCTCGTTTCGGATTCTCTAAGTAAGAGTTTTAACCGGATTTCAGAAAATGCGCGGATTGGGGTTTTTAAGTCCGATTTTTACGTTTTTGTTTAGATCTATTGATTTGTTCGATTTTAGTCACCCAAAATTGATACACAAGGAATAAACTTACAGTGGGTGAGGTTTATAGTCCTAAGATTCGTCGGGATGAACTCCGGAAGCCACGAACACGTCCAAACAACTCCGACTCCTTCTCATCGGTCCCGATTTGTGAATAAGAGAGGAAAACATAGGTGTCAGGCCTTAGGTCGGCCAGGGGTCATGAAAACAAGATTGGAAATTCATCCTTACCACTACACGATGCTTGAGGAGTGCCCCAACTCGTCCGTACGTCGTCTCCTTCGCCGGAACGGTGTCGGAAGCCAAAGAACTTGATTTTTCTTTCTTTTCGAGTGGGTTGAGTGGGGAGGATGATGGGGGCGGTTTCGAGAGGGATTTTGGGAGTTGGAATGGCTGACAATCGGCCTCCTCATGATCCTTGATCTCCTCCACACGGGTAAGGTAAGTTACCATAGTTTTCGGGTCGAAATTTGGCAAGAAATCGCGTTGATCGCGATCTTCCCGCAGACTGCCACAGATGGCGCGGTCTTGGCGCGGGGGCGCGCGGGGTGCGCGCGGCCGGTCTGGGCCGTTGCGCCCGGGCTGGCCGTTGCAATCCCGTCGGGCCGTTTCTCCTCTCTTTCGGACTTCCGACCTCCTACGTTCTCGGCTCGATTTTCCGGGTCGTTCTCGGATTATAAATTCCTATCTTAAATCTATTTCGACTCCAATTGTATTTCATATTCGAAATCTTGAACCCGTCGAGTTTGAATCCGTCGGCTTGAATTCGTCGTCTTTCGACTCCGGTGTAATAATTTATCCGATTAAATTATTTCCGACTTTACGGGTTTGTGGAATTAAAATTCTTTTCCTTATTGAATTTAATTCCAATTCTTTTAACTCGATTCGTGGAATTTCTTCGGGCTTCCTTTCCCTCTTTTATTCCATTTTGAATTTTTGAATCTTTTGGCGTTTCATTTCCGAGCGATAATTTATTGTAATAAATTAATTTCTTTTCGGAAATAAATTTTTATTTTGCCGTAAAAATCCCGGGTATTACAGTCTACCCCCCTTAAGAACCAACTTCGTCCTCGAAGTTGTGTTTCGGTTTTGGTTTCTTCGAGTTTAATCGTTAGGATGCTTTCGGTTATGTTTTTATTTTGGGATTTATTTCGTGACTGAACTTAGAATTTAGGTTTCCAAGCTGCCTACGTACCCTGTGAAGGGATCAAGTCATAACGTAGTTCAAAACAATTTGAATTTGTTTATTTGAAATACAAAATATTCGGGTTGTTACACCTCCCCCCCCCTTAAGATTAAAGTTATGTCCCCATAACTGCCTATTCATTATTCTCCAGAAGCTCCGGATTTTGGTCTTGTTTCTGAGGGGATCGATGCCCTTGGTTTTTGCCATTTCGATCGTCTGGGTTCTGTGGCTGCTTAGGTCGAGTGGTCACATCCTCTCTCTTGTTGATGTTCTCTATCCGTGTCCGGCAGTCACGCAGCCGGTGACCATGTCGACCACATCGGAAGCATGCTCCCGGCTGAGGGCATCCCCTCGCATAATGTGGTTTACCACACTTTGGACATGGTGGCGCATAGTCACCATGGTTGAAGACTATCCCGTCGTTTCCCCCATTATTGCCTTGAGGTGGTTTATTCGGGCCTCCCCGAATATGGTTCCTCCCTGAGTAATTATCGGTTCCGTGGTCCCGTTTCCTCTTGCCCTTCCCTTGGTTGATTAATGCATTTCCCTCGGCAACTAACGCTCCCTTTATAGTTCTCAAACGATTACTTAAGTTCTTGGGTATGGAGGCCACTTGTCCCCCTTGATTGGGTGCATTAACGTCTTGTATTGGTACGTTGGGTTGTCGTGGCTCTTCGTTGGTGTTGGGTGGGATGGGTGGTTTTCTAGGTCTTCCTTTTGGTGCCATTTCCTGTTATCAAGCACGCGAAGATGGTTTTCTAATCAAGGGCACGTTAGAGTCAAGAAGTTCTAAAAGATAGGATTGGCAAGAGGTGATAATGTATGGGGCACGCTAAGCTTAGGTGATCAAGTTCTAGGACTAGTGCAAAATTAGTCTTAAGCAAGCGCTCCTAAATAAAGGTCATGTCGGATTCTAAGATAAGAGTATTATTTAGCATTGATAATTCATAAAAAAAACATTAGCGCAAATACTCATGGATGTATGCAATGCAGTGCAATGTTATCCCATCCCCAAAAATGTTTTCGTGAATCTAAAAATTTGTTGGAAAAATTTTTATGCATATGTAAATATTTTCCATGGGTTTAAAATAAATTTTTGTCCTTTGGAAATAAAACTTAAAATTTTAAACATAATAATCATGGTAGTTAAAAATTTAAAAATAATATTAATATTTGTTTTAAAAATCCTTGGGCCTCTATATTGGCCAAAAATAATAATAATAATTTAAAAATACTTCCGGGCTCTGATACCACTTTGTAACACCCCGGATTTGATAATCCAGGCCGAGGTGTCACCGCCGCACCTCCCTAGCAAGACACGGTTTCTCCGAGCTTGCTAAAGAGATGCAAGGCTATAGGTGTTGGAAAAAAAGTCTTAAAAGCAAGTCCGGAATTACTTAAAAATAATAATGCAATATCATCCATACATGATAAAAATAATAAGTTGCAGCGGAAATTTGAATATGGGCCGACATGGCCAAAACTCGGGTCAACAAGCCCGTATGCAAGTCATGTAAAATAAATAACTAAATGACCCAAGTGATCTCCCGATGCATGATCATGCTTCGTGCTCTGTAATGGAAAAAAAAATAAACAACAGGTTTTATCAGTATATAAAATACTGAGTAAGTTAATTCCTAACGTAACAATAAAGGGGTTTTAAAAAGATTATTTAACTAATTTAAACTTATACTTTTACTCAGGCTTAAATTGAAATATTTAAAAATTCGTAATCTTACTTGCTGCGGAAAACATGATTTATTTGTTCAAGACGAGAATACAAAATTAAAGGACTTAATTTAAAAACGTAATTTAAAAGCATAATTTAAGGACATTATTTAAATGCATAATTTAAAAACATGGTAAATAGGATTTAAGCATAATTAAACGCTCACGCAAGTCTTTTATATTTTTATCCCGTAAACTAAGAAGAGGACACCACACAGGGGAGATCACTAACGAGGCAATCTCAATAGTCGTAACCAGATAGCCGGTGAACCGGCGGCCGCAGCCATATCAGTATTGACTGCCGTTTTGGCGAGCCATGTATATCTACCGTCAATTTGACAGGCGTGTATATCGACTGTCATTTGACAGGCCTTTCAAACGGTTTCACTACCACTCGGGCAGGCCGCGTATTTCCCACTGCCGATTTGGCAGGCCATGTGCACAACTGTCGTTTCGGCATTAGGACCACTAACGAGGCAGTCCAAACAATGGGAGACCACTAACGAGGCAGTCTCAAAAGATAGTAGGACCACTAACGAGGCGATCCAAAAATACAGCGCGCGAGATCACTAACGAGGCAATCTCAGATAGTAAGGAGACCACTAACGAGGCAGTCTCAAAGATAATGATAGTATGAAGATCGGCTCAGCCTAGTGAACGGGATTTTTCGAAAGTTCGTATTTCAAAGTTATCAAATGATCGATATCGCGTTTTCATAGTTCGAGTTTTCTCAAGTTCGAAAAATCCTATTCGAGGCAGTTTACGCCTTTCTTAATTTAAAATTCGTCTTTTCTCCAAAAATTTCTGAAACTTTGCCAGTAATTCAAAATCACACATACGAACAACTTTCATGTTTTAAGTTTTGGGAAATAAGGTTCCGAAGTGAGTTGAAATTTGAGTTTATTGCAAAGAATAATTTATGTCTTGAAAACTGTTTTCGTCACAGGTTCGTGCAACGCCGATTAAAAATTCATTTCAAAACCAATCGATGTGAAATTTTTACAGTAACTACACGACACATTAAGGAACAACTTTCATGTTTTAAGAATTTGGATGTATTGAATTTTAGAGGCTCAAAAATCGACCACAACACTCTGTACACGCGCGGAAATAAAAATCGAGTTGAAACAGTTTCTGAAATCTTCCGTTTTGACATATCAAATGAATTCCAAAATTCATGAAATTTTATACACATAATCTAGACATAATTTCCTACAACTTTTGTTTAGAAATGCACAGTTGAATCCTTCTAAAAACGTGTGAAAAACGTGCATCAAGTCGGGTCATAAAAACTGTCAGGATTCCAGATTTGGCGATTCAAATTTTGACGACTTTTTGGCATATCAAACGTGGTTCAAAAATTATGAAATTTCTCAGGGATAAACTAGACACCATCATCTACAACTTTTATGTTTTCACCCAAGATTAGTTTTGACCATAAAGGATCGAATAATGCACAACAAGTTCGACTACGAAATCTGTCCAGTTTACCGTTACATCACAGTCCGCTTCCAAGGGTTTTTGAGTATGCAAACGTTATCGAAAATGCGTGAAATTATACGGACGTGATGTTTAGACAGTTAGCTACAACTTTCGTCTTTACATAAAAGTTTAGTTTTGAATTTTTCAATTCGAAATGCGCTAAGGAACTCGAACACGAAAATCTGCCAGTTTCCTTCGGTTTTGAAAACAGCTCAGAAAATACCAGACGCGATTTCGGGGGTCGAAACTTGATGAAAATAATTGAAAATTTGACACAACATAGATTATAATGTGGGGAACAAGTCTTCAGTTTGGAGTTTCTCGTTTCGGATTCTCTAAGTAAGAGTTTTAACCGGATTTCAGAAAATGCGCGGATTGGGGTTTTTAAGTCCGATTTTTACGTTTTTGTTTAGATCTATTGATTTGTTCGATTTTAGTCACCCAAAATTGATACACAAGGAATAAACTTACAGTGGGTGAGGTTTATAGTCCTAAGATTCGTCGGGATGAACTCCGGAAGCCACGAACACGTCCAAACAACTCCGACTCCTTCTCATCGGTCCCGATTTGTGAATAAGAGAGGAAAACATAGGTGTCAGGCCTTAGGTCGGCCAGGGGTCATGAAAACAAGATTGGAAATTCATCCTTACCACTACACGATGCTTGAGGAGTGCCCCAACTCGTCCGTACGTCGTCTCCTTCGCCGGAACGGTGTCGGAAGCCAAAGAACTTGATTTTTCTTTCTTTTCGAGTGGGTTGAGTGGGGAGGATGATGGGGGCGGTTTCGAGAGGGATTTTGGGAGTTGGAATGGCTGACAATCGGCCTCCTCATGATCCTTGATCTCCTCCACACGGGTAAGGTAAGTTACCATAGTTTTCGGGTCGAAATTTGGCAAGAAATCGCGTTGATCGCGATCTTCCCGCAGACTGCCACAGATGGCGCGGTCTTGGCGCGGGGGCGCGCGGGGTGCGCGCGGCCGGTCTGGGCCGTTGCGCCCGGGCTGGCCGTGCAATCCCGTCGGGCCGTTTCTCCTCTCTTTCGGACTTCCGACCTCCTACGTTCTCGGCTCGATTTTCCGGGTCGTTCTCGGATTATAAATTCCTATCTTAAATCTATTTCGACTCCAATTGTATTTCATATTCGAAATCTTGAACCCGTCGAGTTTGAATCCGTCGGCTTGAATTCGTCGTCTTTCGACTCCGGTGTAATAATTTATCCGATTAAATTATTTCCGACTTTACGGGTTTGTGGAATTAAAATTCTTTTCCTTATTGAATTTAATTCCAATTCTTTTAACTCGATTCGTGGAATTTCTTCGGGCTTCCTTTCCCTCTTTTATTCCATTTTGAATTTTTTAATCTTTTGGCGTTTCATTTCCGAGCGATAATTTATTGTAATAAATTATTTTCTTTTCGGAAATAAATTTTTATTTTGCCGTAAAAATCTCGGGTATTACACATACCCAGACCTGCAATCGGTGTATGATCGTGCGGTAGCTGTTGCAAGGGTGCAACAACTAAAAAGGAAAGTGAGTGGAGAACCCAGCCGAGGATCTCAGGGTCAGGATAAGAGGGGTAGAGACAACCGTTCTGGAAACAATGCTGTAGGGAACAACTTTCGGGGAGATCTGAATAGACCCCCTCAAAACAACAACAGAGGATATGACGATAGAACCCTTTTCCAGGGTAACCCGGTACCACCTTGCCCGAGATGCGGCAGGCCTCATTTGGCCAGAGGGTGCCCCCAACAGGGCGCCTGCTACAGGTGTGGTCGCAACGGCCACATGGCGAATGAGTGCCGCACTCGACTGGAAAACATCACCAAGAGAGAGGACTTAGGCACGGGGCCAACTCAGCCTCGCAACCAGGATGGACGGAATGGAAACAACCAGGGGTATAGACCCCCTCAGAACCAGAATCTCAATCAGAATCAACGTCCCCCACAGAATCCAAATCAGCAACAGAATCAGAACCCGAACCGGGATCAGCAAGGCAACCCGGGACGTCCAATGGGGCGATTGAATGTCATCAATGAGGCAGATGTGCCTATGCAAGGGGACGTAATGGGAGGTACGTTCCATGTCTTAAGTACACCCCTTAGAGTTCTATTTGACTCAGGAGCTAGTTGTTCGATAATATCATCTAGAGTCTTACCTGAACTAGATCTACCTAAGTGCGAATTGATTAACTTAGGGATTCAACTTCCATCGGGAGAGGTAGTATCATGCTCTAAGCGATATAACGGAATTCCGATAGTTATAAAGAACGTAGAGTTTTTCGCGAACTTAGTAGAATTCGAACTACAGGATTTTGACGTCATACTAGGAATGGATTGGCTAACCCAATATAAAGCCGTGATCGATTGCCAAAAACAAAAGATCACGTTGTCAAAGAGTCGGGGAAGGAGAGTCATCTTTTACTCCCAACCCCCTAAGAAGTCTACCAAGATAGTTAACGCCATGAAGCTATGTAGCTTAATGCGTAAGGGTTACGCGTTATATGCATGCTACATTCATAACCTTGAGGCCGAAGAGGTCAAGGTGGATAACATTCTGGTGGTGAGAGAATACCCGGATGTATTCCCGGAAGACGTTCCCGGCATGCCGCCTGAGAGAGATCTGGAATTCACTATAGATCTTATTCCGGGAACGGAGCCTGTCTCAAAGGCTCCTTACCGTATGGCGCCGCTGGAAATGAAGGAACTAAAAGAACAACTTGAGGAGTTGCTAGAAAAGGGCTACATAAGGCCGAGCACGTCCCCATGGGGAGCCCCGGTCTTATTCGTGAAGAAGAAAGATGGAGGTCTACGACTATGCATCGATTATAGAGGACTTAACCAAGTCACGGTCAAGAACAAGTACCCGTTGCCCATAATCGAGGATTTGTTCGACCAACTGAAGGGAGCCTCAGTATTTTCAAAGATCGACCTACGATCCGGATATCACCAGTTAAGGATCGCCGAAAAGGATATCCCAAAGACGACATTCAGAACTCGCTACGGGCATTACGAATTCACGGTGCTATCATTCGGGCTGACGAACGCCCCAGCGATGTTCATGAATCTCATGAACAACGTGTTTCGGGAATTATTAGATCAATGCGTAGTGGTGTTCATAGATGACATCCTGATCTACTCGAAAAGCGAAGAAGAGCATTCCGAACACTTACACAAAGTGTTAGGGATCTTACGAGCAAATCAACTGTATGGCAAACTGTCCAAATGCGACTTCTGGCTAAGAAAAGTGGCATTTCTGGGACATATCGTATCCGCCAACGGAGTGGCAGTGGACCCAGCAAAGATCTCGGCAGTGACCGGATGGGTGCCACCGAAGAATCCAACCGAGATAAGGAGTTTTCTCGGATTGGCAGGATACTACCGAAGGTTCGTGAAGGATTTCTCAAGGGTCGCTCGCCCATTGACACAGCTGCTAAAGAAAGGGGTGAAATACGACTGGACCAGTGAGTGTGATTCCGCATTCCAAGAATTGAAGAAACGGCTTACTACAGCACCGGTGTTGACATTACCATCGGAGGATGGAGACTTCGAGGTGTACAGCGACGCCTCGAAGGAAGGATTGGGATGCGTACTAATGCAAGATCAAAGGGTCATAGCATACGCATCACGTCAACTAAAGCCACACGAAGAGAACTATCCGACGCACGACTTAGAGCTAGCCGCAGTCGTGTTCGCTCTAAAGATATGGAGGCATTACCTCTATGGGCGGAAGTGTCGGATGTTCACCGACCATAAGAGCCTCAAGTATATATTCACGCAAAAAGAGCTGAATTTGAGGCAAAGAAGATGGTTGGAACTGATTAAGGATTACGACTTGAAAATCGCGTACCACGAAGGAAAAGCCAACGTCGTGGCCGATGCCTTGAGTCGAAAGACTCAACGCGTGGTGAATTCACTTGTGGTACCGGCCGAGTTGTACAGAGACTTGGCAAAATTAAGTCTGGAGTTGGTACACTCCGGCGAAGTAAGTGAGGTCGTCAACACGATGGTAGTAGGATCTACCATACTTGATGAGATACGACTAGCACAACAGGGTGATGAAAAGCTGGAGGAAATTAGGAAGAGCATTGCTGAAGGAAAGACAATGGATTTTAAAATCCATGAGGACGGAAGCATCCGCTTCAAGGGAAGGTGGTGCATACCGCGGAAATGCGAGGACCTGAAGCAAAGGGTAATGGAGGAAGGCCATAATACCCCATATTCGGTCCACCCCGGAGGCGAGAAGCTATACAAGGACATAAAGAAGAACTATTGGTGGCCGAACATGAAGAGAGAAATAGCCGAGTTTGTGGCGAGATGCCTTACCTGCCAGAAGGTCAAGGCCGTACGGCAGAAACCCTTAGGACTAATGCAGCCATTGGAAATCCCAAGTTGGAAATGGAATAGCATTTCAATGGACTTCGTTTCGGGGTTACCACGTTCACCAAAGGGGATGAATAAAATTTGGGTGATCGTAGATAGGTTGACAAAAGCAGCCATATTTATCCCCATGAAGGATACCTGGTCCATGGACCAATTAGCAAGGGCATATGTCGACAACGTGGTACGACGACATGGAGTACCACATGACATCATCTCTGACAGAGACAGTAGATTCGTCTCACATTTTTTGACGAAACTACAAGAAGCCCTCGGTACGAAGATAAAGATGAGTACCGCGTTCCACCCCATGACGGATGGACAAACGGAAAGAACGATCCAAACTTTGGAAGACATGCTGAGGGCGTGCGTATTAGAGTTTAAAGGAAGTTGGGAAAATCACCTACCCTTGATCGAATTTTCCTACAACAACAGCTACCATGCTAGCATTGACATGGCACCTTTCGAGGCACTATATGGACGCAAATGCCGAAGCTCATTGAGCTGGGAAGAGGGCGAGAGGACTATGGTAATGGGACCGCAACTTGTTGAGGACATGGCTCAACAAGTCAAAATAATCCAAGAAAAGATGAGAGCCGCGCAAGACCGGCAAAAGAGCTATGCCGACGTGAGACGGCAAGATTTAGAATTCAAAATAGGCGATAAGGTCATGTTGAAGGTATCACCGATGAAGGGTGTGATGCGCTTTGGCAAGCGGGGAAAATTGAGCCCAGGACCATACGAGATCCTAGAAAGAGTGGGGAATCTCGCATACCGACTAGCATTACCGCCACAATTTGCTCGTGTCCACGACGTGTTCCACGTCTCGCAACTGAAGAAATACGTCCATGATCCGACCCACGTACTCCAACCGGAGGAAATTGAGTTGGACGATGACTTAAGCTACGAAGAAATTCCGGTGCGAATACTCGACAAGAAGGAGAGGGTAACAAGGAATAAGACCGTGAGGATGGTTAAGGTTCTTTGGTCTAACCACGAAGCCGAGACGGAAACGTGGGAGCTGGAAGCAGACATGAAGGAGCGTTACCCAACCCTATTCCAAGACAGTGCAACAACAGTTATGGGGACATAACTGTAATCTTAAGAGGGGGAGGATGTGACAACCCGAGTATTTCTGAATATTTTGTACGAATACTTTGTACCCCAAATAAACAAATTCAAATTGTTTCGAACTACGTAATGACTTGATCCCTTCACGGGGTACGTAGGCAACTCGGAAATTTCAATTCTGAGTTCAGTCAAATAATAACAAACAACGACACACAATAGTACAATCGCTTAATCAAACAACTCCCGAACTCGCGAGAGGATGAAGTGCAACTTCGAGGACGAAGTTGGTTCTTAAGGGGGGTAGACTGTAATACCCGTAAATTTTAGAATGTAAAAATAGGAATTAATCCAATAGGAGAGAAGGTTTTGTTTCCGAGAACCCGTAGACGCGGAAATGCACGGAAGTCAAGGACGACGAATTAGAACCCGACGGACCAAAACCGACGGTCTTAGGATTTCAAGTATGAAATCGAATTGAGACGGAATAAATTTATGATGAGAAGTATAATCCGAAAATAACCCGGAAAATCGAGCGCGAAAACGTGGAAGGATAGAAGTCCGAAAGAGAGGAGAAAAAGACCCGACGGATCGGATCGCACGGACCCGCCCGGACCGCAGTCCAGGCGAGGGCCGCGCGCTGGCCGGGCGGGGTTTGGCTAAAAGGCGCGCCAACCCCGCGTGGCCCTACAGGTTTTGGCAACTCGCGCGTTTTCGGCGATTTCTTACCATAATCCGACCTCCCGACTTTGGAAAGCAAATTTTGGACGGGGGAAGTGAATAAGGACGACCTAGGGTTGTCTCCACCCCATTTTGCAGCCTCCAAAACCCTCCCCATTCACTCTCAAACTCTCCCAAGCCAAAACACTCTCCCGACGAACTTCCGACGGACTTCCGGCGACTTTCCGGCAACCTACAACGACCGAGCAAGGGAGTAGAGCAAGGATTTCAGTGATAGATTCATTGGTATGTCGTTCATAGATTTCCATTTAAGTTTTGAACCCGAAAAACTTGATCTAACATTGGATTTCTTCGTCCGACTCGAAATCGTGGCCAAAGTCGGATGCTTGACGTTGAGGAGATCCGTTCGTAGGATTTTGGACGAGCCAGCGACCTTAGGACGACCCAAAACTCTCTATCACAGTAAGTTGAGCCTTCCATATCAATACGGGTGATTTCGGGGCGTCCGGTATAGGCGTAATGTAACGAAACGTAAAAATCGAACTTAAAAACCCCATCTTGCGCAGTTTCTGTAATCGGTCTAAAACTCATATTTCGAGGATTCAATCCGAGAAACTCAAAACTAGACTTTTAATCCTAACACATAAATCTAGGTTGTGTAAAAATTTCAGACATTTTCGTTAACGTTTGCTATTTCAAATCACGCCGAACATAAACTGTTTCCTAGGACTCTTCGAAAAACCTGACAGTTTTCATATTCGAACTTGATGAGCATGTTTCTATATTTTCTAGTCCGATTTGATCTTTACAATCTAAATGAAAGTTGTAGATAATCATGTCTAGTATATGTGGTTCAATTTTCAGAATTTTTGAAGTCCATTTGATATGTTAAAAAGACGAAATTTTGAACTGTGTCGAACCTGAGTCCGGACAGATTTCTGGTTGCATGATAAAATCGATTTTTGACATGTTTCCTCAACTTATTTCGAAAAAGTTAAAACACGAAAGTTGTTCGTTAGGATGTTTTGCATAAACTGTGAAGTTTTCAGATTTTTCGGACTTAACCCGAATTTTTAAATTGAAAAGGCGCAAACTGTGACGCCAAGATACTTTTAAATCAAAGGATTTTGAAATTTCGAAACGAACTATCAAAGATTTGAAATACGATACATCTATACTTTTGAAAAACCCCGATACATTAAATCTAAACGATACATGAGATACTTGGTGGAGGATGAGTGCTCTGCAGGGTGCCCCTCTAGCCTTTCTCTTCGGGCCTATAATGGACGAGAGAATTTGATGAGATATTACGCCAATCGGCGGGAGATACATGGCCTACTCTCTCGGGTTGTCCGTATGGATTTCTCGAGGCTCCGGAGTGTTACTGAGTATGGCAGATACGGCTGCGGCCGCCGGATCACCGGCTATACAAGATACTTACGACATGGCTGCGGCCGCCGGATCACCGGCTATACAAAACACTGAGAAATGGTTACGTAACGGGGAAATAAAAGATTTAATATTTTTAAGTATTTATTTATTTTTTTTGCATGTCTTTAAATTATGCATTTAAATTATGTCTTTAAATTTCATATCATGACTAAATTGTTATTGTGGATTAGATGCATGTTTAAGTACACAATTAAAATTATTATTTCCTTTAAATTTTGTGAATGCATGTTAGGAGTGAAATTTTAAATTATCTAATTAAATCCCTTTATTGCTATGTTAGGATCGACTTACTCAGTATTTTATATACTGATAAAATTGTTGTTTTCTCTTTTCTTTCAGAGTACGGAGATAATGCATAGCATGTGCATTGGGGGATGGATTTATTAAACATTGGTTTACCGCTTTTCATGATACTTGTATAACGGGCATGTAAATCCCGCGTTTTGGCCATGTCGGCCTGCTTTACAATTTCCGCTGCGACATATTATTATTGCTACTTTGTGTGTGGACGATACTCATTATTATTTTTACATAGATTTCGGACTTGTTTTTAAACCTTTTTGCAATACCTATAGCCTTGCATCTCTTTGGCAAGCTCGGAGAACCCGTGTCTTGTTAGGGAGATGTGGCGGTGACATCCCGGCCTGGGTTATCAAATCCGGGGTGTTACATTACAGCTGGGCAGGCTCGTTACGATGCCATAGACGCTAGATTGGACTTCTACCAGACCCGTATGGACTCGTTTGCTACGAGGCAGGCTCAGCAGCAGGCCACCATGTCTGACATGTACTCCTATGTGCGGCAGATGGATGACTACATGCGTCGGCAGTTCCCGCCTCCCGATCAGTGATGTTTCCTTTCGTTTTCGCATTTTCGTTTAGGTTTTGCATCAAACGTACTTCGTTTAATTTCCTCCTTATGAGGACGTTTCTGTTGTCTGGGATTTATGGTTTATATTTTCGTTGTGTTATTGCCTAGTTATGTGTTTGACATGTGTTAGTTGTTTATTGCTGTTTAGAAACACGGTCTAATTGTTTTGCCTAATTTATGGTTCGAGATGTTCTAGATTTACTGTTACCTTCCTATCGCATCTATATGTGGGTGGGTTGCCCAACAATACTTGCATCGTTGTGGGACTAAGCCGCTTCAAGGAACTCAGATAAACTGATGTGATAAGGTATACGGGTTAGAGTTTAAATAGCTATATATATGTTAAATAAATAACTACTTGTAAGGAGATAATTTTATTAAATAAAGAATAGTGTTAATAGGTATCAATTTGTTGGGGTTTGTTAGTAGGGGTTGCTTAGTGTACTGGTTGTTGTTGTCGGGGTTGTTCTCTAGATAAATTTTTAAATCGAAATTTTTTTTTTTTTCGTGGAGACCCTAGGGTCTAAAGTTTCAGGGTTTAGGGTTAGGGTGCCCTTGTTTAATTGTTAACTCTATAATATGTATATTATTTATTTATTTTTACTTGGTTCCTTTATTCGATGGAGTTTCATCAACGTAATTAATAAAATGTAAGGAACAATTTAGATGTCCTCGCATATAAGATAAAAGCTTATAATTTTATTCCTCCAGAGAAAAACTCTTATTGGTTACAAGCATTCAAAATGGAAATAGGAGTGCTGCTAATAGTACGGAAAGGGAAATATACTACTAATAGTGCGTAGCTGGATCACTAAATCTAAAACGAGTGGGTAGGCTCGGCCTTGATGGGATCATCCTCATCGCTCGACACGTCGATGGGCATGGCGACATTGGGGGCAGGCCCCGGGTTCTGAAAAACCGCCCCATCCACGTCCTGGGCTAGGTTAGTCAGTTCCCAGCCCAGGGTCTCTACCTGCTCCTCCAAGTCATCTCCCTCGTCTTGAAGCTGGCCACTTGGGCTTGGAGGTGTGTGACTTGCTCCTGCAGCTTGGTTATGTGGTGATGGTCTGTTTCCCTAAGGTGACCCACATGGGCCAGGTTACCCTCCAACTGTCCTACCCGCGTCTTGAAATAATTGATATGATGTTGGGACTCGAGGTACGCATTCATCAGTTTTACCATCAGGTTGATCATGTTTGCATTTGGTTCGGCCATCTAATGTCAACAAGGTAAGTTAGAGTTAGAATATGTGTTAGGCAAGATTAGTTATGCACGAATTTAGATCTATATGCAACATGCAAGTGCAAGTCCCCTTTCCCCATTTAAAATGTAATTTATCTATGTATTTTAAAATAAATCTACTATATGGATAAGAATAAAAGTTGGGCCTCTATAGTGGGCCAAAAAATTTTATATTTCCTTTGGCTAAGATTTTGGGCTATGTAAAAAAAATAAGCTTTTGGGCTAAAATAATACTAGTAGTCAAAATAAATAATTTAAAAATAAAACTTGGGTTTTAAAAATAATGGTTTAAAATATTAGTGGTAGCTTAAAAAAAATTTCCGGGCTCTGATACCAACTTGTAACACCTCGGATTTGATAACCCAGGCCGGGATGTCACCGCCACATCTCCCTAGCAAGACACGGCTTCCCGAGCTCACTAAGGAAATGCAAGGCTTGTGGGTATGTAAAAAGATTTAAAACATTTCAAGATTTAGTCCGGAAATTTATAATACTTAATTCAAAATACGATAGTAATAATCATCATGCGCGAAAATAAATAGAGTAAATGCAGCGGAACGTAAATCACGGCCAACATGGCCAAATCCTCGGGTTTAACAGACCCGGTAAAAACAGTACGATGCAGAATTTAAAATGTCCATAATGATTTCCCCCAAGTGCATATGCATGCGTCACTCGACATACTCTGTAAAGAAAAATTGACAACGGTTTATCAGTATAAAAATATACCGAGTAAGTTAATCCCTAACTAACAATTTAAAGGGTTACATGTGTTTAAATCCAAAGATTCACTTGTCATGCATTACTTTAAAAATCCATATTTTTATTCGCAGCGGAAAACATGATTAATTTATCCAAGACGAAAATGCATAATTTAAAAGACTTAATTTAAAAGCGGAATTAAAAAGCATAATTTAATGACGAAATTTAAATGCGTAATTTAAAAACATGGTAAATAAGATTTAAGCGTAATTAGCACTCACACAAGTCTTTTATAATTTATCCCGCAAACTAAGAAGAGGACACCATACCGGGAGATCACTAACGAGGCAATCTCAACATAGGACCACTAACGAGGCAGTCCACAACAATGGGAGACCACTAACGAGGCAGTCTCAAAAGATAGTAGGACCACTAACGAGGCGATCCAAAACACAGCGCGCGAGGCGATCCAAAACACAGCGCGCGAGATCACTAACGAGGCAATCTCAGATAGTAAGGAGACCACTAACGAGGCAGTCTCAAATATAATGATTAGCATGAAGATCAGCTCAGCCTAGTGCATGGGATTTTCCGAAAGTTCGTATTTCAAGTGATCAAAAGATTCGATATCGCGTTTCATAGTTCGAGTTTCCTCAAGTTCGAAAAATCCGATTCGACGCAGTTTACGCCTTTCTTAATTAAAAATTCATTTTTACACCAAAAATTCTGAAATTTACACAGTAGCTCGAAAACACACACACGAACAACTTTCATGTTTTAAGTTTTCGGAAATAAGGTCTCAAAAACTCATTTTGTCACAGGTTCGTGCGATGCCGATTAAAAATTCATTTCAAAACCAATTGATCCGAAATTTTTACAGGAGATACAAAACACATTAATGAACAACTTTCATGTTTTAAGAATTCGGAAATAATGAATTTTAGATGCTCAAAAATCGACCACAACACACTGTTCATGCGCGGACTCAAACGATCGCTTAAAACAAGTTCTGAAATTCGGCCGTTTGACATATCAAATGAACTCCAAAATCCATGAAATTTTATATGCATAATCTAGACACATTTATCTACAACTTTTGTTTAGAAATGCAAAGTTGAATCATTCTAAAAACGGGTGAAAAACATGCATCAAGTCGAGTAATGAAATCAGTCAACAGTTTCAAATGTTCGGTTTGTCACAGAAAGTTTACGGCAAGATTTGGGATAGCAAATCTTAATGTCAATGGCTGAAATTTGGGCACAAGATAGAGTAAAGTCTTAGGAACAAAATCTATGTTGAAAAGTTTTTGGTTTGAATTCCCGAAGGTCGAGTTTTAGGCGGGTTTTTGAAATTGGACGAAAATAGGGTTTTTGAAAATCGATTTTTGTTACGGGTCTAGATCTCGAGTTTTAAACAACAATAAACCACAAGAATTTGTGAGTAAGGTCTTAACTTACTTAGTTAGAGATTTGGGTCGCTGGAATGGGTTTCCGGACGTCCTAGGGTCGCGACGAACGGCCAACTTCTCCGATCGCTTTTTGTTCGTTTTCCGACGTGAAATCGTAGTAAAGGAAAAGGGTTAGATTTCGAGTTTCTAAGTGGTATGGGCGAACTAAAACATTAAACCATAGCTTACCAAGAGTCTAGAGGGCAGGGCTTGGTTCCTTTCGCCTCGTCGTCGCCGGAATGCTCGCCGGAAAGTGGTGTCGGAGGAGTTTTGGCTTGGAGAGCAAGTTTGGGATTGTTTAGGGTTTAGTTTTCTGAAAGTATGGGGAAGGGGGCGCCCAACACAGCCCTTATGACCTTCCCCAATGCCTTGATCCGCTTGCCCTCGTTAGTGGACGGATTTTTGGCAAGAAAATCGCCATAGAAGGAAAGTTTACACCTTCTGCACCTCTGGCGCGCTGGCGACGCGCACCTATTGCTTTGCCCGCGCGGAGCACGCGTGCCAGGCCTGGAGTCGCCACTCCGCTTCCCGCGCGGCGGGCGCGGGCCGGCCGGTGCGGCGGTCCGCGTGTTCCGTCGGGTCTTTTCTTCCTTTCCTCTATCGGTTTTCTACCCTTTACGTGTTAGCTCGACTCCTCGGGTCGTCTCCGGTTCGGAATCTTTACTTACAATTGTTATGAGTTCGGCTTATCGCTCGTAACATTTCCATGCCCTAATTAGTCTAGTCTAAATTGGTTCCAACTCCTCCTATCGTCCTTGCGATTGATCTTGCGATTTTATTTTATGGTTTATTTTGTGATTAATTGTATGATTTATTTTGTGATTTATTTTATGATTTATTTTGTGATTTATTTTGTGATTTATTTTATGATTTATTTTGTGATTTATTTTGTGACTGAACTTGGGAATTAGTTCCAAGCTGCCTACGTACCCTGTGAAGGGATCAAGTCATGACGTAGTTCAAAACAATTTGAATTTATTTTTCTCGGGTGTTACAGCGAAAGTAAGCTTCGATGTGTAACCGGTATTCCCCATCGAGGGTTTCTAAGAACCAGTGACCCCCAAAAAGCGATTCCCAAGAGAGGGCATGTCTAGAAGAAGCTTAACATCTTCAATAGTTGGAGTCATCATGCCCCAAGGAAAGCAAAAACAGTTAACGGAAGAATTCCAGAAACATAGGAGCGCTTGAATGTGCCAATATTCGGAAGGAAAGGGCTGAGCACTCAGCTTAATCAAATGATTGATACCAGCGGGCGACCAAATCAATTCACAATGAGGCTGTACCCGTGTGTACCAATCAGTATATTCAGGAGTCACAATAGGCCAAATGCTGAAACTACCAAAGAGTTTGGTGGAAAAACGATCTGAAAACAAGGGGATCGTCTTTAAATCACCAAAAAAAAGTAGAAACAGAAGCGGCGGCTTCAGCGGAAGTCGCCAAAGGCCCGATAGTGGTGAGGCCTTCATAAGTAAGGCGAATAGAGGTTTTATCGGCAAAAGATTCTTCGATATTCTTAATCTTAAGAGAAGAAGGAGAAATAGCAGGTTGTGCCATCGAGAAGAAAGAAAGAGATTGCAAAAAGAATGAAAAAATGCACAAGAACCAGGAAAGGGCAGACGGCAATAAAATAAAGAATAATGAGACCTGAGGAATGCAAAAGCTTGTGACCGGATTCCAATGGGAAGTTAGTGCACGAAAGGGAGGGAAAAAGTGGGAGAGTTAGGTTTACTTGGGCTCTTTCCAAAGTTAAAAATTCGCCCAAGTAAGGAGGGCATCTGTTGGGGCCACCAGGATAGTGGGTCGCGAGGAAGTGATTGGGCCAGACAAATTGGGCTAAAAAGAATTTACAGGGGAGATGGATTCAAAAGTGACTAGGCTGAGAAGCTGAATGATGGACGATTAAAGCCAAAGGGAAATCCGGAAGAATAAAAGTTCCTAAAGGCAAGAGTTATCGGCCGAGATTGAGTGAGGACAGCCGATGAGGGAAGGGCGAAAATTGGCTCAGAGGAATCAACCGGGAAGCGGTTACCAGAGCTCCGACTATAAATAGGGGATGTCATGCTCATAATCAAGAGAGACCAATCCACCCCAAAATTCCTTTATGCAAATTTTAATTCTTTATATTTTTACTGCTTTCTTTACAGATTTCATTTAACAGCTTTCCTAGACTCTAGCTTAGTGATTAGCGGTTACTTTTTCCAAGTCCACCGTTGTTTCTCAACAACCGGTAGTTTGGTTCCATTTTTCCGGTTAATCAGTCGTTGTTTCTCAACAACTGGTAGATTTTCCACTGTATCCATTTTGCCATTGCAAGTTTAGTGAATTCAGTCAAGTTTGGGCGTATTATATCAAGTTTGGGCGCATTACCGTGATATCGGACCCGTAATCGGTTTGATCCTTTTCCGATAGCCTCCCTTGAGAAGAAAAAAGTCATTGGCTCGACGCTAACCAAACAGATATTAATGATTGAAAATGTGCATTGGATTGTGTACAGAAATCAAACAAGAATGTTAAATGGGACAGGGGGAGTGTTATTTTCAGTAACTGCCAAATTAATATCTGAACTTTAACTCTGAACACCCCTCATTCCAACGTTTAGCTTTTAGAACTAGTAATTTTTAACTCTATCACCAATCACTATTATTCAAAACTATCTAAACTTAAAACTACTTTTCAACACTAATTCCGATCCAGACTTTAATAATTTTCCAAACATAACTGTAGTCGGGGATTATCATCGCATTTTCTAGAAAATTAATCACAATAACCAAGACCTTTTCTCTCTCTGTTTGTTTGTTGGTTTTTTCGATTAGAAAGAGGCCGAAGCCGGTTACAAAGAGAGCCAATTCCTATATATGTTGCTCTAGGATTTCAACAATAGCCATCGGAAGGCTGGACATCCTTAAGTTTGAAAATATTAAAGAAAGAGTTTCAATAATGTCATCAAATTTGTAACAAAGGTTAAAAGTTCTTATTGAGTTGTTTGGGAGGCAACGGCCAACGAATTTTGGGAACATATTCGAATTTCACATTGAAGAAACAAAATGGGATTATTAACATATGGGCGTTTAGCATTCTCACCTCCATGTGGGCTCAATTTGAATTATATTGTCCTCATCCAACATTAAATACTCAATTAATAAGTACAAGTACAATAGACCTTAATCAATTTATTTTTTGAATTACAAACATAAATCATATCTTTATAAACAGACAGTGTCACGTTCCACTTGGAGTTTCAACATGAAATTTAATAATGTGAAGAAATAAGTAAGAAAGTAAGGACATCTGCATATATGGAGAAGAAAAATCGAGTCTTTTATTAATTATAAACAAAGTTATTTTTTTTGAAAAAATAAAAATACATGCAACAATTATTTAAAACTTAACATATTTTTAAAAACAAAACAATCCGTAAAGAAAATGAATATACAGATTGTATTTATATATATATATATATTAAGTTTTAAATAATTGGAGCAGTAAGTTCTAAATAATCATTCAAATTCACTAAGCACAGTTGGCCTGAGTGGTATGTGGCTATGACAGTTTAAGCAAAGATATTGGTTCGAGTCTTTGTGGCTGTTTGGATAAGCGATATGAAACAACTTATCTGATTATTGCGTTTTCAAAACGCAAATAATCAGGTTTGCAGCACCATTTTTTTATAGCGGTTAAATTGATTATTTGCGTTTTGAAAACGCAATAATCAGATAATCTATTTTCTTGCCGCTTATCCAAACACCATCTTTATGGTAATGAAATCTGAATTATCCGCAAAGTTAAGTTAGGAGTTCTAAAAGTTTGGGAATTCAATCTAAATTTTTTATTTATTAATTTTTTTTAAAGTTGGATGTAATCAATACCAATTTTAATTTCAGTTAACAGTTAATACATAATTGCCAAACATGCCCTAAATACAATAATAAGGACTAAAATGCAATATACAACTCATTTTAGGTCATGAACAATGCAATTTGCACTGCCCGTGCACAAGCCGGAAACGCATTTTGTGTCTTCTTTTGCAGCTCAATTGGCGGCCAAAATTCACTACTTTTTAGGTTTTTGCTTGTAATTGATCTTAGGAACGTTTGGTTGGAGGGATATTACATTATCAATGAGAATGTGATCGCTGAAAATGTTAGATTTCTGGAAATATAAAATTGGTGGTAATCTTATTTTTTGGTTATTAAGATTACAACGTTTGGTTAGATCGGGGATATCAGATTCTCACCTTACATGAATAGACATAATGCCCTCACTATTCTTTGGTAGTTCTCATGAAGCATCTTTTCGTTCAATTCAATCTTTCATAATCTATAACAAAATTACTGCTCTTCCGTCATGCCATTTATATTGCCGCGAGTGAGGAGATTTTGAAACAACAATTGTGTGATTCTAAAATAATAACAATTGCGGGGAAATATATAATATATTTTTTCTTTTTAACAAACTTCAAAATTTGAAGAAGGTAACAATTAATTTTTTGTAATGATGGAGGTTTGATTTTATGGTAGAAAGAATTCGTCTTTTTAGGATTACGTAGGACTGAAATTAGAAAAAAAAAATTCAAAATGGGTTGACATATGATTTTATAATTTAAAAGGGAATAAAAGATAATTTAATATAAAAAATAATAAAAATGCGGACTAATCTCATATTACCTACCCTCCAAGTGGAAATGCTCAGATTACGTGCACTCCAAGTAAAAATTACATTCCCACATAAAATAATCTAGATTCCCATTAGGATGAGAATGTAACGATGCGTTTGGTTAGATGGATTTTAGATTACCAGTGGGAATGTGATTGCTGAGAATGTAAGATTACTGGGAATATGAGATTGTTGGGAATCTTATTTTTTGATGTTTTAAGATTATTGCGTTTGGTTAGATTGAGAATCTCAGATTTCTAGTTCTAATTAATTTACCACAATGTCCCTGAATTTCAATTGAACGAATGTTATAAATATGTCATTTTGCTACACAATAAAAATAGTTAAGCCGATTTATTTTTTAAAATATTGAAAATTCTTTATATGTAATTTATCGTGTGATAGTTACTTATTTAATATGAGAATATATTAAAATATGAGAATATATATAAAAATATAAAAATATATATTAAAATATGACAATATATATTTAAAAAATATGTTTAAATAATTTAAAAATTTCAATTTATTTTTTAAAATTAAATTTCATATATTTATCATTTTTTAGAATACAAATATCTAAATTTATAACATAAAATAAGTATAAAAAGTGAGGGTATAAAAGTCAAATTAATATAAAAGTAGGTAAAGTGGAGGTGGTAATCTAAGATTACCTGCCTTCTAGGTGGGAATGTGATTCCCACCTAAAACACCCAATATTCCCATCTCGGTGGGAATGTGAGATTCCCACATGAAACATGCCCCGAACCAAACATGGGCATGTTGCATTCCCTACCTAAGATTCTCAGTGGGAATCTCAGATACCCGAACCAAACGCCCCATAAGATTCATGTTTAGATTATCCCTCCAACCAACACGTAAATCTCACATTCACGCTACCCAAGATTCCCACCGTAGAAATCTAACATACCCGAACCAAACCCTCTTTTTAGAAAGACGATTGCAGTATGTAGTTGATGCCAGCCTCGGCACTTTTGTCCAACGTCCTATCCTCCAACCCCAATCATTGGCTTTCCTCAATCTTGATTCTTGAACGTGGCTAATCATTTGTCTCAATTGTCATCGTTGGGTGGCTGTGATGTCCCAGAAGACCTTTGCATCCATGTGTGCCGTCGGATCTACTCCGCTCAACCGGACAACTCACGAATGTAGGGTTTCATAGACGACCGATAACACTGCCCTATCATGCCACGCTGTGGCACAACCTCCGACTCTATTCTGGCGTCTCCTGCTTGTGGTGTGTTGAATACCCGAGAATTTTGCAACATAAAATAAATAAATAAATAAAATAAATAAATAAAATAAATAAACAATAAACATAACTGTTATAATAAATAAATAAATATGATAAATGAATAAACATAATACATAGACAAGGAAATGAGAAATGAAATTTAATTTAAGAATGAATTAAATTTTCAATACCCGTGAAACCAAAGATAAATTAATCAAATAAATTGTACAACGGAACACAACACTAATGGACTCGAGAGTTCGAGGCCAATATTAAATCTAGACCCGAGTAAGAATTCAGATAGGGAATAGGAGCCCGAAAATATCCCGAAAATCCGAATCCGAGAACATAGAGGGATAGAAGGCCGAAAGAGAGGAGGAAATGCCCGACGGTTCGCACGACCCGCCCGGACCGAAGTCCAGGTGGTAGCCGCGCGGTGGCCGCGCGGGGTTTCCCCTAGCCGCGCGCCGACCCCGCGCCAGCGGAGAGATTCGCCCGTTGCGAGATTTACTCGCCCGAATCCGGATTTTCCGACTTCGGTTGTATTCCTTTCGGCTCAAAACTCACCAAGGCCGACCTTGGACGTCCCTAGGTTGTGCACCTCTATAAATAACTAACTTAATTAACCCCGAACACTTTTTAAAACCCTACGAATTCTCTCTACACACACAACCCTAATTCCGGAGTCGTCGGAGGCACGAAACCAAGGCGAAGGCAGCCGTGGACGAATTCGGAGTCTTCCAACGTCGTGGTAAGTTCTGATCCGCTAGTTCTTTATCGATTATTGATTCGAAAACGAATCCTAACTTAATCTCTTTATTTTCTACACCCCGAATCGGATCTAGAACGAAGAACCCGACGAACCGAGGAGATAAACGGTGGACTGGAAGTCACGCCTATGAATCGACGAACCCGGACGACCAAGGATCTGTAAGTTAATCTTACTATGGTTTTGGGAGGATTTAAAATACACTTAATCTAAAGATTTAAACCAAGAACGTAAAATCTGTCAAAACGAAATCTTTAACGGCGCAGCATTTTTGCATGATTTTTCCGAACCCTTAAACCCGTTCAAACGAGAAAATGTAAAACACAAAAAACATTTCTAAGACGTAGATCTAGCTACTATAAAAATTTCATAGTTTTTCGTTAATCTTTGGTATCTGAAATCGACTTCAAACCGATCTGTTCTAAATTTAGATCTTGAAATCTTGACAGAATTTTAGTCCGAACTTGTAGACGTTTTTGACAATAGATCTAGACCGATTCAGAGCTTTAGTCGAATATGAAAGTTGTAGATATATGTCTTAGGTATCTCCCTGTAAAATTTCATCAAATTTTGAGTTAGTTTGCTATGGTAGATCGTGAAATTTTGAAACTGCTGTGCAGGAAATTCGGACATATTATCATCCTGCTAAACATTGACGTTTTTCACTTACTTTCGTATCTCGGATCGAAAAACTTAAAACATGAAACTTGTTCATCTCTGTGTTTTTGAGTCACCGGTCAAATATTAGATTTTTTGGACTTAAAACTGATTTTTAATGAATTTTGAAGTAAACTGTGGTTTTGACCAAGTCAAATCTTGAAATCTTGTTGAAACGGTGAAATTAGCCTTTAAGGTTTAAACGAGTAGAAAACTCTTTTGATAAATGTTTGAAATCAGAATTTAGGAAATCCCCTTACAAACTTGATCATTTAAAATTAGGGGGTGAGTGCTCTGCAGGGTGCCCTCCTAACGATTCACTTCGTGCCTTTATGGACGATGGTGACCCGCGCGAAATTTGAGATATGTTGCCAAAACGGCATGAGATATATGGCCTACACTCTCGTGAATATCCATATGGGTTTCCCGAGGCTCCGGAGTGGTACTGGGTATGGCAGATACAGCTGCGGCCGCCGGGCTACCGGCTAAACTTGACGAGATCGCGATGCAATCATGAAATACTTGAAATACTAAATCTTGGGTGTAATGGGGATAGTTAAAATATTTATTGTCCATTTAAATTCTTAAATGCTTTATTTAAATTAATTATGACTTTTATTTAAGTTATGCTAAATGTATTCTTGATTAGTGCCATGAATTAATTATGCAAATTGGTTAGATAATTAAATTGAATTATTCCTAATTTATTCTTACCATGCTTTTATTTAAATACTCCTAATTAATGGCTTTGAAACCCCACGATCATGTATGTATTAACTTACTCAGCAAGTTGTGCTGACCAAACCATTTATTTCCTTTTTTCTTACAGAGTATGTGGAATGAGCATGAGCACTATATGCATTGGAGAATTTTTGGGAAACTTCTTATTTTAAATTCTCGCATTAGACTATAGTATGAACGAGCCTGTTTAACCCGTGTTTTGGCCATGTTGGCCCTATTTATATTTTCCGCTGCAATACATATATTTAGATACTATTATTCCGCTGCATTATAATGTTTATTTTGAATTTATATTGAATGGGCTACTTGAATGGTTTTAAATATTTTAAATACTGCAATACCTAGCCTTGCATCTCTTTAGTAAGCTCGGAGAAACCGGGTCTTACTAGGGAGGTGTGGCGGTGACATCCCGACCTGGGTGACCAAAAATCGGGGTGTTACAAGTTGGTATCAGAGCCCGGCTTACTTTTAAATTAGTATTATTATTTTTAACCTATTATTTTTAAACTACTAGATTATTATGTTTAAACCATGATCATTTTTACATTATTATTATTATAGAAACCCAAATTATTATTTTAAAATCTGCTAGCCCAAAATTATTTTTGAGCCCAAATTATAATTACTTTTGACCCAATATAGAGGTCCAAGGATTTTGAATACTAATTTAAAATTTTTAAAGCATTAATTCCATGGATTAAATTTTTATTTTTAAAACCCATGGAAAAAAAAATATATATATATATAGTGCATGAATTATTTTGGGGGGAAATCATCATTTGCATGTGCATACTGCATTGCCTAAACTTAGAGAACCTAGAAGCGTGATACATTCTAACTTAGATCTTTTGCTTGCGCTAGATGGCTAGTCAAGATATGATGAACTTGATGATCAAAATGATGAACGCTCACCTTGATTCCCAACAAACCATACAACAAATGAAAAATCGTATAGCTCACTTGGAGGCAAATCTGCACCAAATGGGAGACTTAAGGGAAGTTGACCTCCAACACTTCCTGAACTTGAGAGCTGCTGATCAAGGTCGCATAAAAGACAAAAACTCAAGTGCAAAAACTCACCGAACGGGGCGATGCGATGATAGATAGAATCAAGGATCTAGGGACGGACCTGCTCGACCTCACCGATATAGTGGTACCATACAGCCCTGTGGAAGACCATTTGATGGGACCACGAAGCCCAACACCCCCAGTTGAGAGCCCATCAGGCCTTATCCGTGGACGCTACGGAACCCTTGGATTCTGGCCTCACATGGTCTGCCCGTCGCCAAACCCAAGCGCAAACCTAAGCCCCGTGGAGAACCATTTGGAGGAACCACAAGAACCAGCTCCGGAAGCCGTCGATCCACCGTCCCCAGTGTTTCATGGACCTTTGGGCACCGGCCAAGTCTCAGATGAGGATGATCCAATGGTAGACCCCACTACTCTGCCAGATGACGCATAGATCTTTTAGATACATTGTCTTAGATAGTACATTTATTTTGCGCATCCTATTACCTGTATTAAATTTCTTTTAAGGAATAAAATGCAAGTTGATTTTCTTTAGAAACTCTTCAACCCTAAATAAATCGATTAAAAAAAGGGGGGGGAAATCATAGAATGAGGACGGACCGGAATGGTTCCACCACATTTTCTCTAAACGATAACAGTCAACCCAAACAACTAAGCAAGGATACAACGGAAGCATAAACTACTAAAAATAATCAGCAAGATCATTGTTATACAGTCTCATAGAAAAAAAAACCGAATAAAACGCTATCACTACGAGCCTAAATGGAGATGCAGAGACGAATGATCACTGGTCGGGAGGCGGGAACTGACGACGAATTTACTCGTCCATCTGACGCATGTAGGCATACATGTCGGTCATGGTGGCCTGCTGCTCCAACTGCCTCGTAGTGATCGTATCCATGCGAGCCTGGTATAGATCCACCCTGGCATCCAAAGCATCATAACGAGCCTGTCCGGCTACGAACCTAGCATCTATACTAAGCTGCATACCCTGCATCATCTGAAGTATCTGCGGCATCTCTGGACCCTGCTGGGGAACCACGGGAGGTGGAGGTGGCTGCTCAAGAGGAACAACTAGAATCAAACCATCACCATTGGGCTCCGGGCGAAGGACAGCCTGAGGAGCCCCACGTCGCAAGGCACTGCGTCGAGCAGCGTAGGTAGGGATACGGTAGTAGTCGCCAGCAGTTAACTCATAAGGATCCGTCTCCGGTGTCGTACGGATCCCTGAGCCGCACACAAACCACAAATAAGGTGAACATGAGTAATCACCCTACTCCCTCGTCCCCGGCGCATACCCCTCAAATTGTCCTCGATACAAGCCCCAACGTTCACCCTACCGCCTCGGGCGATAAAACAAATGGTCTCATAGACATGATCTAGGACGATATGGCTCCAGGTAATCGGTCGGACGCGCCCTAACCATATCTGAGTAAGCTCACGCCACGGCGATTCCATCGTCGTCAATCGTAGCTCGTGATCGTGCTCGAGCCGAGGTGCCACCTCAGTGCACAAAACACCCCACGCGGGCGGGGGTATACGACCCTCAGGCTGTGGCCGAAATACGCCGTCGTCAGGGAGACCGAAGTAGACGTTGATCGCCCGAGCACTGAAATCTAGGTAGCGACCCCGAACCGAGACTCGAGATAAGTCGCTGTTCTCCTAAAGACCGCCAATGTTGGCAATGACCTCCATAGCTAAGTAACCGGAAGCAATGCCCTAGGGATGGCGCGCCAGTCCAGTCCACTGGAGATGGTCCAAAACCGCCCTAACCCTGTCATCATCTACGTGACGAGGATACATGCCTCTCTCCGGAACATAAGCCTTGTTCCGACGAAGCTCGTCGAAATAGAACTCCTGAGAGGCCATCGTCGCAAACCGATGCCTATCGTGACGACTAGGACGCACCTCTTCAGAAAGACCCCTGAGTCTCGGGCCCCGCTGCTCCTCGTCCTCCTCAGACTCACTGTCGTCAGTAACCGGCATCACCGGAGCAGCAATACTAGGGCCAGCTGCATCGCGCCGAGTGGCTCGTCTCTTGGCCCCCGGAAGAACCATAAGGGACACCCAGACGACCACAAGAAAAGCAACATCCTGCAAATATCCAACCAATACCAATTATAAGGTTAAGTCCTACACAATGATTATACCAATTATAGGGCAGAAAAACGCAAGAACATTAGGTATAGGCTCTAACACGAGCAATCCAAGAGGATAACCAAACAAAGGATATGTCCAAACAAATTTCAAAACTCTTGGGGACATTTAGTCGAACACGTTATGTGCGCAATAAACCAAATTCAAAGTTTACTTACAAACACATGGAAATCATCCCCAAATTGAAACGATTGCTTAGGCAATAACTCATCATCATAATATGGCACAAAACAACAACAATAAATTCATTTTCATGGCCGCAATACCAACACAAATCGGGAATTTCATATTCTTCCTAAACCCTAGAATCTAGTAAAAACTTCCCCACACTAGGTATACATTGTTGCACAAATACTTCCTAAGCAACAAAAATAGCGTCAAGTATCACATAAACTCGCTAATTTGCACGAATCAAGCCTAGGAATGACAAATCCCCAATTCTAACACTTGGACCCTAATCTCAAAATCCATCAAAAAATCAAGTTATTCAAAGAATAAAAACTGAAATTGGCAAGAGGAAGTAGTAGATACATACCTTGCAAAGCAAAATCGAAGTCGGGAACGGGAGAATTGGAGAATGGGAGAGCGAATTTGGGAGCAAATTAGAAGAAGCCTCGGATGTGGAAATGGGCGGAGTGGCTCGCGCGGGCGCGAGCCCCTTTTTCCCGAACTGCTGTAGCCGCGCGGTCCCCGCTCGCCGCCGTGCGGGCCACGAAAAAAAGTTTTTTTTTAAATTTATTTTCCTTACCTTCTATTATCAACGACACGGCAAATTGTCCAAATGCGATTTCTGGTTAAAGGAAGTAGCATTTCTTGGACACATAGTATCCGCTGATGGAGTTTCAGTGGATCTGGCAAAAGTTTCTGCCGTGACAGAATGGGCAGCCCCAAAGAGCCCAACTGAGATAAGGAGTTTCCTTGGATTAGCCAGGTACTATAGACGGTTCGTGAAGTATTTTTCGAAAATCGTACGACCTTTGACCCAGCTACTGAAGAAGGGAGTAAAATATGTGTGGACAGAGGCGTGTGAGACCGCGTTTCAAGAGCTGAAGAAATGACTCAAAACCACACCCGTATTGACGCTACCATCAGAGAATGGTGACTTCGAAGTTTACAGCGATGCTTCGAAGGAAGGTCTAGGTTGTGTCTTGATGCAAGACTCGAGGGTCGTTGCATATGCATCACGCCAACTGAAACCTCACGAGGAAAATTATCCGACACACGACCTGGAGTTGGCCGCGGTCGTTTTCGCTCTAAAGATATGGAGACATTATCTTTACGGGCGAAGGTGTCGAATGTTCACCGACCACAAGAGCTTGAAATATATATTCACTTAGAAGGAGTTGAATTTGAGACAGCGAAGGTGGTTGGAACTTATTAAAGATTATGATTTAGAGATATCCTACCATGAGGGGAAGGCAAATGTGGTAGCCGATGCCCTAAGCCGGAAAACCCAACACGTGACAAACTCGTTGGTAATTCCGCCGCCATTGTACATGGATTTGGCAAGATTGAATTTGGAACTTGTGCATCCAGGCACAGTGAGTGATACAATCAATGCCATGATCGTAGAAACTCCAATATTGGACGAAATTCGACTCGCTCAACCGGGCGACGCGAAGCTGGAGAGAATAAAGGAGTATATTGCCGAGGGTAAGGCAATAGGATTTGCTATCCATGAGGATGGAAGCATTCGCTTCAAAGATAGATGGTGTGTGCCTCAAAAGTGTGTGACAAAGGAGTATATTGCCGAGTTGAAGCAAAGGTTGATGAATGAAGGTCACAATACACCATATTCAGTGCATCCCAGAGGTGACAAACTTTACAAGGACCCGAAGATGATCTACTGGTGGCCGGGAATGGAAAAGGAAGTGGCAGACTTCGTGGCGAAGTGCCTCACCTGCCAATGGGTTAAGGCAGTGAGACATAAACCCTTAGGACTGATGCAACCACTAGAGATTCCAAGTTGGAAGTGGGATAGCATCTCGATGGACTTTGTCTCGGGATTGCCCCGATCACCTAAAGGTATGAACAAGATTTGGGTGATTGTGGATAGGCTAACGAAGACGGCCATATTTATCCCGATGAAGGACACGTGGACTTTGGACCAATTGGCCCGAGCCTACATTGATAATGTGGTACGACGACATGGAGTACCACATGATATCATTTCTGACAGAGACAGTAGATTTGTCTCTCATTTTTTGACGGAGTTACAAAAAGCTCTCGGTACTCAAATCCAAATGAGCACCGCATTCCACCCAATGACGGATGGACAAACCGAGAGGACGATCCAAACACTAGAAGACATGCTGAGAGCATGTGTGTTGGAGTTTAAGGAAATTGGGAAGCTGATTTACCCTTAATTGAGTTTTCCTATAACAATAGCTACCATGCTAGCATTGGCATGGCACCTTTCGAGGCGTCGTATGGACGAAAGTGCCGAAGCCCGTTGAGCTGGGAAGAATGCGATAAGGCTGTGACAGTGGGACCACAACTTGTCGAAGAAATGGCTCAACAGATAAAGGTGATTCAAGGGAAAATGAAAGCCGCTCAAGACTGTCAGAAGGGCTATGCTGACGTGAGACGACGAGACCTAGAACTTCAAGTGGGAGATAGGGTCATGCTAAAGATATCACCCATGAAGGGGGTGATGCGCTTTGGCAAACGAGGGAAGTTGAGTCCTCGATACATAGGACCTTACGAGATTCTAGAACGAGTTGGAAATTTGGCCTACCGACTGGCTTTACCGCCACAATTAGATCGAGTTCATAATGTCTTCCATGTCTCACAACTAAAGAAATATGTGCTAGACCCGACACATGTACTTCAACCGGAAGTAATCGAACTCGATGAAGATCTGACTTATGAAGAAGTTCTAGTGTGAATTCTATACGCTAAGGAGCGAGTAACGAGGAATAAAACTGTCAAGATGGTCAAGGTTCTTTGGTCGAACCATGAAAGCGAGACAGCAACATGGGAGTTAGAATCGGACAGGAGGGAACGCTATCCGACACTGTTCCAAACCGACACCGACACAGTTATGTGATAATGGCCAGAAATGTTCATTATTTTCAATCCATTTCCGTGTCTGAAACGGACATTTGATCGCATTCCGGTCTTATTTTTAATAAGAAAGCTGTAGAATTAGACTGATTTATGCATATTTGTAAAAATAATAAGCTGGTATGAAAAATACATAAATATGTAATTTTATTACACATTCATGCTAGAAAAATCCAAAACAACAGAAAAAGGAAAGAAAAGAAAAAGAAATTAAAAAGATGGGCAAAAGAATAAACCAGGCCCACAAAATACAAAAAGATGGGAAAAGAAAGAAAAGACCCACAAAAATATATTTTGGCCCATCAGGCCCAATAAGGACGAGACATCGCGAGACTGGTACCCAGTCGCGAAACATGGCCTCGCGACTGGGAGGTGTTCCGCGACACAAATAGACAGAAAGCGGATAAGGCCAGTCCCTAGACCTCCCAGTCGCGAAGCATGGTCTCACGACTGGGGAATGTCTAGCGACACAAAAAGATGATGAAGGAGAATCCAGTCCCAAGGCAACCAGTCGCTAGACCCTAGTCGCGAAGCATGGTCTCGCGACTGGGTGTAGTTTAGCGCCACAGAAGCCAAAAATCAAAAAGGATCAAGACCCAGTCGAGAAGCCTTGCGACATGCAGCCTTGTCTCGCGCCACAACGTGATTCCGCGACACAGCTGTGATGTGTGTGATGTCTTGAGACACAATGGGTCTCAGATCAAGGCCCATGGGCTTAGGGTTTCATTTCTATAAATAGGTAGTGATCCCGATGTTCTGGGGGGGGGGGGGGGGGGGGGGGGCGGATTCAACTTTTTTGGAAGATAGTTTGCAGAGCTCTCTCTTAGGTAGTTTGTAGTTAGTTTTCTTTTTTCTTTTCTTTTTTGTATTATTTTAAATTTTGTTCTTAGATTAGGGTAGATAGCTTAAATTCTTGTTGGTTTTTTCATTTTAGTGCTTTAGGTAGCCACTTTCTACCATGTTTTCTTTTCTAAACATTTGTTTTTAGGGTTTGTATTGTCCAACTAAATGGATAATAACAAACCCACTTAATAAATGGGGAGTTAAATCTGAAAATGCATCCCAAAAACATGAAATGGGTGTTCTAGACCCATGGATTTAATGCTTTCATTTTATTTGTGGTTATTTGACCTTTAATTTTCCATATTATGCTTATTGTTTACCATTTATGGTTAGGTTCATGCATAGTGAATGATTAAGCTCTAGATTAGGATTCTTGTTGTTTTATTTTAAGGTTTGTCTTAGTTTATTTAATTTTATTCAAGCATGTTCTAGTTAGATCTAAATTATGCTTGGTTGTTTTTAGCTTTAAGTCACTTTTAGATCAGAAACAGGGTGAGATCACGCATAATGCATGCTACTGTACCTGACATGTGTCCTGAACCACCTCCTGGTCGCAAACCGCCTCCAGTCGCGAGACCACGTCTCGCGACTAGAGGGTAGTTTCGCGACTGGATATCTCAGGACACTTGTCCTTTAATTTAAAACCCTCAGTCGTGAGGCACTCCTGTCGAGAACCCACGGTTCGCGACACAATGCTAGCCTAGTGACTGGGGACCAAATTCTTGTATTTTCTCTGAAATGCTCTAGTCGTGTAACTCATGTCCTGAACCCACGGTTCAGGACACAATTTTAGTTTCAGGACTAGGAAATTATGCCCTAATAATATATTGAAAGCCCAGTCGCTAGACCAACCTGTCGCGAGACCACGTCTCGCGTGGTCTCGCGACACACTTTCCAAGTTTAGCGACTGAGAACCAAATACTTGGAATATTTTGCTAGACCATGCCAGTCGTTAGACTCCTGTCGCGGGACCTTGTCTCGCGCCACAATTCAAGTCTAGCGACTGGGCCTCCATGACTTAGCAAATTTTCACAAACTATCCAGTCGCGAGACCCATGTCGCGAGCATAGGTTCGCGACACAATTTATGGTCTCACGACTGGGTCCTCATCTCTTTTAATTTCTAAAAATTCTGACTTCCAACACCTGTGTCGCCAGACCCGTGTCGCGAGACCGCGCCTCGCGACACAATTTTTGTCTAGCGACACGGAAATCCTAAATTTCTAAAAATCCAATTTCTTTTATTTCCCACCTCTCATGTCGTGATCCTCCCGTCGTGAACCCACGGTCCACGACGCAATTTCTATCTCACGACATGCATGGCACTCTTTTTGCCAAATTTTTATTCTCCATCTCATCCCATTAATTAATTAAACCTTTCTATTAATATTTTGAGGTTAAAATCCAATGATCTCAACCCATGATTAATTTAATATAAAGAACTTTGTTCAATTTCCATTAAAAGATTTTTCTACATAAATTAAACTCTAATGATCTAAGTATATAATCCGGACTGTAATTAATTAATTAATTATGGAATGAGAGATTATTTAGACCATAAAGAGTAATTATGGATTAATTTTCATACCCTTGCATGAGAAACCAATGTCACTCATACAAGATGACCCAAAAATATTTTCTTTTATTTATTTTGTCTTTACATGTGTTGTGTGAAACAAATAGTAAAATACCATAGAATAATGTTGGCGAACGGTCCATTTACCGGGAAATGAAGTAGCCCGTAGCCTATGTATTAATTACTGTTTGTTATTTTTCATGGTTTGGATAGTGACTGACGAGGTCAGGCGAACGGTCCTCTTACCAGGAAATGAAGTAGCCACCACTCAGTCAGCATCTGTCCAAATAAAGTTTTATTTTCTTTATTTTAATTTCAAACCTGAATCTGGAGCCGTAGTAATATTAGATGATATATGCCAGTGTTGTCTAATAATTATTGCAATGATAGAACATGTGGGTTTTTATCCAGTTCACAGACAGTGGAGTCTAAGATGATGGCGGCAACTGTCATTTAAGGCATTCCATTGTCTAAAAATCATCCCACCTGGAATAGTCAGGACCTAGATAGCAGATGTTTGCAGTCCGGATTATCCTGTTTATTTTTGTCATCTTTTTTAGCCAAATAAATTCTTCTCATCTCCGACTATTTCATCTCTGTGTCTCACATTCTGTCTAAACCCGTCTTATGTTTTGGGTTAATTTTATTTTACACTTCCTTATAAAATTATGCATGATAATATTATGTAACTATTGTGATCAAATTATTTTGGGATCCTTCCCTCGGACATAGAAGTCTAGATTTCAATCAGATGTCTCATAATAAATTTCCAACAAAAATTTATTTATCAAATCCGGATCTAACTAAGGGATAAATTCCACAGTTATGACTAATTCACATTCTGCCGGGGATTAATTTTGGGAAATTAGAAGCAGAGTCAGCTATTAAGTCTCACCTAGACTGAAAGGGTCTGTGTTTTAATTGAGAGTCTAGTACCTGTTTAGGGAATGATTTTCAAAAATTTATTATTTTCCAAAATTGCTATGTGTTGGGAATTTAGTTTTAACTGTCACACCGAAATGGGATCCACTTGGATTCAAATACAGTGTGATATGTAATTCTAGAGGAACAATGCGTAGGCCTTGGTTATTTTCTAAGATAGTGTTGAGTTCCTTTCAACTGCTATCCTCTTCTGCCAAAGCCTATTTTTGAGTCCTGAGTGAGTGCATCCGGAACAAACTAATCTATTAGTTCGTTTCATTAGTTTGTATCTCATAACCACCCGAAAGGAAGTGAACACTGCGAGCGGTTCATCGAGATCCGGGAATTCTTCATCCACATCCGGTCATCCTGACTGGGGGCTTTCTTTTACTACCAGTACGAAGCTTTTGAAACTTTTGAGTGATAGGATTTTAACAGCTTTCTTTACCGCTTTCTTTTAATCGCTTTCGTAGAGGTCACTCGGATGTGTCACTAGATCTTCTAACTGCTACTAGAACTGAGAGTTAAGGGATAGTTCAGGTTTAATTTTAGACTTCGGGCGTGACATGGGGGAATGATAGCAGTACTTGGCATCTCAATAAATGACTTGTCAGGTGTTGCTTGTCCACCACGGATGAATAATATGTCTTAGCAGGGCCATGCGAGGGCAGTTTTGAGTCTGTGGTATTTTAGAATCTGTTTTCTTAAGAGCATGTAAATTCTTACTGTAAGTACCTGTCTTTTAAAGGGAACACAGTATAGAAAACATGAGAGTTAGCTAACTGAATGGATTATCCCAAGCAAAGATCTGTGTAACAAAATGGAAGTTTAATTGAGTTTCATCTGAATCTTGTCCAATTTTTATTATTTTCTTCCTATCCCTTCTGTCTCATTTTAAATCTGCTTTCCTATAATAATTTTAACCGCTTTCTTAGAATAATTTTTATTTCTTTCTTAGATTAAATTTCATTGCTTTCTTAGATTAAATTTAATTCGCTTTCTAGAATGATTTTGTCTGCTTTATTTTAATTGCTTTCATAGCTTAGTTTAAATTCTGTCAAATAGTTGATAATTAAAACACAAACTCGAATCGAGTAACCGAGTAGAAAATCTTATTAAACGACGTGGGCCCTGCTTCCATCGCACATCCTATAGTGAACGATCTGGTACTTAATATAAATACTGCAATTTCTGACTCCGTGCGCTTTCGGGGGCACAGTTTCTTAACACGAGTAAATAAAAACGTGACAACCTATAAATATATCCCTAATCCCAACTCCATCATCATAAATTGGTTTCATTGAATAATAAATCAAACCGGGATTATTATCTTTTTAAGAAAATACTCGTGCGAAAATTCTGTCAAAAGTTTCATGGCGCCGTTGCCGGGGAGGATGCAGCGTCGTTTATTAAGAGAATTACACTCCTGATTACTCATAGTTAGTTAGTTTAGTGTATTTATTTCAGAACGGAGAAGTACCTTCAAATCAATTAAATGTTTAGAGTAGTACTAAGACTCTAAATGTGAGGATGTTGATTTGAGGGGAAAACCTAACAATTTGGGTATTCTTTCTTGCAGTAATTACAGAGCCACCAAAAAGAAGATAATAGCTCCAAACGGGACAAGCCACGGCCACCATCGCCACTTGTCGTCGCCCCTGTCCCCATTTCCATCATCTTCACCACCACCGGACAAGCCACGGCCACCGTCTCATTCGTCGTCGCCCCTGTCCGACTAAGCATCAAAACAGGTTCCCGGTTGGATCAGTTCTGTAATTGACCGAAGATTATATCCGGAATTTAAAAAAACTTAAGATCAGGAATAATTTTCACAAGCACAGAATTAATTCAACCTAAATTCTTGCAAGTCAGAACAATTCTATCTTTAAAAAAAAATATTATCCTTGCTTTATAATAAAATTCAAGTTGAAAATTTGATAACCTCAAATTTAGAGAGCAAAGCTCTAAATGTGAGGATGTTGATTTTCACTTTGAATAATCCATCTGAAAATTATAAAACTGGATTTACTACTTCTTATCATTACAGGGGCAACATCTTCCAAATTCCAAATCAGGTACATGAAGGGACCCAACTGCTGGATCTGCCAGTGGAGCTGTTAGGAGAAATCCTCTCCCGAGATGACATCAAGGAGGTATTCACAGCCAGGGAAACATGTAAAAAGCTAAGAGACGCAGGCAACCTCACCATCGTCTACAAGCGCTGCGAGCTGGAGACCTCCACTGTGAAAATGTGGCAACAACACGTCCAGAGAGAAAAGGGAGAATTCCTGCGGAGGTGCATAGAAGCAGGAAACTTCAATCTCCAAATCATACCAGCAATGCAAGTATTCGTAGACGGGGATGAGGAAAGAGCATGCGAGCTGTTAAGGCTAGGGATAGAAGATAATCACAAAGCGTCAATCTTCACGCGGGGACTGATGTTGCTGAGCAAGCTGGATGAGAGCCAAGTTCTTCTGGGGATTAAGATGATAAAAGAAATGGCGACCGGTCGATCAATCCTGATCTACACAATCACCAACATCTTCGCATGGCTGATAGATCGCCAGGAAGCCCCTGGTTTGTTTGCAGGTCAGGCAGAACGAGAGTACTGCCCAAGAAGGCAAGCAAACCTGGAAGAACATGAAGGCTGGTGCATACGTTGTGACCTAACGAACATCGTCTACTGGAGCAGAAACTTCTTTCCCTAGGAGAGGAGGAATGAAGGAAGCATGAGCCTTAATGCTTTATTTTGCTTAAGCTGGACTGTAACCGTCATATAAGGGAATTCTATATTTTTGTGCATGATTGTCTTAACTGCACAAGAATCTCTTATAAATGATGTATTTAACTGATTTCCATAACAATGCTTCATCTTGGAGATCCACAAACAATTTTATTTTTTTTTAAAAAAAAGATGTCTGACAGTCCGAGATGAATAAGTGACTGTCAGGCCAAAATATGTTGTTGACATACTTTGTATGTTAACAGTGCCTCTTTTACTGCTTTGAATTAAATAACCAGCAAAATTATGCATAAACCTGCTCTAAATTCACATGTTGAATTTAGGCTTGTAATTAAATTTTCAAACATTTAAATTAGGATAATATAATTGAGAACATGCATGAAATGAATTCCTAAGGTTTTGAGCTATAAAAATTTAATGATGCGATCAGCTTATTGGGTAATAAATCTTCATGTTGAAAATTTTGATTGAATAGATTGTTAGAGTTAAGCTTTGATTAAATTTTAGAATATTGTATGACATGAATCAATCCAACCTTGTGAGATCTGAGCCACGAGTCACTTTCACTCATTTAATTCTTTGATGTGTGAATCATTTTGATTAAAGGAAACTAGAACTCGCGATTGGGACCGATTCAAGACCATGCCATATTCCAAATATCGAGCATATGATCAAGGCATCTAGAAAACCAAAATTTTGGCCTTCGTTTGAATTCCAAACCCAAAAATATTTTCCCCTTAGGATTAACCACTTTGAGCCTTAAGCCTAATTTTTCTTTGAAGCCCTCTATATTATTCTTAGCCTTACAAAAAGACCAAGAAATTCAAACCCAAGTGTGTAAGAACGAATTTTATCAAGGCATTACAATTTTTGATCATCAACAAAATATCAAATCGGCATTCAAAAATCAGATCAAAAAAAAAAGAAGAAAGAAAGAAAAACTATTGATGATCATAAATTTTAAATAAAAATAATGCCATGTTATGATAATATAAATTCTTGCCACTTCTTAACCCAATAATTTCCCTTTCCGACCAAATGTTACAACTGTATTCCCCGTTATAACCTTAAATAAGACTTCATGATCTCGATTTAAGGAAATGAGCCGGTGGCGAGTTGGTCTGATTGCAAGCTTATGGGATAATTTAATTAAATTTGATTTTGAGCGTTCAACGAATAAACCCCAGGTGAGAGTGAGTGAATTTTTCCGATTCTCTCATATGTGAGGTTCTATTTCATTAAGTATGTTCGTGTCATACCTTATGTAATACCCGGGGTTTTTACAACGCCCAAAGAAACGAAATAAAATTTATTTCCGAGAAGAAAATAATTTATTACAATAAATTATTGCTCGGAAATGGCGTGACCGATAAATTCAAAGAATTCGAACCCAAATTTTGGTCAAGTCGAAGTGGAATGAAAGAGGGAAAGGAAGCCCGAAGATATTCCATAGATTAATCCCAAAAGAATTGGAATTAAATTCAAGAAGGAAAAGAATTTTAATTCCAAGAACCCGTGAAGTCGGAAATAATTTAATTAGATAAATTATTGCACGGGAGCCACAGGACGACGAATTCAAGCCGACGGATTCGAACTCGACGAATTCTTGATTTCAAATATGAAATTCATTGGAGTCAAAATAAAATTCAGAAAGGAATCGTAACCCCAGAAATGACCCGAAAAGTCGAACCGAAAACGTAGGGGATAGAAACCCGATCGAGAAAAGAAGGAAAGACCCGACGGAGCAAGCGAACCGCCGAACCGGCCGGTCCGGCCGGCCCGCGCTGCCCGCGCGCCGCCGCGCGGCCACCGCGCGGCCAAGGGCGTCGCGCCTCCAGGGCAGGCCACGCGTGCTCCGCGCGCACAAAGGCCTATGTGCGCGCCACCAGCGCGCCAGAGGTGCAGGAGGTGTAAACTTTCCTTCCATGGCGATTTTCTTGCCAAAAATCCGACCTCCATCAATGGCAAGTCGATCACAACAATGGGGAAGGGCATAAGATCAGATTTGGGGCGCCCCTCCCCCTCACTCTCAGAAAACCTAACCCTAAACACCTCCAAAACTCCTCTCCAAGTCGAAACCTCTCCGAACTCACTTTCCGGCAAGAATTCCGGCGACGGCAAGGCGAAAGGAACCAAGCCCTGCCCTCTAGACTCTTGGTAAGCTATTGTACAAAGTTTCAATTCGTCCATAAGTCTCAGAAACTCGAATTCTAACACTATTTCCTTACTACGATTCTCCGTCGGAAAACGAACAAAAAGCGATCGGAGAAGTTGGCCGTTCGTCGTGACCCTAGGACGTCCGGAAACCCAATCCAGCGACCCTATCATCATCCTAAGTAAGTTAACACCTTACTCACAAATGTTTGCGGTTGTTTGTTGTTTAAATCTCGAGATATAGGCTTGTAACAAAAATCGGTTTTCAAAAACCCTATTTTCGTCCAATTTTAAAGACTCGCCAAAAACTCGACCTTCGGGAATTCAAACCGAAAACTTTTCAACATAAAAGTTGTTCCTAACACCTTTATCTATCTTGTGTCCAAATTTCAGCCATTGACATTAAGATTTGCTATCCCAATTTTCGCCATGAACTTTCTGTAACAAACCGAACGTTTTAAATCTGTGACAGAATCCTTCATTCAACTTGATGCATGTTTTTCACCCATTTTTCGAATGATTTAACTTTGCATTTCTAAACAAAAGTTGTAGATAATTGTGTCTAGATTATGCCTACAAAATTTCACGAATTTTGGTGTTCATTTGATATGTCAATCGGCCAAGTTTTTAGAACTGTTTTGAATTCGTTTTAAGGGCCATGAGTATGCAGTGAGTTGCACACGATTTTTGAGTACCAAGAATTCATTAATTCCAAAAACTTAAAACATGAAAGTTGTTCCTTAATGTGTCGTGTAGTTACTGTAAAAATTTCACATCGATTGGTTTTGAAATGAATTTTTAATCGGCGTTGCACGAACCTGTGACGAAAACAGTTTTTAAGACATAAATTATTCTTTGCAATAAACTCAAATTTCAACTCACTTCGGAACCTTATTTCCAAAAACTTAAAACATGAAAGTTGTTCGTGTGTGTGTTTTTGAATTACTGGCCAAGTTTCAGAATTTTTGGAGGAACAACGAATTTTAAATTTTGAAAGGCGTGAACTGCCTCGAATAGGATTTTTCGAACTTGAGAAAACTCGAACTATGAAAACGCGATATCGATCCTTTGATAACTTTGAAATACGAACTTTCGAAAAATCCCGTTCACTAGGCTGAGCCGATCTTCATACTATCATTATCTTTGAGACTGCCTCGTTAGTGGTCTCCTTTATATGCCAAAACGGCAGTTGTGCACATGGCCTGCCAAATCGGCAGTGGGAAATACACGGCCTGCCCGAGTGGTAGTGAAACCGTTTGAAAGGCCTGTCAAACGACAGTTGATATACATGCCTGTCAAATTGACAGTAGATACACACGGCTTGCCGAAATGGCAATCGAGATACATGGCTAGCCAAAACGGCAGTCAATACTGATATGGCTGCGGCCGCCGGTTCACCGGCTAACTGATTATGATTTTTGAGATTGCCTCGTTAGTGATCTCTCTTGTGTGGTGTCCTCTTCTTAGTTGCGGGATAAAATATAAAAGACTTGTGTGAGTGTTGATTACGCTTAAATCTTTTGTATCATGTTTTTAAATTACGCATTTAAATTACGTCATTTAAGTTATGCTTTCAAATTCCACTTTTAAATTCCGCTTTTAAATTATGCATAGTCGTCTTGAATAAATTAAACATGTTTTCCGCTGCGAATAAAATATGGATTTTTAAAGTAATGTATGACGAGTGAATCTTTGGATTTAAACACATGTAACCCCTTAAATTGTTTTGTTAGGGCTTAACTTACTCAGTATTTTATATACTGATAAAACCCGTTGTTCATTTTTCCATTACAGAGTACGGAGCATGATCATGCATCGGGGGATCACTTTGGATATTTGGCTATTTATTTACATGACTTGCATGCGGGTTTGTTGACCCGAGTTTTTGCCATGTCGGCCCATATTTAAATTTCCGCTGCCACATATTATTCTTATTTATGTATGGATGATGATACACTATTATTTTTAAGTAATTCCGGACTTGCTTTTAAAACTTTTTCCAACACCTATAGCCTTGCATCTCTTTAGTAAGCTCGGAGAAACCGTGTCTTGCTAGGGAGGTGCGGCGGTGACACCTCGGCCTGGGTTATCAAATCTGGGGTGTTACAGAGTGGTATCAGAGCCCGGAAGTATTTTTAAATTATTATTATTATTTTTGGCCAATATAGAGGCCCAAAGATTTTTAAAACAAATATTAATATTATTTTTTTTAAAATTTTTAACTACCACGATTATTATTTTTAAAATTTTAAGTTTTATTTCCATGGAACAAAAATTTATTTTAAACCCATGGAAAATATTTACATATGCATAGAAAATTTTTCCAACAAATTTTTAAATTCACGAAAATATTTTTTTTCGGGGTTGGGATAACATTGCACTGCATTGCATACATCCATTAATATTTGCGCTAATTTTTTTTTTATGAATTATCAATGCTAAATAATACTCTTATCTTAGAATCCGACATGACCTTTATTTAGGAGCGCTTGCTTAAGACTAATTGCGCCCTAGTCCTAGAAATTGATCACCTAACTTTAGCATTCTTCCATACATTACCTCTTGCCAATCCTATCATACAGATTTTCTTGAACGCTAACGTGCCTTAGATTAGAAGCTTACTTTCACGTGCGTTGATAACAGAGAATGGCTCCTAAGGGAAAGTCGAGAAAGGAAATACCAAACAACACTAACGCTGACCTCCCCAATGCACCGAACAATAATGAGATCCCTCAGAACGTAGGAGGGCGAGTGCCACATGTTCCCAACAAAATGGATGAGCGTCTAAGGACTGTAGAGGAAGTTCTCGTAATATTAGGAAATGCTGAAGTGCAACGGGCACAAGCGGGTATACCACCACCGGTAACCCGAGTCAACTATTTAGCCTTGGTAAACCCTTGCCAACCACCTCACTACGCCGGCGAGGAGGACCTGGCTCGGCTAGAAGAATGGATACGGACGTTCGATAAGCTGTTGAACGCCGTAAGATGCCCCGACAGGGAAAAGGTTCACGTAGCCTCATACTATTTAGGAGGCGAGGCGGACGATTGGTGGCAAGCCACCCAAGGGAAACTGGCCGAGTACGACGAGCCCTACACATGGTCAAAATTCACGGATCTGCTTAGGGATCATTTTTATCCCATGAGCACGAAGGCTGCCATGTACGAGGAATTTCTGACACTGAGGCAAGGAGGAAAAATGGTCCAAGAATACTATAATCGTTTCAAGGAGTTGGTGCGGTTCGCGCCGAGACTGGTGCCAACTGATGTAGAGAAGGCACAGAAGTTCGAGATGGGATTGAACCTATCTATTAGAGAGGTGATCACGGGTGAGCACTACCCTAACCTACAAGCTGTATATGATCGTGCAGTAGCGGTTGCACGAGTTCAAGGACTGAAACGGAAACCGGTAGGTGGGACTAACCAAAGATCACAAGGGGGATACAAGTGGAATAAGGACCATGTCCGTAGAAACTCGAACCAACCACATCAAGACAACAATGGACGTAACAAGGGGATAGTCTTCAACCATGGTGACTATGCGCCACCATGTCCAAAGTGTGGTAAACCACATTTCGCAAGAGGATGCCCTCAGCCTGGAGCATGCCTTCGGTGCGGTCGACATGGTCATGGGCTGCGTGACTGCCGGACGCGAATAGAAAACATAAATAGGAGAGAGGACGTGACCACTCGGCCCAAGTAACCGTAAGAAGTTTTCAAGCATCGACAAACTACATTTATTTTTGAGTACGACTCTAAGAATTGTATCCAATAAAAAAATAAACGAATTCAAATTGTTTTGAACTACGTTATGACTTGATCCCTTCACGGGGTACGTAGGCAGCTTGGAAATCTAAATTCTGGGTTCAGTCAAATAATAGCAAACAACAACACACATTAATACAATCACGCAACCAAACAATGTCCGAGCTCGTGAGGAGCTAACGCCCAACTTCGAGGACGAAGTTGATTCCTAAGGGGGAGAGGATGTAACACCCGAGAAATTTAATTCACGTTCAAAGGAATGGAATAAATTTCTTGTGGAAGACGTTTATCCTTAAGGAAAGTAGATGGAAATACCCCAACATTAAATTGAGCCCAAAGGAAAGCGAGGGCGCAACTTCGGGGACGAAGTTGATTCTTAAGGGGGGTAGACTGTAATACCCGGGGTTTTTACAACGCCCAAAGAAACGAAATAAAATTTATTTCCGAGAAGAAAATAATTTATTACAATAAATTATTGCTCGGAAATGGCGTGACCGATAAATTCAAAGAATTCGAACCCAAATTTTGGTCAAGTCGAAGTGGAATGAAAGAGGGAAAGGAAGCCCGAAGATATTCCATAGATTAATCCCAAAAGAATTGGAATTAAATTCAAGAAGGAAAAGAATTTTAATTCCAAGAACCCGTGAAGTCGGAAATAATTTAATTAGATAAATTATTGCACGGGAGCCACAGGACGACGAATTCAAGCCGACGGATTCGAACTCGACGAATTCTTGATTTCAAATATGAAATTCATTGGAGTCAAAATAAAATTCAGAAAGGAATCGTAACCCCAGAAATGACCCGAAAAGTCGAACCGAAAACGTAGGGGATAGAAACCCGATCGAGAAAAGAAGGAAAGACCCGACGGAGCAAGCGAACCGCCGAACCGGCCGGTCCGGCCGGCCCGCGCTGCCCGCGCGCCGCCGCGCGGCCACCGCGCGGCCAAGGGCGTCGCGCCTCCAGGGCAGGCCACGCGTGCTCCGCGCGCACAAAGGCCTATGTGCGCGCCACCAGCGCGCCAGAGGTGCAGGAGGTGTAAACTTTCCTTCCATGGCGATTTTCTTGCCAAAAATCCGACCTCCATCAATGGCAAGTCGATCACAACAATGGGGAAGGGCATAAGATCAGATTTGGGGCGCCCCTCCCCCTCACTCTCAGAAAACCTAACCCTAAACACCTCCAAAACTCCTCTCCAAGTCGAAACCTCTCCGAACTCACTTTCCGGCAAGAATTCCGGCGACGGCAAGGCGAAAGGAACCAAGCCCTGCCCTCTAGACTCTTGGTAAGCTATTGTACAAAGTTTCAATTCGTCCATAAGTCTCAGAAACTCGAATTCTAACACTATTTCCTTACTACGATTCTCCGTCGGAAAACGAACAAAAAGCGATCGGAGAAGTTGGCCGTTCGTCGTGACCCTAGGACGTCCGGAAACCCAATCCAGCGACCCTATCATCATCCTAAGTAAGTTAACACCTTACTCACAAATTTTTGCGGTTGTTTGTTGTTTAAATCTCGAGATATAGGCTTGTAACAAAAATCGGTTTTCAAAAACCCTATTTTCGTCCAATTTTAAAGACTCGCCAAAAACTCGACCTTCGGGAATTCAAACCGAAAACTTTTCAACATAAAAGTTGTTCCTAACACCTTTATCTATCTTGTGTCCAAATTTCAGCCATTGACATTAAGATTTGCTATCCCAATTTTCGCCATGAACTTTCTGTAACAAACCGAACGTTTTAAATCTGTGACAGAATCCTTCATTCAACTTGATGCATGTTTTTCACCCATTTTTCGAATGATTTAACTTTGCATTTCTAAACAAAAGTTGTAGATAATTGTGTCTAGATTATGCCTACAAAATTTCACGAATTTTGGTGTTCATTTGATATGTCAATCGGCCAAGTTTTTAGAACTGTTTTGAATTCGTTTTAAGGGCCATGAGTATGCAGTGAGTTGCACACGATTTTTGAGTACCAAGAATTCATTAATTCCAAAAACTTAAAACATGAAAGTTGTTCCTTAATGTGTCGTGTAGTTACTGTAAAAATTTCACATCCATTGGTTTTGAAATGAATTTTTAATCGGCGTTGCACGAACCTGTGACGAAAACAGTTTTTAAGACATAAATTATTCTTTGCAATAAACTCAAATTTCAACTCACTTCGGAACCTTATTTCCAAAAACTTAAAACATGAAAGTTGTTCGTGTGTGTGTTTTTGAATTACTGGCCAAGTTTCAGAATTTTTGGAGGAACAACGAATTTTAAATTTTGAAAGGCGTGAACTGCCTCGAATAGGATTTTTCGAACTTGAGAAAACTCGAACTATGAAAACGCGATATCGATCCTTTGATAACTTTGAAATACGAACTTTCGAAAAATCCCGTTCACTAGGCTGAGCCGATCTTCATACTATCATTATCTTTGAGACTGCCTCGTTAGTGGTCTCCTTTATATGCCAAAACGGCAGTTGTGCACATGGCCTGCCAAATCGGCAGTGGGAAATACACGGCCTGCCCGAGTGGTAGTGAAACCGTTTGAAAGGCCTGTCAAACGACAGTTGATATACATGCCTGTCAAATTGACAGTAGATACACACGGCTTGCCGAAATGGCAATCGAGATACATGGCTAGCCAAAACGGCAGTCAATACTGATATGGCTGCGGCCGCCGGTTCACCAGCTAACTGATTATGATTTTTGAGATTGCCTCGTTAGTGATCTCTCTTGTGTGGTGTCCTCTTCTTAGTTGCGGGATAAAATATAAAAGACTTGTGTGAGTGTTGATTACGCTTAAATCTTTTGTATCATGTTTTTAAATTACGCATTTAAATTACGTCATTTAAGTTATGCTTTCAAATTCCGCTTTTAAATTCCGCTTTTAAATTATGCATAGTCGTCTTGAATAAATTAAACATGTTTTCCGCTGCGAATAAAATATGGATTTTTAAAGTAATGCATGACGAGTGAATCTTTGGATTTAAACACATGTAACCCCTTAAATTGTTTTGTTAGGGCTTAACTTACTCAGTATTTTATATACTGATAAAACCCGTTGTTCATTTTTCCATTACAGAGTACGGAGCATGATCATGCATCGGGGGATCACTTTGGATATTTGGCTATTTATTTACATGACTTGCATGCGGGTTTGTTGACCCGAGTTTTTGCCATGTCGGCCCATATTTAAATTTCCGCTGCCACATATTATTCTTATTTATGTATGGATGATGATACACTATTATTTTTAAGTAATTCCGGACTTGCTTTTAAAACTTTTTCCAACACCTATAGCCTTGCATCTCTTTAGTAAGCTCGGAGAAACCGTGTCTTGCTAGGGAGGTGCGGCGGTGACACCTCGGCCTGGGTTATCAAATCCGGGGTGTTACACCTTAATTCTGATTTCTAATCTTTGCATCTTTCAAACATGATATTCATGAAGGATTGACAATAATGCTTAATTTGTAGGCCCGATGTAGTGAGCAAGTATCATTTCATTAAACACTGCAATCAAGGAAATTTAATACTTGTAGTTTTTTATTGTCTTATCTCAATCCAAAAAGAATGTAATTTTATGAAGCCACGAAAATGAATTGAATATGTAGAGTCCGTGTTCTAAGGAACATTGACTCTAACTGCTCGGGGACGATCAGTATTAAATGTGAGGATGTTGATAATGGCCAGAAATGTACATTATTTTCACTCCATTTCCGTGTCTGAAACGGACATTTGATCGCATTCCGGTCTTATTTTTAATAAGAAAGTAGTAGAATTAGACTGATTTATGCATATTTGTAAAAATAATAAGCTGGTATGAAAAATACATAAATATGTAATTTTATTACACATTCAGGCTAGAAAAATCCAAAACAACAGGAAAAGGAAAGAAAAGAAAAAGGAATGAAAAAGATGGGCAAAAGAATAAACCAGGCCCACAAAATACAAAAAGATGGGAAAAGAAAGAAAAGACCCACAAAAATATATTTTGGCCCATCAGGCCCAATAAGGACGAGCCAGTCGCGAAACATGGCCTCGCGACTGGGAGGTGTTCCGCGAGACAAAGAGAAAGAAAGCGGATAAGGCCAGTCCCTAGACCTCCCAATCGCGAAGCATGGTCTCACGACTAGGGAATGTCTAGCGACACAAGAAGATGATGAAGGAGAATCCAGTCCCAAGGCAACCAGTCGCTAGACCCTAGTCGCGAAGCATGGTCTCGCGACTGGGTGTAGTTTAGCGCCACAGAAGCCAAAAATCGAAAGGATCAAGACCCAGTCGAGAAGCCTTGCGACATGCAGCCTTGTCTCGCGCCACAACGTGATTCCGCGACACAGCTGTGATGTGTGTGATGTCTTGAGACACAATGGGCCTCAGATCAAGGCCCATGGGCTTAGTGATAATGGCCAAAAATGACCATTATTTTCAATCCATTTCCGTGTCTTAAACGGGCATTTGATCGCATTCCGGTCTTACATTAAGTAAGAAAGCAGTCGAATTGGAGTGATTTATGCATAATTGTAAAAATAATAAGCTGGTGTGAAAAAGACATAAATATGTAATTTTATTACATATTTATGTTAGAAAAATCCAAAAACATGAGAAAAAGAAAAGGAAACAAAAAGATGGGAAAAAGATAGAAAAGCCCACAAAAAGAATATTTTTGGCCCATCTGGCCCAATTTAGCAGGCCCAGGAAGACCTTTGTCGCGGAAGCCCTTGGCGCGATGCAGTGTTCCGCGACAAAGGCATACTCCGCGACCAACTGGCCCCAAATGAAGAGGAGACCAGCCAAGCCCCTGGCGCGATGACCCTTGTCGCGATAGCATGACTCCGCGACAAAAGCCCATTCCGCGACCAAGATGCACAAATAGAGACACAAGACCCAGTCGAGAAGCCTTGCCACATGCAGTGTGTTCCGCGACCAACTTGATGTTCCGAGACAAGCTGTGATGTGTGTGATGTCTTAAGACACAATGGGCTAGAATCAAGGCCCATGGGCTTAGGGTTACACTTCTATAAATATGAGGTGTCTCCCATGAGCTAAGGGTTGGACAGTTGGAAGTTTGAATTTGAGAGTTCTTGAAGGCAAGCTTAGGAGTTCTTTCTTAGGTAGAGTAGTTAGGTTTATTTTTATGTATTATTTAATTTTTGCACTTAGTTTAGTTTAGATTAGTGTTTTACTGTTCACAGTGCTTAGTTAGCCATTTTTATACTATGTTTTGGTTTCTAAAACTCTTGTTTTAGGGTTTGTAATACCCAAACCATGGGTATTAACAACACCCCTTCAATAATATGGGAAAACATTCAGCATTTGTGTCCCAAAACCATGAAATGGGTCTCACACCCCATGGATTTATGCTTTCTTTTTCATTTTGGGGTCATTTGACCCCCATTATGTTATTTTTATGTTCACTGTTAGCATATTATGGATAATGTTGTGTGGATGTGTGATCAAACCCTAGATTAGGATTCTTGCTTTATTTTAATATCCTGCTCAGTCTTGTTATTTTTGTTTAAGCATGTTCTTCCTTATTTTGAATGTTTCTTGCTTATTTTTAGCTTAGAATAGCTTTTTGATCTGAAATAGGGTGAGATCACGCTGTTTGCATGCCACTGTTCATTTCTGCTTTTTCTGACTTTTGTCCTGAACCACCTTGGGCGCCAACCGCCTTCTGGCGCGGAACCACGTTCCGCGACAGAGTGGCAGTTCCGCGACCAAGGTGTTTCAAGACACTTGTCTCTATAATCTAAAACCCTTTGTCGCGGAATACCTTGTCGCGGAGCCACGTTCCGCGACAAAACTGTCCATGCATAGCGACAAAGGAGCCAAACTCTTGCATTTTGTCTTCATGGCTTCTTGTCGCGGAATCACCCTGTCGCGGAGCCACGTTCCGCGACAAAACCCCATTCCGCGACAGAAAAATTATGCCATGTTTCTTAATCTTTGAACACTTTGTCGCGGAAAACCTTGTCGCGGAACCACGTTCCGCGACAAAATCTCCACGCATAGCGACAAAGGTTCAAATGCTTTAGAATTTTATTAAAAGACTTTGTCACGATGTCACCCTTGTCGCGGAGCCACGTTCCGCGACAAAACCCTGCATAGCGACAAAGAGGCGTTATGCTGCCAAAAATTCTAAAAACTTGTCGGGATGTCCATGTCGCGGATCTCGGTCCGCGACAACATTTATGATATAGCGACAAGATTCCTCCCCCTCTATTTAATCTTAAACAAATTTCATTCTCTCTCTATTTTATATTGCAACACTCACATCATAGCCCCACGGGTTACGATGTAACATTCTGGAATTGCAATGTAGGGTGTTATGCTGCCCAAATTTTGACTCTCCATTCGCATCACTTAACTGATTGAACCCTTGACTCATCAATGATTAAAGATTGAGATTAGCAATAATCAAACTTCAATGATCATCATGATTAAAGGACCTTTGTTCAATTGCCATTAAAACACTCTTGTATAAACAAAACCTCGATGGCTTAAACAGATAATCTGGACTGTAATTAATTATGGTAGGAAGGATTATTTAAGACCATTACATGTGGACCCGACCCACAACCTTGCATGAGAAACCAATGTCTCTCACACAATGGATCTTCTTTTGCTTCTTATTTATTTATTTTGTCTTTGTGCATTGTGTGGAACCATTAGTAAAGAATACATCAGAATAATGTTGGCGGGTACTCCCTCATGGATAACTAGCTCGTATTCTGGGTATTAGTTACTAATCGTTATTTTGCATGGTCTGAATGGCTGTCAGTGGAAGCCTTGGCGGTTCGCCCATCCGGGGTTATAATAGCTGCTCGACTGATTTCCATCCAGATACAGTTTTATTTTTGTTATCTTAATTTCCAAACCCAAATTCCAATCTGTAATGGGAATCAGTTGGCACCAGTCAATGCCAACTGATGATCATTATAGAAAGGAAGTATGTAGGTTTTTATCTGAATTCACAGACAGTGGAGGCCCAACTGGTGTTGACACCACCATTATAGAGTCTCAGCTGTCTAAATTCGCTTCATCCGAGTGATTGGGAAATTGGACAGTAGATGTTTACAGTCCACCCAATTGTTCTGCCATTACTTTGGTACCTTGACCATTCCATTCTGTGTTTCACCTTCTGTCTAGACCCGTTTTTATATTTTGGGTCAATTAATTTTACACTTCCATATATCCTTATGCATGATAATATTATGTACTGTTGTGGTCTGTAATTATTTTGGGATCCTTCCCTTGGACAATAGAAGTCTAGATCTTAAACAGATATCGCTTTATAAACTTCCAACAAAAACCTCTTTATAAAATCCGGATCTGAGTAAGGGATAAATTCTTCAGTTATGACTAATTCATATTCTATCGAGGGTTATATTTTGGGAATTAAGAAGCAGATTCAGCGATTAGGTCTCGTCTAGACTGAAAGGGTCTGTGTTTTAACTGAGAATCTAGTACCTGACAGGGAATGATTTTCAAATCCATTATTTTCCAAAATTGCTGGTTGATGGAAATGTAAGATTGAGTGCTACACCGAGATGGGGCCCACTTGGATTCAAATACAGTGTAGTAAATAATCTTAGAGGAACATCATCCAGGCCTTGGTTATTTTCCAAGATAGGGTTGAGTTTTCTTCCAACTGCTATCTTCTTCTGCCAAAGCCTACTTTTGAGTCCTGAGTGAGTGCATCCGGAACGAACTAATCTATTAGTTCGTTTCATTAGTTTGTATCTCATAACCACCCGGAAGAAAGTGAACACACTAGTGGTTCACTGAGAGCTGGGAATTCTTGATCCATACTCCATCATTCTGATGGGGAGCTGTCTTTTACTACCAGGGTCAGATTTTCAAAACCTCCGAGTGATAGGATTTTAAATGCTTTCTTTACTGCTTTCTTTTAATCGCTTTCATTAGAGGTCACTCGGTTGTATTGAGAGTTGCGTAACTGTTACTAGGATTGACAGTTAAGGGATAGTTTAGGGCTTAATTTAAAACTTTGGGTGTGACATGGGAGAATGATAGTGGTACTTGGCATTTCAATAAATGATGTGTCGGGTGTTGCTTATCCACCACAGATGAAGTAACATACCCAGGCCAGGGCAGTTACGAATCTGTGGTATCTTAGAATTTGTGGTCTTAGGAACATGTAAACTCATATTGCAAGTACCTGTCTGTTAAAGGGAACGCCTTATTGAGAGCATGAGAATTAGCTATCTGAAAGAATTATCCCAACCAAAGATCTGCGTATGAAAATGGAAGTTTAATATTGCTATATCTTGCCCTTGTCCAATTTTCATTCTTTTCTTCCTGTCCTTTCTGTCCACATTGTGACTCAACTTCACGGTTGGCACAATGTACCTTTTCCCTGCTTTCGTAGATAATGTTTACCGCATACCTAGAATAATTCTTATCCGCTTTCTAGAATAGATTTATTTGCTTTGTAGATTAATTTAACTGCTTTCTAGATCTAATTTACATTCATGTCAGTAGCTATTAATCACCTTTCAAACCTATTGAGCAATACGAATGGAAAATCTAGTAAAACGACGTGGGACCTGCTTCTATCGCACATCCTCCAGTGAACGATCCGGTCTTACTATAAATTACTGCAATTTTTGACACCGTGCGCTTTCGGGGGCACAGTTTCTTAAACACGAGCAATAAAAACATGACTACTTATAAATATATCCCTAATCACAACTCCGCCATCATAAATTGGTTTCATTAATAAAACTTAAACCAGGACCATGATTTTTCGGAAAATACTCATGTAGTGGGAACTTGCCAAAAGTTTCATGGCAGGAACTCTCATGCCAAGAATTGATGAGAAGCATCATGGCATATTTGCCGGGGATCCTCAGTGTGACAGGCTGATGGTCAACCTATCCCGGCTATGCCATGAGATTTGTCAACATTTCATGACAGGGAGGACCACAGCGCCATTTGAAATTAAAGCACCACACTTGAGTAATAAAAAGACTAATAATCTGGATATATCCCTAAACCCTTTCCCGTGAATCATAACTCTCTTCATGTAATAAATCTAACCTGGTATATTTTTAAGAAAATGCTCGTGGGACGGAAATTGTCAAAAGTTTCATGGCGCCGTTGCCGGGGAGGATGCAGCGCCGTTTTATTTAGAGAATTACATTCCTCATTGCTCCTAGAGTAGCTTATACATATAATTATAAATATTCACCTTCAGAACCACTTCTAACCTGGGGGTTGTACAGGTACTGTCATTATTGAAGCCATCGTTCTATGCAAAGGAGGAAGCAGACGCCAGCCGAGATCCCGTTTAATTCAGAGATAGAAAAGACAGCTCGACGTCTTAGGGCGGAGACTAAACGAAGAAGGGAACGGGAACGACAGGCATTACTTTCGCCAAGCACCAGCAGCGATATCCCCGAGATGGCAAACCCTGACATCCCACCAATCATTCAACCCAATCCCCCACTTCACAACATTGAGGAAGATCCCGAGGATGCTGATCATGATGAATTGGATGATCCCCCTCCCCAGATCATACAAGGAGGTGGGAATCCACCAAACATGGACCAGCAGCACTTCGAGGCACCCCCTCCCAACCCGAACCAAAACCCACCAAACAACCAAAACCAACCAAATCAGCAAAATTTCCCAAACCAACAGAATCAGCAATACCACAACCCCCATCAGAATCCCCCAAATCCGAATGATTTCAATGATCCGAGGAACTATTTCATGCCTCAGAACTACTACCCACAGCAATACCAAGGCGGGCCTGAGAACAATCATCAAGCAGCAGCTGCTGCTGATTACATGCAGCCTATTTTAGAGCCATATCTGAACATTCCTGGACAAGCTCCATTCTTGGCCAGGAACTTCGAACTGAAGCCGGCCCTAATCAATCTAGTCCAGAGCAACCAGTTTGCCGGAGCAAGTCATGAAGATCCCCATGATCACCTGCAAACCTTCCTAGAATTGTGTGACACGATCAAAAATCGTGATGTACCCGCAAACACCATTCGACTAAGGCTATTTCCCTTCTCTCTGACAAGCGGAGCACGAACATGGTACAAGTCACTGCCCGTAAATCAGAAGTCTACATGGGAAGATGTGATCAGAAACTTCCTAGCAAAATACTTCCCGGAGTCCAAGGTGGATGAATGCCGCTCCAAAATTGCGGAATTCAAGATGAAACCCGACGAGTCCTTGTATGATGCAAAGGAAAGATTCTTCAACCTACTCAGAAAGTGTCCTCAACATGGTTTCCATGACTGGGAGAGACTGAGAAAGTTCTACAGTGGTCTGACCCCAGCATGGAAATCCATGCTTGATGCTGCCGGTGGTCAACATTTGCTCTACATACCGATGGACCAAGCCTGGGCAAAGATTGAAGCCATGAGTGTCAACCGTTCTGTTCTAACTGATGATGGTAATCCCACTCCCCCTCGTGGTTTGTGTGTTGTAGGTACAGTAGAGAAGTCAGACATTGAAAAGCTTCAGGAGCAAGTAGCAGCGTTATCTGTGAATCAAGGAGTTGGAAGTTCTGCGCAGGGACAGCAAACTGATGTGATCTGTGGACTGTGCCAAGGTGCTCATGCAACTGACACATGCGAGCAAGTCACAGCAGAGAGCTGTAACTATGCAGGAGCTTTTCCGAATAGACACCCGAATTTGTCTTATTCAAACAACAACGCCTTGAACTCACATCTCTTGAACAAGCCACAGCAACAACAGTTCAACCCTCAGCAGAATCAGGGATTCAATCAGAACAGGGGCCAACATTTTCAGAATCCAGGTTTCCAACCTCAGATCCAGCAGAGGCCGCCTCAGAATTTCCAGAACTTTCAGCCCAATCAGAATTTCCAGCCTCAGTTTGTCCCAAACCAAGGCCAGTGGAATCAGAATCAGCAGCAAAATCAGAATCAGAACCAAAAGCCTCCTTCAAGGCTTGAGAATATGATGACTGATTTCATCACTAGTCAGAAAGAGATCAACAATCAACTGCAGGCCTCCATCAGAAATGTGGAGACCCAAGTTACACAGATGGCTAACGAGATGCAGAAAAGGGACAAAGGAACATTGCCTAGCACTGCGGAAAAGAACCCGCAATGCAAGGCAATAACCTTGAAATCTGGGAGAGTACTAGCTGGACCAAAGGGAGCGGATACTGGAGCGGAATTTGAAGAAGATGATATTGTTGACAATGCTGGTAAGGAAGCTGATAATGGGAACGAAGCAGAAAAAGAGACAGCCGAATTGCAGACTGAAGCTGCACCTGAAACGGCTGAACCAGATAAGGGTACAGGTGAAGGTACAACTTCCTTCCCTTCACCACCAAAAATTGCTAATAACAAGTACATGCCCAGGATTCCTTATCCTGCGCGGCTTAAAAATAAAGAACATGATCTTAAATTCAAGAAATTTTTGCAACGATTAAAGTCCGTAGAGATAACCATCCCTCTCACAGAAATGATTTCCGAAATGCCCATCTATGCTAAGTTCTTGAAAGAATTGATTTCAGGAAAAAGGCAGGTTGAGCAGGAAGAGGTAATTATTCTCAACAGCACGTGCAGTGCCATTGTTCAGAGGAGAATGCCTGAAAAGAAAGAGGACCCCGGATGTTGCACACTTCCAGTACAATTCGGAAAGGCCAAAGTGAGTATGGGGCTTTGTGATTTAGGATCAAGCATCAATGTGATGCCACTAGCTATGGCTGTTCGCCTCAAGCTTGGAGAAATTCAACCGGTCAAGATGAGACTGCAACTTGCAGACAGATCGATCACTCAGCCCGTAGGAATTCTCAAGGATGTTGTAGTCAAAACCGGGCAAGTTCTTTTCCCGGTCGACTTCATCGTCCTCGACATTGAAGAGGATTCTGAAATGCCACTTATCCTTGGACGCCCATTTCTAGCCACTGGTGGTGCACTGATTGACGCCAAATCCGGAAAAGTCACCCTAAGGGTCGATGGCGAGGAGATCATCTTTGATATGGAGAAATTGCAGAAATTTCCGAATGACAGTTCTTGTTTTTCATTTGAAAATGTAATAGTTAGGGAAGAGCTTGACTCTGAACTTGAGTGTGAAATGATGCTGGATGAACCATCAAAGCAGGTACTGAAGCCTGCTGGCGTGGAGCACAAAGAATGCAAAGCCGTTCACTTCGCCGATCCCGAAACAGGGGATTTGGAGGAATTTGATGGCATGGACTTCCATGAGGACGCCAATCAAGAGGAGGAAGAGGATCCTGTACTGATGCAGGATCCCGAAGGTAAATCTGTTCTCCCACTAACCAATTCTCGCAAACTACTCCCTTCCGTTGAATGTCCACCAGAGCTTGAACTTAAAACACTACCCGATCATCTCAAGTACGCGTTTCTCGCAGAACATAAAAAGTTACCCGTGATTGTTTCGGCTAAGCTCTCTCAAGAGCAAGAAAATGCTCTGGTGGTCGTTCTTAAGAAACATGTACATGCAATAGGTTGGACCATTTCTGATATAAAAGGAATAAGCCCTTCTATTTGCATGCACAGGATTCTAATGGAAGAAGAGTTTAAACCCTCCCGTCAACCTCAGAGGCGATTGAACCCCCTTATGCAGGAAGTGGTAAGGAAAGAAGTTATCAAGCTCTTAGATGCTGGTATAATCTATCCTATCTCTGATAGCAAATGGGTTAGCCCAGTGCAGGTCGTACCCAAACGAGGAGGGATGTGCATAACCAAGAATGAGCAAGGAGAAGAGGTTGCAACCAGGCCAGTGACCGGATGGAGAGTTTGTATCGACTACCGGAAGCTGAATGAGGCCACACGCAAGGACCATTTTCCATTGCCATTCATTGATCAGATGCTCGAGAGGTTGGCAGGGAGAGAGTTTTATTGCTTTTTGGATGGTTATTCTGGTTATAATCAGATTGTTATTTCCAGTGAGGACCATGATAAAACCACTTTTACTTGCCCGTACGGCACTTTTGCCTATCGACGGATGCCTTTTGGTTTATGCAATGCACCTGCTACTTTTCAAAGATGCATGATGTCTATTTTCTCTGAATTTATCGAAAAATGCATTGAGGTCTTTATGGATGACTTCTCTGTATATGGAGATACGTTCGAAGATTGTTTGACCAATCTTGCTAAGATTTTAAAGAGATGTGAGGACACTAACTTAGTTTTAAATTGGGAAAAGTGCCATTTTATGGTCACTGAGGGCATAGTGTTAGGTCATCGCATTTCTCGTGCAGGCATTGAAGTTGATCCAGCCAAAGTTTCCATCATTTCCAATCTTCCTCTCCCCAACTCGATCAAATCAGTTAGGAGCTTCTTAGGGCATGCCGGTTTTTACCGGCGATTCATTAAGGATTTCTCTAAAATTGCCAAGCCGCTCACTAATCTGCTTTGTAAAGAAAATCCTTTCTTAATAAATGAAGCGTGTGTCCAAGCCTTTGACACGCTCAAGAAGATGTTAGTTTCTGCACCGATAGTGCAACCACCCGATTGGTCAATACCTTTCGAGGTAATGTGCGATGCTAGTGGTCTCGCCGTAGGCGCAGTTCTTGGACAACATAAGGATGGGAGACATTGCGTAATTCATTACGCAAGTCATGCCCTGAATGAAGCCCAAGTTAACTACACCACAACGGAGAAAGAGATGTATGCTGTAGTCTTCGCGTTCGACAAGTTCAGACAGTACCTAATAGGTACAAAGACCATAGTATACACCGATCATACAGCATTGAGATACTTGTTTAGCAAACAAGATGCAAAACCTCGATTAATCAGGTGGGTACTTCTGTTGCAAGAATTCGACATCATAATAAAAGATAGGCGAGGTCGAGATAATGGTGCTGCTGACCACTTATCTCGATTAGATAATGATAAAAAGGAAAAAGCCGTCAATGAAGATTTCCCGGACGAACAGTTGTTCGCGTTGCATCTGCATAATCAAGCTTGTCCATGGTTTTCCGACATCGCTAACTTCTTGGCATGCGGAATAACCCCCCAGTTTTCGAACTATCATCAGAGGAATAAGTTCAAACGAGATGTATTAAGTTACTTCTGGGAAGAACCTTATCTCTTCAAACACTGCCCTGATTTAATAATCAGGCGATGTGTGACCGAGCATGAAGCTTATCAAATTGTCAGAAAATGCCATGAATCAGAATATGGAGGTCACCATGGTCCCGCTCGAACGGCTCACAAGGTCCTCGAATGTGGATTTTATTGGCCTCACATCTATGAGGATTGCAGGACATTTGTTAAGGGCTGTGACAGATGCCAAAGATTAGGAAACATCTCCAAGAGGGATGAGATGCCTCAAAAGGGGATTCTCACGCTTGAGATCTTTGATGTATGGGGCATTGACTTCATGGGACCGTTTCCACCATCTGGTGGAAACTACTACATCTTGGTAGCTGTCGATTACGTATCCAAATGGGTCGAGGCTGTCGCATTACCAACCAATGATGGTAGCCAAGTCATCAAGTTCCTCAAGAACAACATTTTCAGTCGATTTGGCGTACCTAGGGTGGTGATATCTGATGGAGGAACACACTTTATTAATAAAGCTTTTGAAACTTTAATGAGTAAAAATGGGATCCTCCATAAGATAGGCACGCCTTATCATCCCCAGACTAGTGGTCAAGTCGAAGTATCCAATCGCGAAATCAAACATATACTCGAAGCCACTGTCGGGATAACCCGTAAGGATTGGGCACGTAAGCTCAATGATGCTCTATGGGCATACCGCACAGCATATAAGACTCCCATCGGGATGTCTCCATATAGGCTGGTCTTCGGAAAAGCCTGTCATTTGCCTATAGAGCTAGAGCATAAAGCTTACTGGGCCGTTAAAACGCTTAACTTCGATCCGAAAGTTGCTCAGAGCAAACGTAAGTTGGACCTCAATGAAATTGAGGAAATACGAGCGCAAGCTTATGAAAGCTCTCGAATTTACAAGGAGCGGACCCAGAAGTTGCACGATCGCCGGATCAAACCTAAGTATTTTTATGTTGGTCAACATGTGTTATTATTCAATACTAGGTTGAAGCTGTTCCCCGGAAAGCTCAAATCTAGATGGGAAGGACCACATGAAGTACTAGAGGTGTTCAAAAATGGAGCTGTCAGGATTCGAACTGGCAGGGGCGATATAGTGGTGAATGGACAGCGATTGAAAGAGTACCTCGGACAGTTCGATCCGGAGAAAGAAAGCCAAGCAGTGGCAGACCCGGCTTACACTCAATAAGAAACAGCATTTAAAAATACAAAAATTTCAGTTTATATATATATTATATATTTACTGTATTTGTTTCATGGCAAGAAAGTACCCAAAGATCAATTAAACATTTAGAGTACTAAGACTCTAAATGTGAGGATGTTGATATTTGGAGAAAATCTGGTGCGTCTTATTTATCTGTCTTGCAGAAGTTCGGGACCACCAAAAAGAGGAGCAGATAACAGTAACATGGAAAACCAGGTTCTTGGTTGGATTAGTTCTATAAATCTAAGAAAATGTTCTCGGGAATTGAAGAAATTCAAGACCCGAAACAAAATTCACAGATAAAATGGAACTGACCCAACCTAATTTTATGCAAGTGGATTATTTAATTTTTAGCCCAGCATTTTGAATTTACTTGGACTAAATTTATTCAGCCCAAGTCAAATAAAATGGACGCAGGCCCAATACCACACTCGGGCCCAGTCCAAGAAAATTTGAAAATTCAAAATCCTTTGTCGCGGAAGGACCTTTGTCGCGATGTCATGCATCGCGACCAGGCCCTGCTCCGCGACAAACTCCCTTTTCCTTCTAAACCATTTCCCCACATCTTGTCGCGAAGCACCTTGTCGCGGAGCATGACTCCGCGACCAGCCCCCGCTCCGCGACACGATTTGCGTTGACTGTCTCCATACTGAACTTTGTCGCGGTGGCCTTGTCGCGGAGCATGACTCCGCGACCAACTCTCAACTCCGCGACCACCCTAATGTCGCTATGCCTTGTCGCGGAACCTTGTTCCGCGACAAAGTCTCGGATTCCGCGACAAAAGTTCAAGTATTTATACCCCCCCACCCCCTCCAGTTTCTTTTCACCTTCCTCCTGTCATTTCAACTTCTTTCAGTTTCCTCATCTTCTTCTCCCCCATTTTTCTCTCATCCGAACGAACACCACGTGTTCTTCGCACTCTTGCACGCCATTTCTAAGGGAAACTATGGACCGATTTCATGGACCCCTCCCAATCCTTGGACCCGCGCCTAGACCCGAGCCAAGGAGGAGAGGGTAAACCCTATTTCCGCCTTGGTCATAGCCCCCCCCTTCGGACCCGTTCTTTTTGTTTTGTCTCGTTTTGTTTTTCAGTGTGTGTGTTCGTGGTATGGTGTTGTTAGTGTGTACATCCAACTTCAGATTTTTAGAGGTTTTGAGTGCCCTCGGCTTTGAGCACCATTTTGAAGTTTTTGAGAACTTGTTTTGAAAACTGATTAAGGGTGTTAAAATTGCTAATGGATAAGATTTTTAAAGTTTAAAACTGGAAAGAACAAACTGATGAGCATTTGGGTATTATTTTGAATATCTTGATGTTATTGGTTTGATTGATCTTGATGTGATGTGCACAGTGTGGGTGGTGTAATAAAGATGGAAGATCTTTTTGGGCACATTTGTTCTCATGTTAGAAATCTCATGGGAATGAATGTTTGTTTGTTTATGGAAACATAGTACAAACACCCAATAGGAAGCTTCCACTTTTAATAAAAGCAACCTTTTAGAAAAAGACAAAAAGAGCCATTTTTGTTTAATGTTTGACTTGAGTTTTGTTCCCAATGGAACACTAGTGTGAGTAAGATAGCAGTATTTTTGTCACCAAACTGCTATCCTTTTCAAAATCCAAAATGGGACCACTCACATCCCACTTTTATTAAATAAAACAAGTCAACCATTTTTAAAATTAAAAATAGTGTTTGCAAATTTTTGGATGCTAAAACTGTCCAAACAGTCCAAGCTATTCAGAAATAGCAAATCCGTTCCGCCACGTCTCCATTGCACATTCCAATATTCGAGCATTCCATTTCCATCTATCCATCTCATTCCACTTCCAACAAGTGTCTCGGACTTGTTTAATAAACTGAAAACTTTTAGGCCCTATGGCCCATTAAAAAGATTTTAGGCCAAATGGCCAATTCTATTTTATTTTGGGCTCTCTAGCCCATTTAAAACCAAATATTATTTACATGTGCTTTAAATTAAAATTCAAGTCAGAAATTTAATAATCTCACATCTAGAGCAAAGCTCTAAATGTGAGGATGTTGGTTTCTAAACTTGAATAGTTTCCGAAAATTATATAAAAATTGGATTCATCACTTCTTATCTTTTCAGGGGTAATCTTCCAGACCCAGACCCTGCACCCGAAGAAACCCATCTGCTGGACTTACCCCTCGAGCTCCTGGGTGAAATCCTCTCTCGTGTAGGAGAAAATGACATCAGTGAAGCCTTCAAAGCACAGCAAACCTGCAAGAAATTCAGGGATGCCGGAAACCTCTCCATCGTCTACAAACGATGCGAGGTCAATACATCCACTATAAAGAGAGGGCGGGAGTACTATCGTTGGGAGAAGCGGAGATTCCTTCGGACATGCGACCAGGCTGGAAACCACAATCTCCAAATCATTCCAGCAATGTTGGCATTTGCAGAGGGGAATGAAGAGCAAGCCTATGAACTGCTACGCCTGGGGATCGAGGACAACCATAAAGCGACAATCTTTGCCTACGGGTTGATGCTCATGAGCAAGGAGGACCCAGGGCAGGTCGATCAGGGAATCAGGATGATTGACAGGATAGTGACAAAATGGTCAGTTTTCCAAGACACATCCGTCAATGTCCTCGAATGGATGGTTGACCAACCAGACACCCCATTCCTATGGGCTGATCAGGAAGGCAGAGTTTACTGCCCCAGGGATCACGAGGCCATAACAGATCCCAATGATTGGTGTCTGCGGTGCGAGCTATCCAGCTATCTCCACTGGGCTAGCTATATGTTCTGAAGAAGGAAAGGCAGAAGCATGAATCCGAATTTACCCTGCTTTATTTTATTTCCAGTCTAGTAGTAGTATTTGCAAGGGATTTCCTCCTTTTGTGTGTGCAGGTTTGTATTAACTGCACGAGAATCCCTTGCCTCGGATGTATTTAATTGCTTTCCCTAAAATTGGAACTCAACTTTTGAGACCACTGAACAATTCTTTACTGCTTTCCTTTGAAAAGATGTCTGTACAGTCCGAGATGAATAAGTGACTGTCAGACCAAAAATATGCTGTTGACATACTCAGTATGTCAGCAGTGCCTCTTTACTGCTTTCAATTAAATAACCAGCAAAAATATGCATAAACTTGCTCTAAATTCACAGGTTGAATTTAGGCTTGTGATTAAATTTTCAAACTTTTAAATTGGGATAATATAATTGAAGACATGCATGAAATGAATTCCTGAGGTTTTGAGCTATAAAAATTTAATGATGCGATCAGCTTATTGGGTAATAAATCTGCATGTTAGAGATTTTGATTGAATAAATTGTTAGAATTAAGCTTTGATTGAATTTGCGAATATTGTATGACATGAATCAATCCAACCTTGTGAGATTTGAGCCATGAGTCACTTTTACTCATTCATTTTCTTTGATGTGTGAATCATTTGATTAAAGGAAACTAGAACTTGCGATTGGGACCGATTCAAGACCATGCCATATTCCCGAAATCGAGCATATGATCGAGGCACCTAGAAAACCCAAATTTTTGGCCTTCTTTTGAAATCCAAACCCAAATATATTTTTCCCTTTAGGATTAACCAAGTTGAGCCTTTAAGCCTAATTTTTCTTTGAAACCCTCTATATTATTCCTAGCCTTACAAAAAGACCAAGAAATTCAAACCCAAGTGTGCAGGAATGAATTCTATCAAAGGCATTAAGTTTGTGATCATCAATAAAAACTATAAATCGGTATTCTATAAACCGATTCAAAAAAAAAAAAAAAAAAAAAAAAAAAAAAAAAGAGAGATGTTGAATTCCAGTCAACAACACATAAGTTGCGAATGACAAAGCAATTAGACATAGTCTAATGTCAATGCAAGATGAAAAGAGAAAAACAAAAGAAAGAAACAATGATGATCATAAATTTTAGATAAAAATGCCAAGCTATGATGGAATTAACTCTTGCCACTTCTTAGCCCAATAATTTCCTTTCCTACCAAATGTTACAACCGTATGCCCCGTTACAACCCTCGAATAAGACCTCGTGATCTCGATTTAAAGAAATGAGCCGGTGGCGAGTTGGTCTGATTGCAAGCTTATGGGATAATTTAATTAAATTTGATCTTGAGCGTTCATGATTAAACCCCAATTGAGAGTGAGCGAATTTTCCGATTCTCTTATAAGTGAGGCCTTTTCTCATTACACATGTTCGTGTCATACCTTAATTCTAATTTTTAATCTTTGCATCTTTCAAACATGACATTCATGAAGGATTGATAATAATGTTTGATTTGTAGGCTCGATATAGTGAGCAAGTATCATTTCATTAAACACTGCAATCAAGGGAATTCAACACTTGTAGTTTTTGATTGTCTTATCCCAATTCAAAAAGGATGTGATTTATGAAGCCACGAAAATGAATTGAATATGTAGAGTCCGTGTTCCTAGGAACATTGACTCTGACTGCTCGGGGACGATCAGTATTAAATGTGAGGATGTTGATAATGGCCAAAAATGACCATTATTTTCAATCCATTTCCGTGTCTTAAACGGGCATTTGATCGCATTCCGGTCTTACATTAAGTAAGAAAGCAGTCGAATTGGAGTGATTTATGCATAATTGTAAAAATAATAAGCTGGTGTGAAAAAGGACATAAATATGTAATTTTATTACATATTTATGTTAGAAAAATCCAAAAACATGAGAAAAAGAAAAGGAAACAAAAAGATGGGAAAAAGATAGAAAAGCCCACAAAAAGAATATTTTTGGCCCATCTGGCCCAATTCAGCAGGCCCAGGAAGACCTTTGTCGCGGAAGCCCTTGGCGCGATGCAGTGTTCCGCGACAAAGGCATACTCCGCGACCAACTGGCCCCAAATGAAGAGGAGACCAGCCAAGTCCCCTGGCGCGATGACCCTTGTCGCGATAGCATGACTCCGCGACAAAAGGCCCATTCCGCGACCAAGATGCACAAATAGAGACACAAGACCCAGTCGAGAAGCCTTGCCACATGCAGTGTGTTCCGCGACCAACTTGATGTTCCGAGACAAGCTGTGATGTGTGTGATGTCTTAAGACACAATGGGCTAGAATCAAGGCCCATGGGCTTAGGGTTACACTTCTATAAATATGAGGTGTCTCCCATGAGCTAAGGGTTGGACAGTTGGAAGTTTGAATTTGAGAGTTCTTGAAGGCAAGCTTAGGAGTTCTTTCTTAGGTAGAGTAGTTAGGTTTATTTTTATGTATTATTTAATTTTTGCACTTAGTTTAGTTTAGATTAGTGTTTTACTGTTCACAGTGCTTAGTTAGCCATTTTTATACTATGTTTTGGTTTCTAAAACTCTTGTTTTAGGGTTTGTAATACCCAAACCATGGGTATTAACAACACCCCTTCAATAATATGGGAAAACATTCAGCATTTGTGTCCCAAAACCATGAAATGGGTCTCACACCCCATGGATTTATGCTTTCTTTTTCATTTTGGGGTCATTTGACCCCCATTATGTTATTTTTATGTTCACTGTTAGCATATTATGGATAATGTTGTGTGGATGTGTGATCAAACCCTAGATTAGGATTCTTGCTTTATTTTAATATCCTGCTCAGTCTTGTTATTTTTGTTTAAGCATGTTCTTCCTTATTTTGAATGTTTCTTGCTTATTTTTAGCTTAGAATAGCTTTTTGATCTGAAATAGGGTGAGATCACGCTGTTTGCATGCCACTGTTCATTTCTGCTTTTTCTGACTTTTGTCCTGAACCACCTTGGGCGCCAACCGCCTTCTGGCGCGGAACCACGTTCCGCGACAGAGTGGCAGTTCCGCGACCAAGGTGTTTCAAGACACTTGTCTCTATAATCTAAAACCCTTTGTCGCGGAATACCTTGTCGCGGAGCCACGTTCCGCGACAAAACTGTCCATGCATAGCGACAAAGGAGCCAAACTCTTGCATTTTGTCTTCATGGCTTCTTGTCGCGGAATCACCCTGTCGCGGAGCCACGTTCCGCGACAAAACCCCATTCCGCGACAGAAAAATTATGCCATGTTTCTTAATCTTTGAACACTTTGTCGCGGAAAACCTTGTCGCGGAACCACGTTCCGCGACAAAATCTCCACGCATAGCGACAAAGGTTCAAATGCTTTAGAATTTTATTAAAAGACTTTGTCACGATGTCACCCTTGTCGCGGAGCCACGTTCCGCGACAAAACCCTGCATAGCGACAAAGAGGCGTTATGCTGCCAAAAATTCTAAAAACTTGTCGGGATGTCCATGTCGCGGATCTCGGTCCGCGACAACATTTATGATATAGCGACAAGATTCCTCCCCCTCTATTTAATCTTAAACAAATTTCATTCTCTCTCTATTTTATATTGCAACACTCACATCATAGCCCCACGGGTTACGATGTAACATTCTGGAATTGCAATGTAGGGTGTTATGCTGCCCAAATTTTGACTCTCCATTCGCATCACTTAACTGATTGAACCCTTGACTCATCAATGATTAAAGATTGAGATTAGCAATAATCAAACTTCAATGATCATCATGATTAAAGGACCTTTGTTCAATTGCCATTAAAACACTCTTGTATAAACAAAACCTCGATGGCTTAAACAGATAATCTGGACTGTAATTAATTATGGTAGGAAGGATTATTTAAGACCATTACATGTGGACCCGACCCACAACCTTGCATGAGAAACCAATGTCTCTCACACAATGGATCTTCTTTTGCTTCTTATTTATTTATTTTGTCTTTGTGCATTGTGTGGAACCATTAGTAAAGAATACATCAGAATAATGTTGGCGGGTACTCCCTCATGGATAACTAGCTCGTATTCTGGGTATTAGTTACTAATCGTTATTTTGCATGGTCTGAATGGCTGTCAGTGGAAGCCTTGGCGGTTCGCCCATCCGGGGTTATAATAGCTGCTCGACTGATTTCCATCCAGATACAGTTTTATTTTTGTTATCTTAATTTCCAAACCCAAATTCCAATCTGTAATGGGAATCAGTTGGCACCAGTCAATGCCAACTGATGATCATTATAGAAAGGAAGTATGTAGGTTTTTATCTGAATTCACAGACAGTGGAGGCCCAACTGGTGTTGACACCACCATTATAGAGTCTCAGCTGTCTAAATTCGCTTCATCCGAGTGATTGGGAAATTGGACAGTAGATGTTTACAGTCCACCCAATTGTTCTGCCATTACTTTGGTACCTTGACCATTCCATTCTGTGTTTCACCTTCTGTCTAGACCCGTTTTTATATTTTGGGTCAATTAATTTTACACTTCCATATATCCTTATGCATGATAATATTATGTACTGTTGTGGTCTGTAATTATTTTGGGATCCTTCCCTTGGACAATAGAAGTCTAGATCTTAAACAGATATCGCTTTATAAACTTCCAACAAAAACCTCTTTATAAAATCCGGATCTGAGTAAGGGATAAATTCTTCAGTTATGACTAATTCATATTCTATCGAGGGTTATATTTTGGGAATTAAGAAGCAGATTCAGCGATTAGGTCTCGTCTAGACTGAAAGGGTCTGTGTTTTAACTGAGAATCTAGTACCTGACAGGGAATGATTTTCAAATCCATTATTTTCCAAAATTGCTGGTTGATGGAAATGTAAGATTGAGTGCTACACCGAGATGGGGCCCACTTGGATTCAAATACAGTGTAGTAAATAATCTTAGAGGAACATCATCCAGGCCTTGGTTATTTTCCAAGATAGGGTTGAGTTTTCTTCCAACTGCTATCTTCTTCTGCCAAAGCCTACTTTTGAGTCCTGAGTGAGTGCATCCGGAACGAACTAATCTATTAGTTCGTTTCATTAGTTTGTATCTCATAACCACCCGGAAGAAAGTGAACACACTAGTGGTTCACTGAGAGCTGGGAATTCTTGATCCATACTCCATCATTCTGATGGGGAGCTGTCTTTTACTACCAGGGTCAGATTTTCAAAACCTCCGAGTGATAGGATTTTAAATGCTTTCTTTACTGCTTTCTTTTAATCGCTTTCATTAGAGGTCACTCGGTTGTATTGAGAGTTGCGTAACTGTTACTAGGATTGACAGTTAAGGGATAGTTTAGGGCTTAATTTAAAACTTTGGGTGTGACATGGGAGAATGATAGTGGTACTTGGCATTTCAATAAATGATGTGTCGGGTGTTGCTTATCCACCACAGATGAAGTAACATACCCAGGCCAGGGCAGTTACGAATCTGTGGTATCTTAGAATTTGTGGTCTTAGGAACATGTAAACTCATATTGCAAGTACCTGTCTGTTAAAGGGAACGCCTTATTGAGAGCATGAGAATTAGCTATCTGAAAGAATTATCCCAACCAAAGATCTGCGTATGAAAATGGAAGTTTAATATTGCTATATCTTGCCCTTGTCCAATTTTCATTCTTTTCTTCCTGTCCTTTCTGTCCACATTGTGACTCAACTTCACGGTTGGCACAATGTACCTTTTCCCTGCTTTCGTAGATAATGTTTACCGCATACCTAGAATAATTCTTATCCGCTTTCTAGAATAGATTTATTTGCTTTGTAGATTAATTTAACTGCTTTCTAGATCTAATTTACATTCATGTCAGTAGCTATTAATCACCTTTCAAACCTATTGAGCAATACGAATGGAAAATCTAGTAAAACGACGTGGGACCTGCTTCTATCGCACATCCTCCAGTGAACGATCCGGTCTTACTATAAATTACTGCAATTTTTGACACCGTGCGCTTTCGGGGGCACAGTTTCTTAAACACGAGCAATAAAAACATGACTACTTATAAATATATCCCTAATCACAACTCCGCCATCATAAATTGGTTTCATTAATAAAACTTAAACCAGGACCATGATTTTTCGGAAAATACTCATGTAGTGGGAACTTGCCAAAAGTTTCATGGCAGGAACTCTCATGCCAAGAATTGATGAGAAGCATCATGGCATATTTGCCGGGGATCCTCAGTGTGACAGGCTGATGGTCAACCTATCCCGGCTATGCCATGAGATTTGTCAACATTTCATGACAGGGAGGACCACAGCGCCATTTGAAATTAAAGCACCACACTTGAGTAATAAAAAGACTAATAATCTGGATATATCCCTAAACCCTTTCCCGTGAATCATAACTCTCTTCATGTAATAAATCTAACCTGGTATATTTTTAAGAAAATGCTCGTGGGACGGAAATTGTCAAAAGTTTCACTTAGGGTTTCACTTCTATAAATAGGTGGTGATCCCTATGTTCTACGGGGGGTGGGGAGGGGGGGGGGGGGAATTCAACTTTTTTAGAAGATAGTTTGCAGAGCTCTCTCTTAGGTAGTTTGTAGTTAGTTTTCTTTTTTCTTTTCTTTTTTGTATTATTTTAAATTTTGTTCTTAGATTAGGGTAGTTAGCTTAAATTCTTGTTGGTTTTTTCATTTTAGTGCTTTAGGTAGCCACTTTCTACCATGTTTTCTTTTCTAAACTTTTGTTTTTAGGGTTTGTATTGTCCAACTAAACGGATAATAACAAACCCACTTAATAAATGGGGAGTTAAATCTGAAAATGCATCCCAAAAACATGAAATGGGTGTTCTAGACCCATGCATTTAATGCTTTCATTTTATTTGTGGTTATTTGACCTTTAATTTTCCGTATTATGCTTACTGTTTACCATTTGTGGTTCGGTTCATGCATAGTGAATGATTAAGCTCTAGATTAGGATTCTTGTTGTTTTATTTTAAGGTTTGTCTTAGTTTATTTAATTTTATCCAAGCATGTTCTAGTTAGATCTAAATTATGCTTGGTTGTTTTTAGCTTTAAGTCACTTTTAGATCTGAAACAGGGTGAGATCACACATAATGCATGCTACTGTACCTGACATGTGTCCTGAACCACCTCCTGGTCGCAAACCGCCTCCAGTCGCGAGACCACGTCTTGCGACTAGAGGGTAGTTTCGCGACTGGATATCTCAGGACACTTGTCCATTAATTTAAAACCCTCAGTCGTGAGGCACTCCTGTCGAGAACCCACGGTTCGCGACACAATGCTAGCCTAGCGACTGGGGACCAAATTCTTGTATTTTCTCTGAAAGGCTCTAGTCGTGTAACTCATGTCCTGAACCCACGGTTCAGGACACAATTTTAGTTTCAGGACTATGAAATTATGCCCTAATAATATATTGAAAGCCTAGTCGCTAGACCAACCTGTCGCGAGACCACGTCTCGAGACACACTTTCCAAGTTTAGCGACTGAGAACCAAATACTTGGAATATTTTGCTAGACCATGCCAGTCGCTAGACTCCTGTCGCGGGACCTTGTCTCGCGCCACAATTCAAGTCTAGCGACTGGGCCTCCATGACTTAGCAAATTTTCACAAACTATCCAGTCGCGAGACCCATGTCGCGAGCATAGGTTCGTGACACAATTTATGGTCTCACGACTGGGTCCTCATCTCTTTTAATTTCCAAAAATTCTGACTTCCAACCCCTGTGTCGCCAGACCCGTGTCGCGAGACCGCGCCTCGCGACACAATTTTTGTCTAGCGACACGGAAACCCTAAATTTCTAAAAATTCAATTTCTTTTATTTCCCACCTCTCATGTCGTGATCCTCCCGTCGTGAACCCACGGTCCACGACGCAATTTCTATCTCACGACATGCATGGCACTCTTTTTGCCAAATTTTTATTCTCCATCTCATCCCATTAATTAATTGAACCTTTGTATTAATATTTTGAGGTTGAAATCCAATGATCTCAACCCATGATTAATTTAATATAAAGAACTTTGTTCAATTTCCATTAAAAGATTTTTCTACATAAATTAAACTCTAATGATCTAAGTATATAATCCGGACTGTAATTAATTAATTAATTATGGAATGAGAGATTATTTAGACCATAAAGAGTAATTATGGATTAATTTCCATACCCTTGCATGAGAAACCAATGTCACTATACAAGATGACCCCAAAATATTTTTTTTATTTATTTTGTCTTTACCTGTGTTGTGTGAAACGAATAATAAAATACCATAGAATAATGTTGGCGAACGGTCCCTTTACCGGGAAATGAAGTAGCCCGTAGTCTATGTATTAATTACTGTTTGTTATTTTACATGGTTTGGATAGTGACTGACGAGGTCAGGCGAACGGTCCTCTTACCAGGAAATGAAGTAGCCACTCAGTCAGCATCTGTCCAAATATAGTTTTATTTTCTTTATTTTAATTTCAAACCTGAATCTGGAGTCGTAGTAATATTAGATGATATATGCCAATGTTGTCTAATAATTATTGCAATGATAGAACATGTGGGTTTTTATCCAGTTCACAGACAGTGGAGTCTAAGATGATGGCGGCAACTGTCATTTAAGGCATTCCACTGTCTAAAAATCATCCCACCTGCAATAGTCAGGACCTGGATAGCAGATGTTTGCAGTCCGGATTATCCTGATTATTTTTGTCATCTTTTTAGCCAAATAAATTCTTCTCATTTCCGGCTATTTCATCTCTGTGTCTCACATTCTGTCTAAACCCGTCTTATCTTTTGGGTTAATTTTATTTTACACTTCCTTATAAAATTATGCATGATAATATTATGTAACTATTTTGGTCAAATTATTTTGGGATCCTTCCCTCGGACATAGAAGTCCAGATTTCAATCAGATGTCTCATAATAAATGTCCAACAAAAATTCATTTATAAAATCCGGATCTAAGTAAGGGATAAATTCCACAGTTATGACTAATTCACATTATGCCGGGGGTTAATTTGGGGAAATTAGAAGCAGAGTCAGCTATTAAGTCTCACCTAGACTGAAAGGGTTTGTGTTTTAATTGAGAGTCTAGTACCTGTTTAGGGAATGATTTTCAAAGATTTATTATTTTCCAAAATTGCTATGTGTTGCGAATTTAGTCTAAACTGTCTCACCGAAATGGGATCCACTTGGATTCAAATACAGTGTGATAGGTAATTCTAGAGGAACAATGCATAGGCCTTGGTTATTTTCTAAGATAGGGTTGAGTTCCTTTCAACTGCTATCCTCTTCTGCCAAAGCCTATTTTTGAGTCCTGAGTGAGTGCATCCGGAACGAACTAATCTATTAGTTCGTTTCATTAGTTTGTATCTCATAACCACCCGAAAGGAAGTGAACACTGCGAGCGGTTCATCAAGATCCGGGAATTCTTGATCCACATCCGGTCATCCTGACTGGGGGGCTTTCTTTTACTACCAGTACGAAGCTTTTGAAACTTCCGAGTGATAGGATTTTAACTGCTTTCTTTACTGCTTTCTTTTAATCGCTTTCGTAGAGGTCACTCGGATGTGTCACTAGATCTTCTAACTGCTACTAGGACTGAGAGTTAAGGGATAGTTCAGGTTTAATTTTAGACTTCGGGCGTGACATGGGGGAATGATAGCAGTACTTGGCATCTCAATAAATGACTTGTCAGGTGTTGCTTGTCCACCACGGATGAATAATATGTCTTAGCAGGGCCATGCGAGGGCAGTTATGAGTCTGTGGTATCTTAGAATCTGTTTTCTTAAGAGCATGTAAATTCTTACTGTAAGTACCTGTCTGTTAAAGGGAACACAGTATAGAAAACATGAGAGTTAGCTAACTGAATGGATTATCCCAAGTAAAGATCTGTGTAACAAAATGGAAGTTTAATTGTGTTTCATCTGAATCTTGTCCAATTTTTATTATTTTCTTCCTGTCCCTTCAGTCTCATTTTAAATCTGCTTTCCTATAATAATTTTAACCGCTTTCTTAGAATAATTTTTATTTCTTTCTTAGATTAAATTTCATTGCTTTCTTAGATTAAATTTAATTCGCTTTCTAGAATGATTTTGTCTGCTTTATTTTAATTGCTTTCATAGCTTAGTTTAAATTCTGTCAAATAGTTGATAATTAAAACACAAACTCGAATCGAGTAACCGAGTGGAAAATCTTATTAAACGACGTGGGCCCTGCTTCCATCGCACATCCTCCAGTGAACGATCCGGTACTTACTATAAATACTACAATTTTTGACTCCGTGCGCTTTTGGGGGCACAGTTTCTTAACACGAGTAAATAAAAATGTGATAACCTATAAATATATCCCTAATCCCAACTCCATCTTCATAAATTGGTTTCATTGAATAATAAACCAAACCGGGATTATTATATTTTTAAGAAAACACTCGTGCGGGAATTCTGTCAAAAGTTTCATTATGGGGACATAACTGCAGTCTTAAGGGGGAGAGGATGTAATACGCGGTGTGACAAGCGTATTTTTCCGTATTTTACCGGTATTTTCCGCACACTTTTGTAACCAAACAAATTCAAATTATTTTGAACTACGTTATGGCTTGATTCCTTCACAGGGTACATAGGCAGCTTAGAAGTTTTAATTCTAAGTTCAGTCACAAAATAATAAAACAAACAAAGGATTCGTTCTTAACACGAGAAAAGCCGAAACACAACTTCGAGGACGAAGTCGATTCTTAAGGAGGGTAGACTGTAATACCCGAGAATTTTGCAACATAAAATAAATAAATGAATAAAATAAATAAATAAACAATAAACATAACTGTTACAATAAATAAATAAATATAATAAATGAATAAACATAATACATAGACAAGGAAATGAGAAATGGAATTTAATTTAAGAATGAATTAAATTTTCAATACCCGTGAAACCAAAAATAAATTAATCAAATAAATTGTACAAGGGAACCCGACACTAATGGACTCGAGAGTTCGAGGCCAATATTAAATCTAGACCCTAGTAAGAATTCAGATAGGGAATAGGAGCCCGAAAATATCCCGGAAATCCGAATCCGAGAACATAGAGGGATAGAAGGCCGAAAGAGAGGAGGAAATGCCCGACGGATCGCACGACCCGCCCGAACCGAAGTCCAGGCGGTAGCCGCACAGTGGCCGCGCGGGGTTTCCCCTAGCCGCGCGCCGACCCCGCGCCAGCGAACAGATTCGCCCGTTGCGAGATTTACTCGCCCGAATCTGGATTTTCCGACTTCGGTTGTATTCATTTCGGCTCAAGACTCACCAAGGCCGACCTTGGACGTCCCTAGGTCGTGCACCTCTATAAATAACTAACTTAATTAACCCCGAACACTTTTTAAAACCCTACGAATTCTCTCTACATACACAACCCTAATTCCGGAGTTGTCGGAGGCACGAAACCAAGGCGAAGGCAGCCGTGGACGAATTCGGAGTCTTCCAACATCGTGGTATGTTCTGATCCGCTAGTTCTTTACCGATTATTGATTCGAAAATGAATCCTAACTTAATCTCTTTATTTTCTACACCCCGAATCGGATCTAGAACGAAGAACCCGACGAACCGAGGAGATAAACGGTGGACTGGAAGCCACGCCTCCGAATCGACGAACCCGGACGACCAAGGATCTGTAAGTTAATCTTACTATGGTTTTGGGAGGATTTAAAATACACTTAATCTAAAGATTTAAACCAAGAACATAAAATATGTCAAAAAGAAATCTTTAATGGCGCAGCGTTTTTGCATGAGTTTTCCAAACCCTTAAACCTATTCAAACGAGAAAACTTAAAACACGAAAAATGTTCCTAAGACGTAGATCTAGCTACTGTAAAAATTTCATAATTTTTCATTAAGTTTTGGTATCTGAAATCGACTTCAAACCGATCTGTTCTAAATTTAGATCTTGAAATCTTGACAGAATTTTAGTCCGAACTTGTAGACGTTTTTGACAATAGATCTAGACCGATTCAGAACTTTAGTCGAACATGAAAGTTATAGATATATGTCTTAGGTTTCTCCCTGTAAAATTTCATCAAATTTGGAGTTAGTTTGCTATGGTAGATCTTGAAATTTTGAAACTGCTGTGCAGGAAATTCGGACAGATTATCATCCTTTTAAAAATTGATGTTTTTCACTTACTTCTGTATCTCGGATCGAAAAACGTAAAACATGAAACTTGTTCATCTCTGTGTTTTCGAGTCACCGGTCAAAATTCAGAATTTTTAGACTTAAAACTGATTTTTAATGAATTTTGAAGTAAACTGTAGTTTTGACCAAGTCAAATCTTGAAATTTTGTTGAAACGGTGAAATTAGCCTTTAAGGTTTAAATGAGTAAAAAACTCTTTTGAAATAAATGTTTGAAATCAAAATTTAGGAAATCCCCTTACAAACTTGATCATTTAAAATTAGGGGGTGAGTGCTCTGCAGGGTGCCCTCCTAACGATTCACTTCGTGCCTTTATGGACGATGGTGACCCGCGCGAAATTTGAGATATGTTGTCAAAACGGCATGAGATATATGGCCTACACTCTCGTGAATATCCATATGGGTTTCCCGAGGCTCCGGAGTGGTACTGGGTATGGCAGATACGGCTGCGGCCGCCGGTGTAATACCCCGTAAAATAGACATTTTTTTTTGACGATATGTATTCCGAATGAATAAATAACCATATTCAAATTGTTTTGAACTACGTTATGGCTTGATCCCTTTACCGGGTACGTAGGCAGCTTAGAAGTCTTAATTCTAAGTTCAGTCACGAAATAATAAAATAAACAAAAGACCTTAGCACGAGAAAAGCGGAAACACAACTTCGAGGACGAAGTTGATTCTTAATGAGGGTAGACTGTAATACCCGAGAATTTTCCAAGATAAAATAAATACAATAAATAAAATAAATAAACAAATAAATATAGTAAACATGATAAAGGGATAAAGAATCCTAAATGATGAGAAATGAAATTTAAATTAAAAAGGAATCAAAGTTCCGAAAACCCGGGAATCCGAAGGCAATTTAATAAATGGTTACACGGGAACCCGGCACCGATAGACTCAATAACTCGAGTCCAAATATAAATTTGGGTCCGAATAAAATTAAGATAGGAAATCGGAGCCCGAAGATAGTCCGGAAATCCGAATCCGAGAACATAGAGGGATAGAAGTCCGAAAGAGAGGAGGAAACGCCCGACGGATCGCACGACCTGGCCCAGACCGAAGTCCAGACCAGGATGGCGCGGTGTCCGCGCGCCCTTAAGGGAAAAACCGCGCCAGGTGCGCGCCACTTGACAGATTCGCCCGTTGCGCGAATCTCTCGCCCGAACGCGGATTTTTCGACTTTCGGTTGAACGTCTCTCGACTCAAGACCCTTAGGGTCAGATCTTGGACGCCCTAGGTCTTAGATATCTATAAATAAACCTCCTTGGAAGCCCCGAACATCTTTACAAAACCCACAACTCTCTCTATACATTCGAAACCCTAATTCCGGAGTCGTCGGAGGCACGAAACCAAGGCGAACACCGGTTGGACGAAAATTCTGAGATCCCCAGCGTCGTGGTAAGATCTTGTTCATTCCTTTCCATATACGATTCGAAAACGAATCCTAATTAAACCTCTTTTCTATTCTAAACCCCCGATCCGGATCGAGAGCGAAGAACCCGACAAACGGAGAGGATAAACGGAGGACTGGAAGCCACGCCTCCGAATCGACGATCCCGGACACTCAACAATCTGTAAGTTAACGCTTACACGGTTTTGGGAGTATTTAAAATATTTAAATCTAGAAACTTAATCAAAACTTTCATAAATCTGTCAATATGTGATTTCTAACGGCGTAACAGTTTTATCTAATTTTTCCGAACCTTAAAACGACTTCAAACGGAAAAACGTAAAACACGAAAAACGTTCCTAAGACATAGATCTATCTACTGTAAAATTTCATAATTTTTCATCGTGTTTTGTTATCCGAAAATGTCCACGAACAGACCTGCCTTTGGTTTAGATCTTGAAACGGTGACAGAACTTTAGTTCGAACTTGTTGGCGATTTCTACATTAGATCTAGACCGATCTAGGCTTGGGGTTGAACATAAGAGTTGTAGATCTATACGTTAAGAACACCTCTGTAAAATTTAAGAATTTTTCGTGATGATTTGATATATGAAATCCACCCGAAACCGAACTGCTAGGATGCGGATCTTGAAATTCTTGACGGAACTTAGGATTTCGAATGATTTTTCACGAATTTTGGAGTAAACAGCGTTTTATAAACTTATATTTGCGAAACTTGTGAAATTTGCGAAACTTGGTTTGACCTTGCGGGTTCGATTCCCCAAGGGCGTCTGTGTCCCTGCGGGTTCGATTCCCCAGGATATCTGTGTCAAACCTTGCGGGTTCGATTCCCCAGGGTGTGTTTGAGTTCTTGCGGGTTCGATTCCCCAAGGGCGATTGTATGTTTTCCTGCGGGTTCGATTCCCTAGGATGTCCGTGTCAAACCTTACGGGTTCGATTCCCCAGGGTGTGTTTTTCTGCGGGTTCGATTCCCCAGAATATGTGTTGATTCCTACGGGTTCGATTCCCTAGGATGTATGTGAGTTCTTGCGGGTTCGATTCCCCAAGGGCGATTGTCTGTTTTCTTGCGGGTTCGATTCCCCAAGAATAAATTATACTAGATTATATCGAATAAAAGAGGAAGAGTGAAATCCTGAAATACTTGAGCATTTTCCTTATTTAAATTATGCCTTTAAATTATGTCTTGTGATTATTTTATCATGTTGTAGAACAAATTACACTATGCACATGTTTCCTTTAAATTTAAATAATGGCTTTGAAACCCCTTAATCATGTTTGTGTTAACTTACTCAGCACGTAGTGCTGACTAAACCATTTTTATTTCTTTTTCTTCCAGAGTTGAGAATTATGCATCGTCATATGCATACACGGGAAGCTTGGGATGATATATTATATTTGAATTTGTATTAGACTAGATCTTGCATGAACGGGCCTGTCTAACCCGTGATTAGGCCATGTTGGCCCTATATTTAAATTCCGCTGCGATACATATATGTAAATATTATTTTCCGCTGCAACTTTGATGTATTATTTTTAAATTATATATGAATGGGCTGTTTGAATATTTTAAATTCTGAAAAACCATAGCCTTGCATCTCATTAGTAAGCTCGGAGAAACCGTGTCTTGCTAGGGAGGTGTGGCGGTGACATCCCGACCTGGGTGACCAAAAACCGGGGTGTTACAAGTTGGTATCAAAGCCAGGCTATTTTTAAATTAGTATTATTATTTTTAAACTATTAGATTATTATTATTTTTAAACTACTATTATTTTTAAACCATTAGTATTTATATTATAATTATAGAAGCCCAAATTATTATTTTTTAAAATTTCCTAGCCCAAATTATTTTTAGCTCAAATATTTTTGAGCCCAAATGTTAATTATTTTTGACCCAATATAGAGGTCCAAGGATTTTAAATATTATTTTAAATTTTTAAGCATTATCCCCATGGAGACGAATTTTTATTTTAAAACCCATGGAAAAAAAAATATATAGTGCATGAATTATTTTTGGGGGGAAATCATCATTTGCATGTGCATACTGCATTGCCTAAACTTAGAGAACTTAGAAGCGTGATATATTCTAACTTAGATCTCTTGCTACACCTAGATAACTTAGAGACTTGGCATCGAATTAGAAACGCTCACTAGAGACTAATCTTGTCGTAGTTCTAGATCTCATTCATCTATGCGCTCGCCTAAGCATAACAAATCTCGACCTTAGCCATTCCTATCCTGGTACGAACTAGAAAATTTCCTCATGTGGAACAATAAAAATCAAGTTTTATTAAAACACTCTTTATTCCAAAAATCTTGTTTGGATTTCCAAACAACAAATTCGAAAATTTGAAATTAGAAATTTACGAAACGTCTTGTTCGAGCGATCTATCTAAACCAAGATAAGCTAATCTATACACGTTATAACAGAAAATGGCGCCTAGGAGGAAACCAAGGAAGGTGAGTCCAAACGGCACTGACGCCAACCTGTCCAACACGCCCAACAACAGTGAAAGTCCTCAGAACCTAGGAGAGCAAGTGCCTCAAGCGCCCAATAATATGGAAGCACGTTTAAAAACGATAGAGGGAATCCTAGTAGCATTAGGGAATGCGGAGGTGCATAGGACACCTGCAACAGTACCTCCACCCGTAGCTCAAACCAACTATCTAGCATTGGTGAATCCCTATCAACCACCACGTTATGATGGGCAGGAGGATCCCGCCAAACTAGAGGGGTGGATCCGTACATTTGATAAGCTCTTGGATGCTATCAAATGTCCTGATGAGGCAAGGACACGAGTAGCAACCTACTACTTAGGAGGCGAAGCCGATGAGTGGTGGCAAGACCTCCAGAGGAATTTAGAGGAAGCCGAAGAAGCTTATTCGTGGGCTAAACTTAAGGAGGGTCTAAGGGACCGATTCTACCCCATGAGCACCAAGGCGGCAATGTACGAAGAGTTTTTATCACTGAAGCAAGAGGGACGGACGGTGCAGGAGTACCCGATTTAAGGAGTTGGTACGATTTGCTACGAGGATAGTACCAACCGACTCTGACAAGGCTCAGAAATTCGAGATGGGTCTGAACCTTAGTATCCGGGAGATACTTGCAGTAGGACAATTCACGAACCTGCAGACGGTTTATGATCGAGCTGTAGCAATTGATCGAGTCCAGCAACTGAAGCGTAAGGAAAATGGGGAGTCGAGCAAGGACTCGCAAGGATTTGAGAAGAAGAATCGGAGCAATAACGGTGGACAAGATAGGCACGAGAATAAGGATTTCTATAATGGGAGAAATGGCATACGTCGTACGGTCGTACCCCGTTGCCCACAGTGCCACCAAGCCCATCTGGTGCGCGAGTGCCCAAGGCGTGGGACTTGTTATAGATGTGGTGGGGAAGACCACATGATTAGAGAATGTAATGTTCGTGAGGAGATGATTGAGAAGAGGATAGAATTGGTAAACCCTCAACAAGGAGATCAAGGAAGAGAATAATAAGTAGGCAGTTATGGGGACATAACTGAAGTCCTAAGGGGGAGAGGATGTAATACCCCGTAAAATAGACATTTATTTTTGACGATATGTATTCCGAATGAATAAATAAACATATTCAAATTGTTTTGAACTACGTTATGGCTTGATCCCTTTACCGGGTACATAGGCAGCTTAGAAGTCTTAATTCTAAGTTCAGTCACGAAATAATAAAATAAACAAAAGACCTTAGCACGAGAAAAGCCGAAACACAACTTCGAGGACGAAGTTGATTCTTAAGGAGGGTAGACTGTAATACCCGAGAATTTTCCAACATAAAATAAATACAGTAAATAAAATAAATAAATAAATAAATATAGTAAACATGATAAAGGGATAAAGAATCCTAAAGGATGAGAAATGAAATTTAAATTAAAAAGGAATCAAAGTTCCGAAAACTCGGGAATCCGAAGGCAATTTAAAAAATGGTTACACGGGGACCCGACACCGATAGACTCAATAACTCGAGTCCAAATATAAATTTGGGTCCGAATAAATTCAATAAAAGCGCTGCGCCGGTGTAGACAGATTTTAGGTAGGGTTCCATTAGATCTATATGTTCGAATCTTTTAACAACCCAAAACCAAAGTAAGCGCTAACTTACAGATTGTTGAGCGTCTGGGATCGTCGATTCGGAGGCGTGGCTTCCAGTCCTCCGTTTATCCTCTCCGTTTGTCGGGTTCTTCGCTCTCGATCCGGATCGGGGGTTTAGAATAGAAAAGAGGTTTAATTAGGATTCGTTTTCGAATCGTATATGGAAAGGAATGAACAAGATCTTACCACGATACTGGGGATCTCAGAATTTTCGTCCAACCGGTGTTCGCCTTGGTTTCGTGCCTCCGACGACTCCGGAATTAGGGTTTCGAATGTATAGAGAGAGTTGTGGGTTTTGTAAAGATGTTCGGGGCTTCCAAGGAGGTTTATTTATAGATATCTAAGACCTAGGGCGTCCAAGATCTGACCCTAAGGGTCTTGAGTCGAGAGACGTTCAACCGAAAGTCGAAAAATCCGCGTTCGGGCGAGAGATTCGCGCAACGGGCGAATCTGTCAAGTGGCGCGCACCTGGTGCGGTTTTTCCCTTAAGGGCGCGCGGACACCGCGCCATCCTGGTCTGGACTTCGGTCTGGGCTAGGTCGTGCGATCCGTCGGGCGTTTCCTCCTCTCTTTCGGACTTCTATCCCTCTATGTTCTCGGATTCGGATTTCCGGACTATCTTCGGGCTCCGATTTCCTATCTTAATTTTATTCGGACCAAATTTATATTTGGACTCGAGTTATTGAGTCTATCGGTGTCGGGTCCCCGTGTAACCATTTATTAAATTGCCTTCGGATTCCCGGGTTTTCGGAACTTTGATTCCTTTTTAATTTAAATTTCATTTCTCATCCTTTAGGATTCTTTATCCCTTTATCATGTTTACTATATTTATTTATTTATTTATTTTATTTATTGTATTTATTTTATGTTGGAAAATTCTCGGGTATTACAGCCGGGCTACCGGCTAAACTTGACGAGATCGCGATGCAATCGTGAAATACTTGAAATACTAAATCTTGGGTGTAATGGGGATAGTTAAAATATTTATTGTCCATTTAAATTGTTAAATGCTTTGTTTAAATTAATTATGGCTTTTATTTAAGTTATGCTAAATGTATTCTTGATTAGTGCCATGAATTAATTATGCAAATTGGTTAGATAATTAAATTGAATTATTCCTGATTTATTCTTACCATGCTTTTATTTAAATACTCCTAATTAATGGCTTTGAAACCCCACGATCATGTATGTATTAACTTACTCAGCAAGTTGTGCTGACCAAACCATTTATTTCATTTTTCTTACAGAGTATGTGGAATGAGCATGGGCACTATATGCATGGGGGAATTTTTGGGAAACTTATTATTTTAAATTCTTGCATTAGACTATAGTATGAACGGGCCTGTTTAACCCGTGTTTTGGCCATGTTGGCCCTATTTATATTTTCCGCTTCAATACTTATACTTAGATACTATTATTCCGCTGCATTATAATATTTATTTGGAATTTATATTGAGTGGGCTACTTGAATGGTTTTAAATATTTTAAATACTGCAATACCTAGCCTTGCATCTCTTTAGTAAGCTCTGAGAAACCGAGTCTTACTAGGGAGGTGTGGCGGTGACATCCCGACCTGGGTGACCAAAAATCGGGGTGTTACATGTGTGCTTTCACCATATTGCCTTATTTTGCACCGGTGATGACGGGAATGGTTGTGGTGTGGTCGGTGTGGAGAAATAGAAATGTAACCGTATTTAATTGAGGATCCTTTGATTCCAACATGTTGGTGGTAGAAACTAGATGGAGGGTTGGATGTTGGTGGCAGACGGCTTTGGGTGGAATGGATGCAAATTATGTTTGTCTGGATATGAAATTTCCTGGGCGTGCAGCGTTATATAGGGGAATCAGATCGAAGGAGTCAAGGGGGGAGTTAAGTTGGGAGTGCCCAGGAAAGGGTTGGTGGAAGGTGAATACGGACGGGTCGTCGGTAGGAAATCCCGGGCCAGCTGGGATAGGGGGAGTTATTAGAAACAATACGGGAGAAGTGATTTTCATTCTCTCCGATTTTATTGGATGGGTGGATTCTACTGAAGCTGAAATCACGACAATTAGTAGATTTGCAAGGTTCTAATTCGTGATCAGGGGTTTCCGTTGCCTAGGTTGATTTTTGAATGCAACTCATATAATGTGATTGTTTGGTTGAAAGAGCCGAACAGGATTCCTTTGCGTTTCTCAAGGTTGCTGGTTCCAATTTTTGGAGTATTATGGTGTGGCAGCGATGTTAGATTTCAACATATTTTTAGAGAACGAAATGTGGTAGCCGATGGATGGGCACATAATGGCGCAGTTGGAGCAATTCCTATCGAGAAGTGGTTTTAGTATTGGTAGGGTATTGAGTTCTGTCTTTTCTGGTCGCTTATTGCGTCTGTATGTGATGTTTTTCTTAGTTGGGTTGTTTCTGGCGTTCATCATATTCTGCTTTGTAAGCGGTGATGATGGAATAATTTACTTCCTTTGTCTCAAAAAAAAATTGTACATAATTTAAATTATTAATCGTTGAAAATATGTATCGGCATGCGAGCCTGGGGCCATTGTTGTATTTTGAAAAATACAGAGGTAGTATTAAACAATGTTTTAGGTTCTGATATGGCAAGTTGGTTCAAATCTCATTTGAACACATAATTATTTAGAAAGAAATCTAATCACTAAGCCCGCGGACTTATTTTCAAGACTTATTACTTATTTTTATTAAAATCAGATCAGACCATATCAGATAAGAAACATTAAGATCAGACCAGACAAATTCAGACCAGTTCAGACCAGATCAGATCAGATCAAATTATTATAATAATATAGATAAGATAAGATTAGATCAGATCAGATTAGCCCAGCAGATGGAATCAGATCAGACCAGATCAGATTAGACCAGCAGATGGAATCAGATCACACCAGAAACATTCAGACCAGACCAGACAAATTCAGATCAGATCGGACCAGATCTAATAAAATTCAAATCAGACCATCCAAATTCAGGCCTAGAGAACAGGGCCTAAACCCGGTTAATTATTATTTTTTTTCGGAAGTAAAGGTAGGCTGAGACCGTTTTATTCACCCTGTATGCTTACACTTCTATTTTTTTAAGTATGCAATTTTATTACAGAGGACACATAAAAAAGAATGCAGGGTATACTATTTATACATAAAGACTTGTTTAATTATGTATTTTTAACTTGTTTATTAACAGCAATTAGGTTACTATGCAGACATGTATTCATCTGCATTTCCTGATGTGTTCCAGCATAGGGTATGTGATGCTACGTGGTTTGATGGTGTGCAACCTTTCCATACGAAGCCATTTAATGCGAATGGAAAGAGAATCCGTTTCTCCCAAATTAATGGACCAGTATCCCCAATTAGTGGACGAAATTAAGTGAATGTTTAGTAACTTCCAAATGCATAATGTATCAGTTATGGATTTTTGGTGAAGCAATTTTGGAACTGGAGAAGAAAGCGGGTCATTCAACGGGAGACAGAGCACAATGATGCTGGATCTCGACAACTTCCCGAAAGAAATAGGGGACGACAGCGACCATGCAGTGGCTTCCGATGACATCCGTACAGCAGATGATGATACACAATATGGGGATTGCTCTTTTCTCGGCGAAGATGATGCTATGAAGGGTTGGATGAAACTTTAGCATTACCAGGATATGAAAATGGGGAGGATGATGATGATGCAGTGTGTGGTACTGAACCGTGCTCCGAGAGGCTATCCGTAAGTAATACCGACGTATACAACCGTGTTGCACCGGTGCTGACATGTAACGAATAAAAATTGTTGAAGGTTTTGCAATGTCTTTATGTACGATCAGCAATGGCAGGAACTAGAAGCAATGCAGCATACGGAGCATGGAACGAGAGCATAAGTGCATTAGAATAGAACATTTCATGCAGGTGGGGATAGCAGATTGGTATTGGCAGCACATTTGGAAATGTAAAATTCAAGCTAGCAAGTGTGAAGGAATTGAAAAATTTGATAGGGGGATAGTGTGCAGACAGTGACAAAAACATTACGAAGACAGGCATATATCATGTTCAACACCAGAATATTGCACGCCAACTGAAACATTATTCGGGCATGGAGAACGCAACATGTGTGGAACATAATCGCACATGGAAAAGATCACAGCGTATAGGTAAGGGCAGCACAACTAAAAATATACAATATGAAACTATGAGCTAGGAAGATACTAAAGTATGCTGGGTTAGGACCATTCTTAACACATGAAAAGAACATTATTCAGACATTCAAATAACATTCTTAAACCAATGTGAAGGCATGGATATAGGTACACTTTACATTAGCTCTAGAACATGTTATGGCACAGAACATATCAGAAATTGGATGCGGGGGAAACATGAAAAAGTGAGAAAATCTAAGACCAAATGTGGTCCAAATAGATAAGGGAGCTTGGAGACAACAATCCCCGACACAATCTATTATTAAAAATAAAAAATATGAAAAAATCATTTCAAATTTGGAAAAAAATTTGGGCCACCATACGTGTGTGCATCAGTTACGTCTACAAATTTATGCCACAATCTCGGAGACCAACAATTGGAAAGACCATTAATTTGCCCACAATTGATAGAGCATTAAAAAGGGAAAAAATCCCAAAAATATACAGTGAACTGGGAAATAAAAAAATAAAACACTAGCATAGCATACACATAGTATGGCAGGAAATGTGGAGGTCAGGACATGAACCGGTTCCTATAAACAGTCCAAAATAAATCGACCATAATTGTAACCCCTAGTTTGATTGAATTCACCAAATTGTAGAAGATGGGAAGGCAGCTGAAAATAAAATAAAATAAAATAAGATCGTGTAATGTATGTTTGGTATTTACTGCGTCCAACATTGGATAAAATTGATTCTGGCCGTGAGAATTGAATCAAAACATGATAAACTTATATGCTGGGTATAGAATGGGTTGTCGGGATTTATTGCTTTGATATTTATGCCATGCCTAGAACCGGAATAGTTTATGCCGATTTTTGCTAAACCTATTCTATATGGTCATGACTCATGCCTAGAACTGGAATAGGTTTATGCCGATTTTTGCCAAATCAAGATTTTTTGCTTTAACACCAACAACATAATTTGACCTTTTGCTTTGTGAATGTGAAGAACGGCTAAGTTCATTTGTACCTTGAAGATGACTCTTGGAACTCTAAAAAACCTAAGAAATTCATTGGTTACCAAAGAAAAAAAAAAAAAAAATTGCTTTAGCAAGATTCAATATATCATATCCTCTTTAGTTTAATTTTTTATTTTTGCTTGTTCTCTCAATTAACCTTTGTATTAAGGGTAAGTTTCGATTGATTTTTTTTTTTTAAATAAGTAGAAGTTGGAAACAGAAAGAGACGAAGTAAAAGTAGAAACAACTATTTTGATATTTGGATTAACATTTAAAAAAAATTACTATTTGTAATGAAAAATGATTCTAAACTATTGAAACTAGTAAATAACCCGTCTAGACTCGACGGGCATAACTTAATATTTTATGAAGTATAATATATATATATATTATTTAGGAAATAAAGTCTTTATTGCCAACAAAAAACGATATAGTGATTCATACAACTCACGCCCATTATCCTGATGCATAACGAAGGTTCATAACTGCCAAGCCACAACGTTGCCTCCAAACTCTAAACCCTCTCCGTCACATCTGTTTACCAAGTTAAGAGGCTCTTTTGACATAATACATTCTACCCAGAAATTTAATATCACGGTTTTGCAATTTCCGAAACACAACATCAACACAGCCGGCAGCAGCCTACTCCAATGGGCAGGCTTGTTTTCAGAGCAGCGTCAATAACTCAACTTCATCATCCTTCCCAAAAGCTCCATCTTTCTTTACCCTCCCCAGTGTCCAGTGAACCGTTCCAGTAAGAAATCAAATTGACAATCCCAAAACTTGCTCCATCATCACGTCTCCCCTGTTTTCAGTAATCCGCTCCAGTGCATCGACTCAAGGTGACTAGGTATGGGTTAGAACAGGGCCTGACTAGAGGGGATAAAGGGTGAATGGCAAAAGAGGCTGTGGAGACATCTATGCCCAGGGGCGGATGTACATTAAGGCCCGGTGGGGCCTCGGCCCCACCTCAAATTAAAAAAAAAAAATTTCTATTACTTTTTTTTTACCAATTTTTTTTTTAATTTTTTTTTTTACTTAAGATTAAGAAAAAATAGACTCCGGCCCTACCTCCGAAAAAATCCTGGGTCCGCCACTGTCTATGCCTGATCTAACAAAGTTCCAGCCGAGTTGCAAATATTGGTACTTAACTCAATAGGTAATCCACAGCCATTAACTGAATAAAAGATTGCAAGACATAACCTCTAACAACACTCAACACTTTCTTTCGCAAGCTCCTCAAAACTAGACAACCCCTTCTATACTTTTTTTTTTCAACTTCCGCCTGCCTTTATTTATTTATATATTTTTATTATATATATATATATATATATATATATATATATATATATTTTCAAGGGTTTGCCCGAGGACTAGTAACACAAGCAGGTGGATCATACTGACACCTGTTCTAACAACTTCCCAATGTGATTCCTAACAATGTTAACCACCATCCACACCCTCACGCATTTTCAAAAAATTCCAATTCCCTGATATTCCCTACTGTAATATTTGCAACATCGACGGGAGTCTTGTATGGATGATCATAGACATTTCCTGAATCATATAATGGAGTTTAGGATCGATGTGTCTAAACAAGTATGAAGCTAGTGGATCCGGCGAAAGAATGGGGCTGGGATAAAGCAATGGAGTTTCTCCATTAGGCTATAGGATGGCTTACTGGTGGTCATTAAATAAAGTAGAAAGGGTAGTAGGCCGATAAGGGTACTCCTAATGCCCACATCAAGTTCGATACACTGCGCTGGACATGTACAGGCTCGACATAAATGATTAAGCAATTTCAAGAATGTCAAAGTGAACCCAACAATTATAAAATTCCGGTCTCACCAGGTATAGTGTCCATTATCTTGATGAATCCGCTGAGCATGCTTATCACTCGTGTCTGTATCCATCAACGGTCAGAAGTTTAGGAGCTCCTAGTAGCACCATTAACATTTGCGTCCTTAAAAACAGTGCATCCAGTATTTCGTTATGTTTCCACCTCAGCATCTTCCTTGGCTTTGATGTCTACGTCGTCATATTACACCAGCAGTAACACCTCATATAAGCAGCAACAGGTTGGACAGCAGCATTGCCATCGTGTCCATCAACACTTCCAGGGCTTCCACTCTTTATATCGAACCAGAACAACAAAATGGGTGTTGAATGAATTGCTCCAATTTCTGACTTCCACTCTGTCTTCCTTCAAGGCTCGGCAAGAACAATTCCAATCTTCATTTGGTTGTCGTGGGCACTCCCGGTGGTCAATAGTAAAATAAAGCATCGAACATTACTCCTCCCGATGTATCACAGGAGCATTAACCATCAGCAAATCAAATAGACCCTGCACAATTTGATAACAAGTCAATACCTAAGGCATGTATTCAGCTATATCAGACCTTTTCTTGTATCAGTCCCACGTCAACTCCAACTCTCTATTCTGCCTTCGCCCCTTGCTCCCAACTGTGCCCAGTGATCTGCCTTTGAATTTCGTTCTCTCATGATATGTTGAACGCGGACATCCCCTACAAACCTCAGGATCTCTACTATCGGACCGATTAAATCTTGGAAGCGACATGGCACGTCTCCCGGCCTTTGTATCCAACTGACAACATTACTCGAATCGCATTCAAAGATTATCCTTGGAAGAGGGAATCCTTGGTCCCGAATCAGAATCGCACACATTCGACTTATGGCTGTCAGCTCAGCTTCTGTAGAATATGTGACACCTATATAATCCGAGAGTGTAAAGACGATCGTTCCCTCATCGTTTCATATAACGCCTCCCACCCCTGCCGGGCCAGGATTTCCAAGCGACGATCCGTCTATATTTATTTTCCAACATCCTTGTTCGGGTTGTTCCCAGGTTAAACCTCGTCGAGGAATTTTTGCCCTGATTCAGCCTGAGTGGACCAAGCCTTCTGGGAAATCAACTGCCAATCTCCCCATGTTGGTACTTGTTTCGTTGTTTTCTATTTGCCACCACCTACAACCGTACTGTATGATTTCCTCGACCATTTCCTTTACACAGACCTGTTTATTCTTGAATACTACTCCGTTTCGATGCTTCCATATTGTCCAAATCGCTGCAGCACCAGTGAGCATCCACAATCCCTTCCTGCTATTCTTTAAACTAATTCCCCACCACCACTTTAATAGATTATCAACTGCTCCAGGAATAGCCCAAGACACATCGAACCAATCCACTATTCGGTACCATATGTTTCGTGCAACTTCACATGTGCAAGATCTGTCGTCTCAGTTTCCAATCTACAGAACGGGCAGCTAGCTTCGGATACTTTTATCCCACATCTCCGCATCAACAAGTCCTTCAAAGGGAGTGCATTGTTAGCAATTTTCCATATCAACACTTTCACCTTCATTGGGGATCTAATACTCCATAATCTCTTCCAAAATTCCTTTGAATCAGCCCCACCAGTGCCCCCTGCTCGATTCCAGACTGTCCTTGTCGAAAAATGGCCATCACTTTCTTTCATCCATATCACTCTATCTTCCATGAACATGTTCAACCGCATCCTTCGTAGCACTGTATTAAGATTGTTCCAAAATTCCAATTCCCAGTCGAACAACATCCTTCTCAACGGAATGTTCCACTCCCATTTGAGCCCGATCCATTTTCCAAATTCTACTATTTTCCCCTCTTTGTTGTTCGACAGTGTGTAGAGTCTAGGAAACATAGCCTTTAGTGGTCTCCTTTCCTTCACCCATATGTCCTCCCAAAATCTTGTATCTTTGCCATTACCAACTAGAACTGTGAATCCACCTCATGGGTCATCCAGATTCAATTCATCCCAGGCTCCACATATTTTACCCCAGAACGTTCTTCCCAACCTGACTTCCGGCACAAGAGATCCCGTGTTTCTGTAGTATTTTGCATTGATTAATTGTCTCCATAAGGACCTCTCCGTTCCAAATCTCCATCTCCATTTTAGTAGAAATGCAAAATTAAATTGTTGTGTATTCCATAGGCTTAATCCACCATCCTCCTTGTGCCTACAGATCTTTTCCCAGTTTATTGTGTGAAGCCTTCTTGCTCCCTCCCATTCGTTCCAAAAGAATCTTCGCTTGATGAGTTCGATCTTGTCTAGCACTGATTTTGGAGCTTTGAAAATCGAAAGTTAAAACGTTGGCATACAACTTAGAACAGATTTAATTAAGCAGACTCTCCCAGCTTGTGTCAATAGATTTCCTTTCCATCCAGCCAGCTTCTTTTCGATCCTTTCTATCACGGGCTTCCATAATGATATACTATTGATCCGGCCGCCTATGGGGATGCCCAAGTATGCTAAAGGCCACTGTCCAATACCGCAACCTAGTATATTTGCTGCGTTCCTCACCTCTTCCTCTAGACAGTTTATGCCAATGATGTTGCTCTTCCTGTAATTTATCCTAAGCCCCGTGGTGAGAGTCAAGCAACATAAAATTCTTTTGATCAACAGAGCCTGCTCGAGTTTTCCTTCACAGAAGAGTATCGTGTCATCTGCGTATTGTAAATGAGTGATGACTGCTCCCCCTCCTCCTGACGATAATCCCTTATACATTCCCAGCTCGGCTGCCCTCATTAGCAGATTATTCAATGTTTCAGCAACTAGAACAAATAAAAATGGGGAAATCGGATCACCTTGCCGAAGGCCTCTCTTCATCTTGAAAAAATTAGTAGGGGAACCATTAATTATTACCGCGTCCGATGCCGAGCATACGCATGTTGTGATCCATTGGCACCACTTAGTGCCGAAGCCCATAGCTTCCATGATACAAAATAGAGCCTCCCACAAGACATTTTCGTATGCCTTCTCAAAATCCAATTTAATTACAAAACCCTTCCGGCCTGATGAGTGAGTAGAATGAATTACCTCGGACGCGATGAGGGCACCATCCAATATTTGACGCCCTTTGACGAATGCCATTTGTACTTGTCCCACCAGGGAGCTTAAAACCTCCTGAAGCCGCCCTATTCGGGGGATAGAGCACCAAATTGACCTCATTCCGGGAGCACCATTGCCCAACCGGCCTGCCTATCGAGCCAACCCCGAGGAGACTAAGGAGATGCAAAGGCAAGTGGAAGAATTGCTCTCCAAAGGTTTTGTAAGAGAATCCTTAAGCCCTTGTTCAGTTCCTGTTTTACTTGTTCCTAAAAAGGATGGTGGTTGGTGGATGTGTGTAGATTGTAGGGCCATTAATGCCATAACTGTCAAATATTGTCACCCCATTCCTAGGTTAGATGATATGCTAGATGAACTACATGGAGCTCAAATCTTTTCTAAGATAGATCTTCGTAGTGGCTATCATCAAATTAGGATGAGAGAAGGGGACGAGTGGAAAACGGCCTTTAAAACTAAGCTCGGGTTGTATGAGTGGGTAGTGATGCCTTTTGGGCTTACAAATGCACCTAGCACGTTTATGAGGTTGATGAACCACATTCTTATGCCTTACATTGGTAAATTTGTTGTGGTATACTTTGATGATATTCTTATATATAGCAAAAACATGGAAGAGCATGCACATCATTTGTCCACTATTCTTGAAGTTTTGAGGCATGAGAAATTGTTTGCTAATGAAAAGAAATGCACTTTTGGTGTATTATCTTGCAAGTTTTTAGGATATATTGTGACAGGTGAGGGGATTAAAGTTGATGAAGACAAGGTGAAAGCGGTGCAAGAATGGCCAACCCCACGACGGTCAAGGAAGTGAGGAGTTTCTTGGGATTAGCGGGCTTCTATCGACGTTTCATCAAGGATTTTAGCACTGTGGCAGCCCCTATGACAGCCCTACTCAAGAAGGAAGAAAAGTTTGAGTGCAAGGAGAAGGCTCAACAAGCATTTGATAAATTAAAGTTTCTTCTTACACATGCACCTATCTTAAAACTTCCTGATTTTAACTTAGTTTTTGAAATTGAATGTGATGCCTCAGGTGTGGGAATTGGAGATGTGTTGATGCAAGGGAAAAGACCTGTTGCATACTTTAGTGAGAAACTCCAAGGAGCTGCTTTGAGCTATCCGATCTATGATAAGGAATTCTATGCCTTAGTAAGAGCTTTACATACTTGGCAACATTATTTGAGGCCTAAAGAATTCATTATTCATACGGATCATGAGTCTCTTAAGTTCATGAAAGGTCAAAATAACATTAGTAAGAGACATATTAAATGGAGTTCTTTTGTTGAAACTTTTCCCTACATCATTAAGTACAAAAGAGGGAAAGAGAATGTGGTAAATGTGGTAACTGATGCATTGTCTAGGAAATATTATTTGCTTACCATGTTAAATTCTCAAGTTTTAGGATTTTCTCATATCAAATCTCTTTATGTGGATGATAAGGATTTTAAGGAAGTGTATGAAAATTGTCTAAAGCATGGTTTCAAAGATTTTTACTTGCATGATGGCTTTTTGTTCAAGAGCGACAAATTGTGCATTCCTTGTGGTTCTATGCGTGATTTATTACTAATGGAACTTCATGAAGGGGGTTTAGCGGGACACTTTGGTGTCACCAAAACTTTAGGTGCTTTGCAAGAAAAGTTCTATTGGCCTGGAATGCGCAAAGATGTTGAGAAACATATTGGAAGGTGCTTGGTGTGCAAGAGAGCCAAAGCTACCTTGAAGCCTCATGGGTTGTACACTCCACTACCGGTGCCCGAGAGCCCGTGGAAGGACCTTTCCATGGATTTTGTAGTGGGACTTCCCAAAACAAGGAGAGGTAAGGACTCTATTTTTGTGGTTGTAGACCGTTTTAGCAAAATGGCACGTTCCATACCTTGTACTAAGACCACTGATGCTGTTCATATAGCTAACTTATTCTTTAGTGAGGTGGTGAAATTGCATGGCATTCCTAGTACAATTGTTTCTGATAGGGATACTAAATTCTTGAGCCATTTTTGGAGATCATTTTGGTCTAAATTTGGGACCAAATTGATGTTTTCAACTTCATGTCATCCTCAAACGGGTGGACAAACTGAGGTTGTGAATAGAACACTTGGAACTTTATTAAGAACCATGTTGAAGAAGAATTTGCATGCTTGGGAGGATTGCATTCCACACATAGAGTTTGCATATAACCGTAGTATACATCGTTCTACTAATATGTCTCCATTTGAGATTGTGTATGGTTATAATCCCCAGTCCCCCACTGACTTGTTGCCATTGCCTTGCAATGAGCATTCTAACATGAATTTCAGGGATCGAGCTGACAAGGTGAAAAAGTTGCATTTGGAGGTTAAAGCTCATTTGGAGAAGATGGCCCAGGTGTATGAGAGGCAAAAGAATCGAGGGAGGAAGCATGTGGTGTTCCAACCTGGAGAGTGGGTATGGTTGCACCTTCGCAAGGAGAGGTTCCCAAGTCAAAGGAAATCCAAGCTCCAACCAAGAGGAGATGGCCCATTTCAAGTGTTGGAGAGAATTAATGACAATGCCTATCGTCTCGACCTACCCGGTGAGTATGGTGTTCATGCAACCTTTAATGTTGCTGATTTGTCTCCATTTGATGTAGGTGATGAGGAGATGGTCGTGAAGGAAGTGGAGCAAGAAGGCCAAGAAGAGATCAAGGACAAGAGTGCCAAAGAGCCGACGGTGATGCCAATTGGACCTATTACACGTAGTCGAGCTCGTAAGTTACAAAGTACTTTGAATTCTTTAATTCAATTTTGGATTTCTGATCTTGGTGACATAGATATTACTGATGATCTCGTTGGAAAGTCGAGTTTGGTACTTTGTGTTGGAATTGGAGAAGGAGAACAAAAAAGCTCGAACTACAATCTTTTCCTCTTAAAAGAGAAATGGCTTGGAGATGAGGAAACTTCAGGTTTGGATGACCTACATAAGTCCCAAGTGATGGTAAGATTTTATAAAAATGAGACTTGGAGGTAAGAAAGCCTTTTTTCAAATTTCAATCATTTTGGGACAATTTCGGTAGCAAAATGCTTGAGAAAAATAGGTCAAAATTGATGAATGATGAGGATCTGAATGTGTTGGTGAAAAGAAATATGATAAAACATGCCTACTTTATGTTTTGTGCAAGTTTGTTCGAAAAATCAGTCTTTTCTGAAGAATAGTGGACATTTCATGCTCTATTGCTAAAATCTGTGAAATACTTGCTTTTGAGGTCATGGATGAATCATTAATAATTGTTGGAGACTTTTGGAACCAAAGTTTTGAGGGAATGAACTTGATCTTAGAAATTCACCATTTTTCGGGTCATTTATGGGAGAAAATTGGCCCCGGGAGCATGTCAAATTTGGATTTCATGGGATTTGTTGTGAGTGACTTATATGAACCCTTACATGTGGAAGTTTATGATTTACTTGACTTGAAATTTCATGAGTTTGAGTTCATAAGTCAAGGCTATGTTTATTTGAGAGAAACTAACTTGGGAATTTTCTTATATTGTAGGTTGGTGGAACAACCAAGCTCTAAAGGAGGGGGAGATGGTGTGACCACCATATTGAAGAAGCTTGAGGGTGAAGGTTACATGAGCTACATCATTGCCAAGCTCACCCATGAAGCAATAACCAACACCGGGATCGGAACGAAGCCAAACCGAAGCAAGAGAGATCACCCTGGGCGCCCCTTTGTTGGTGCATTGAAAAAAGGAGGCAGAAATATTTTTGGCCTTGGTCGTGGGCACGCGCAAGAGGAGAAATTAGACTGGTTTGTTAGTGAATTGAAGAAAGGAGGCAGGAATATTTTTGGCCTTGGGCGTGGACACGCACAAGAGGGATCCGACCCCCATTACACTATTTTAGCTTATTTCATTTTCTTCCCCACTTGTTCCATGTAATTTCAATTGGTATTCACTAGATTTATCTTGGGATCATTATGTTAGGCTTAGATCCCATTTCTACCTTAGTATTTCTTGGTAATTGCATTTCTTGTTCCTAGGGTTATATGTTAGGATTGGGGAAGGATCAAACATAACCAAACTATCATTCATCTATCAAAGTTTATCTTTCTTTTGTTCATCTTTTGAGGGTATCAAAGGTTGATCATCTTGGGGATCAAGGGTTACTTGATTTCCACATCAAAACCGGGTCTATTCACATTAAATTTGTGTTAAGTTCATCTTACTCAATTGGATTGCAAGTTTTGATTGAGTTAAGTATGTTCATTGATGCATTTTAGGTTTAGTTCTTGGGAGCTTGATCCTCATATCAAGTTTACTTGATCAAAACCCATTGTTTCATTGAACCCACTTGCCATATCCTTTGTTTTGCTTTTGTTGCTTGTTTTCCCATTTCTTGCTTGCATACATCACACTTGCCCTATCCTTTGTTTTGCTTTTGTTGCTTGCTTTCCCAATTTCTTGCTTGCATACATCATCCAGCCCCTCAATCGACACCCGCGCACCCACCACTCTACCTATATTATACTATAAAGCAATAATAAATTATATTTTGAGTAATGAAAAATGTGTAATGATTTTTTTATACATTCAAAAGCGGATGTATATGATAATATAATTTAATTATTTTTAAAATTAACAAATAAATCATATTATACCATATTCTTTAGCTTCTGTGGCTTGTTTAATATAAATCTAACAGAATAATAAAAATAACTATTAAAATAATATTTTGATTTGATTTGAAATTTAAATTGAGATAAAATAAAATTTAAAAATAAGTATATATGAAGCATAAAATGAAAATTTTCATAACAATTTGCTGAAAATTTCATTGGTGAAAATCTCATGATAGGGGCTAGTATAACACTGTCTTTTAAAATGTCTGAATTTGAAGTGGTGCAGTTTATATTTGTATATGTACTTTAAAAAATTACTGCTATAAGATCACCCGTAGAGTTTATAAGAATATCATCCGAAAATGTCACATCTAATTGTACATCTCCAAAATCAATACCCGCTTTACCATCACCTACATCAACTATCCATTATTTCATTGTAAACAACAATTCTTGTGGTATCTTGAGTTAATCATTCTAAATTGCATATTAATACTTTTAGCCACATCTTGCTAGTGACACGAAATATTACAACATAATTGTTCATGGCTAAAAATTATTTTGGGAGATAAAATCCGACATTCTTTAGATTGACATTGACTTTTGTTTATAATTATAGCAAAACAAACTGTGTGTGAGAATTTTCTCATCTGAAATCGAATCAAAAATTTGTTTAAATCAAATAGACTCATAAACATTCTATCAATCAAGAATTTTCTACTTTCATGGTTTCCCGAAAATTAGTTTAACCTCAACTATCTAGTTCCGCATCTTGATTACTATCAACGTACTTTCATTACATAATTTATTTGATGGATATATTCCTAAGAAGCATGACTATGGAACCCTCATTCAACTATATTTCATGATTCAGTAATCCAGAACAATTGATCGTGTCTAGAACTTCCAGTGAAAATAATCCATTGCAATTATCTATGCTTTCACCCTTTTGACAAATATTGTTAAAACTGATATATATATATATATTTTCATTTACAGACATACGTTCCATGATGTAATTATTGATTGTAGCAATAATCTCATTGTTAGGGGTTAATCTATAGTAAAAATGTTTGGATTTGAAGTGGTGCAGTTTATATTTGTATAAGTATTCTCAATAATTGCCACTTTAGAATCTCTCGTAGAGTTTATAAAATTATCATTTGAAAATGTCACATATAATTGTATTTCTTCAAGATTAATACCAGCTTTACCCATTACGATCACGTACATGAAATATTCATTGTGCAAATTTTTGCCATATATAATTTTTATTGTAAATAATATTTCTTATAGTATCTTAAGTTAATCCATCTTAATTACATATTAATACTTCGAGTCTCCTCTTTACAGTGATACGGGATATTGCAACATATCACTGACATAGGTAAAAACTGATTTTTGAAGATAGAGTTTAACATTCTTTGAAGGTTGACATCTACTTTTTTTTTGGTTTTGTTTTTTTATAGTCATAGTAAAACAAACTGCGAGTGGAATTTTTTCTCTGAAATCGAATGGAGACTGGTTAATTCAGACGGGCTCATAATCATTCAACCAATCAAGAATTTTCATCCCAAATATTGAGCTTTGTTTTAATGAGAAGAGAGGTAAAATAATTTTCTTGAGAGGTTATATAATTTTATGAGGTAAGTTTTTTGCAGGTAGAATTCTCGTCACAATCTAGTGGAATACCAAATCTAAAATGTGCAGTCCTACATCTTGAAATGAGTAAGGATGCTATTCCATTGGATGCTACAGGCAGCACAAAATATTACATCTACCATGAAGGGCTAAACATAATATTTTTTAGATAAATTATCGATAAATGTCTTGTCAGTTCCACCACGTAAAGAAAAATGAATCAACACCCATTACTATCAACTACAGACATTATTTTATTATAAACATTATTCTCATCATCGATTTACAAAGGTAATATTAGCATGATCCGCTTTCATTTTTTTCTTATTATAATATGTCTCTTCTAGTGTCAATAGATTATTTGTTTCAAAAGTTAAAACTTCATTGAATACTGGCATTCCAGAGAAAATTTTCAAACTTATAGAATTTGCAGCAATTAGTCTTTCAACATGAACTTACTTTGATCATTCACAATCACAATTGTAATACCCGAGAATTTTCCAACATAAAATAAAACAATAAATAAAATAAATACAATAAATAAATAAAACCAGCAAATAAAGAAATAAATAAAGATAAGGAAATGAGAAATGAGATTTAACTTAAAAAGGAATTAAAGGAATTTAATTAAATAAAAAGAACTATTAAAGGTAAATAAATTGTACACCGAAACCCGACACCAATGAACTCGAGAATTCGAGTCCAAACATAAATTATACGGGGTTCCTACTTCCGTAAACCCGAAGATACCCCGGGAATCGGAATACGGGAGCATAGGGGGATAGAAATCCGAAAGAGAGGAGAAAAGGCACGACGGATCGCACGACCCGCCCGGACCGAAGTCCAGGCGAGTGCCGCGCGGTGGCCGCGCGGTCAAAGGGGAACGAGCGCGCCACGACCACGCCGTTGGACAGATTCGCCCGTGCGAGATTTTCTCGCCCGAATCCGGATTTTCCGACTTTGGTTGAGCACCATTCAGCTCAAGACTCTTAGAGGCAGACCTTGGACGCCCCTAGGTCTTATTTACCTATAAATAAGCCCTCTTGAAAGCTCCGAACACTTTTCCGAAACCCTACAACTCTCTATACGTCGGAAACCCTAAATCCGGAGTCGTCGGAGGCACGAAACCAAGCGAAGGACTGATTTGGACGAAATCAGAATCTCCTAAACGTCTTGGTAAGTTCCGATCCATTCGTCTCTTATGTTTTGATTCGAAAACGAATCCTAACCTTCTTATTTTTCTTTCTACACCCCGAATCGGATCTAGAACGTAGAACCCGACGAACGGAGAGGATAGACGGAGGACTGGAAGCCACGCCTTCGAAATAGACGATCCCGGATATCTACAAATCTATAAATTGACACTTACATGGTTTTGGGAAAAATTAAAACACGAAAACTAAAAGCTTAACAGAATCTTTCAAAAATCTGTCAACGTATGATTCTTAACGGCGCAACAGTTTTGTCGAATTTTTACGAACCTTAAAACGACTTCAAACGGAAAAACTTTAAACATGAAAAACGTTCCTAAGGCTTAGATCTATCTACTGTAAAATTTTCAGAATTTTTAGAGACGTTTTGATATTTGAAATCCACCCGAAACCGAACTGCTGAAACTTGGATCTTGAATTTCTTGACAGAACTTAGGTCCGATCTTGATGACATTTTTGACATTAGTTCTAGACCGATTTAGATCTTTGGCCGAACATGAAAGTTGTAGATAAATGTCTTAAGAAGGTCTCTGTAAAAGTTCATTAAATTTGGAGTTGATTTGCTATGGTAGATCTTGATAATCTTGAACTGCTGTATACGAATTTCGGACAGATTAAGGTTATGACGAAAATTGATGAATTTGAGATATTTCGGTATCTCGGATTAAAAACGTTAAAACACGAAAGTTGTTCATCTCTATGTTTCTGAGACAGTGATAAAATTTCGGAATTTTTGGAATTAAACTCGATTTTTAATGAATTTTAGAGTAAACTGTGGTTGACCGAGTCAAATCTTGAAATATTGTTGAAACGGTGAAACTAGCCTTTAAGGTTTAAACGAGTAGAAGACTCTTTGAAATAAACATGTGAAATCTGGAAAATTAGGAAATCCCCTTTACAAACTTGATCTTTAAAATTAGGGGGTGAGTGCTCTGTAGGGTGCCCTCCTAACGATTCACTTCGTGCCTATATGGACAATGGTGACCCCGCGCGAAATATTTGAGATATGTTGCCAAAACGGCATGAGATATATGGCCTACACTCTCGTGAATATCCTTATGGGTTTCCCGAGGCTCCGGAGTCGTACTGGGTATGGCAGATACGGCTGCGGCCGCCGGTTTCAGGCTAAACTTGACGAGATTGCGATGCAATCGTGAAATACTTGAAATACTAAATCTTGGAAGTAATGGGGATAGTTAAATATTTTAATTGTTGTTCTTTAAATTATTAAATGCTTTATTTAAATTAATTATGGCTTTATCTAAACTAGTTATAGATATTATCATGCTTTTATGTAAATATTAAATTAATGGCTTTTAAACCCTACGATCATGCATGTGTTAATTTACTCAGCAAGTTGTGCTGACCAAACCATTTTATTTTCCTTTTTCCTTACAGAGTATGTGGAATGATCAGGAGCACATTCATGCATGGGGGAACTATATTTTTGCAAACTTTATTATTTAAATTCTTGCATTAGACATTAGAATAAACGGGCCTGTTTAACCCGTATTTTGACCATGTTGGTCGTTTTTACATTTCCGCTGTAATATTATACTTAAATACTATTTCCGCTGTGATATGATATTATTATTTTCGAGACTATATTGTATGGGCTGTTTGCAAATGCTTTAAATATTTTTAAACACTGAAATACCTAGCCTTGCATCTCTTTAGTAAGCCGGAGAAACCGTGTCTTACTAGGGAGGTATGGCGGTGACATCCCGACCTGGTTGACAAAAAACCGGGGTGTTACAAGTTGGTATCAGAGCCCGGCTATTTTTAAAGTATTATTTTTAAACCATTATTATTTTTAAACTATTATTTTTAAACCCTTATTATTTTTAAACTACTATTAATATTTTGACTATTATTTTAAATTTTAAAATATTATTTCTATGGAAAATATCTATTTTAAACCCCATGGAAAAATATATATAGAGTATTAAATTTTTTTTGGGGGGATCATCATTTGCATTTGCATATTGCATCTCCTTTATGTTGAGAACTTAGAATCTTGGCGAATTTCAACTTAGAATCTTGGCGAATTTCAACTTAGAATCTTGGCGAAGTTTAACCTAGAATCTTGGCGAATATTAACCTAGATCTTTTGCTTGCGCTAGATGGCTAGTCAAGACATGATGCAGTTGATGATCAAGATGATGGACGTTCATCTTGATTCCCAACAAACCATAGAACAAATGAAATATCGTATGGCTCAATTGGAGGCAAATTTGCACCACATGGGCAACTTGAGAGAGGCGGATCACGACCGCATAAACCAACTCGAGCGCCAAGTCCAAACCCTCACTACACAAAACCTAATACTGAAGGAACACATCGATGCTCATGGACAAGACCTGAACACCATCTTTGACGATCTACTACCGCCAAGTTCGGAGGAGGAAGATCCGGAAGAGGATCCCACTACCCCATCGGAGGATGTCTTGAGACGCTAGGAATTCTACTTATAGTAGATACTATTTTGCTAGGGAAATATTTCTACTTTTGTACTAAAATCTCGTTTAAGGAAATAAATGCCCGATTTATTTATGATAAATCGAAAAAAAAAAATTTAATTTCGGACAGACCTGTCTGTACGAAAAAAAAATCGAAATTAAAATAAGATAACAAATTAAAATAAAACCCAGAAAGCGTACGGCGCTTCTTAGTTCGATCGAGCACCGCGTGCGAAATTACGAAACACATGCATATTTATAGAAATTGTTTAAACTATAGTTTCACAAGTCCTAATCCACCCTATTTGTACCAGAATGGCACCCAGAGGAAGAGGAAGAGGAAGAACTCAACCCGCTCCCGAAACCACCACTGAAACACCTACTGAAACACCTCCCAATGTCACGGAACCGGCCCAACCTGTAGAGGAACAACCCCAAGGTGCGCAGGACGCCCCCGCACCGAACAATGTGGGCGATCGTCTTCGGACGATAGAGGAGGTTTTGATTGTGCTAGGGAACGCGCAAATCAACCAGGGCCAAGCTGCGGCGGTACCTCCGCCCCAAGCTCGCCCTAACTATCTGGCAATGGTGAATTTCTACCAGCCACCCCACTATGCTGGTGAGGAGGATCCAGCCAAACTAGAGGAATGGATCCGAACCTTCGACAAACTGCTGGGAGTAGTCAAATGTCCGGAAGGAGAAAGAGTGCACGTCGCTTCGTACTACTTGGGAGGCGAAGCGGATGACTGGTGGTAGGCAACTCAAGCCAAGCTGACTGAAGATGACGAGCCTTACTCTTAGACGGAGATGATGGAACTACTCAGGGATCGATTCTATCCCTTGAGTACTAAAGCTGCCATGTACGAAGAATTCCTGTCACTGAAGCAAGGAGGCCAAACCGTTCAAGAGTACTACACTCGATTCAGGGAGCTGGTAAGGTTCGCGCCAAGACTCGTACCCACGGATGCGGAGAAAGCACAGAAGTTCGAGATGGGACTGAACCTGTCTGTTCGCGAGGTGATCGCGGGGGTACACTACCCCGATTTGCAAGTTGTGTATGACCGCGCTGTGGCAGTGGCTCGTGTGCAACAACTGAGGAGAAGGGTGAGTGGGGAGTCCAGCAGGGGTCCCCAAGACAAGAGAAACCGGGACTCGAGAAGCGAGAACAACACTGGAAGGAACGAACAGCGGAGAGGGTCGAATAGGCCTCAACAAACCAACAATGGGAGAAGGTTTAACCAAGAAGAACCCGTACTACCCTGCCCAAGGTGTGGACGACCCCATCTGACGAGGGGATGCCCTCAACAGGGCGCCTGCTTCCGATGTGGTCGAATGGGTCACATGCGTCGGGAGTACCGAACTAGGCTTGAAAACATAACGAGTTACAGCCACAATTAGATCGAGTTCATAATGTCTTCCATGTCTCACAACTAAAGAAGTATGTGCCGGACCCGACACATGTACTCCAACCGGAGATAATTGAACTCGATGAGGATTTAACTTACGAAGAAGTCCCAGTACGAATCCTAGACACTAAGGAGCGAGTAACGAGGAACAAAACCGTCAAAATGATCAAGGTTCTTTGGTCGAACCACGAAAGTGAGACGGCAACTTGGGAGGTAGAATCCGACATGAGAGAACGTTACCCGACATTGTTCCAAACCGACACCGACACAGTTATGGGGACATAACTGCAATCTTAAGGGGGAGAGGATGTCATACCACCTATTTTTCGTGCATTTTTGTAAACTTTTGAACTACGTTATGGCTTGATCCCTTCATAGGGTACGTAGGCAGCTTAGAAGTTTAATTCTAAGTTCAGTCACAAAATAATAAAACAAACAAAAGACCTTAGCACGAGAAAAGCCGAAACACAACTTCGAGGACGAAGTTGATTCTTAAGGAGGGTAGACTGTAATACCTGAAAATTTTCCAACATAAAATAAAACAATAAATAAAATAAATACAATAAATAAATAAAACCAGCAAATAAAGAAATAAATAAAGATAAGGAAATGAGAAATGAGATTTAACTTAAAAAGGAATTAAAGGAATTTAATTAAATAAAAAGAACTATTAAAGGTAAATAAATTGTACACCGAAACCCGACACCAATGAACTCGAGAATTCGAGTCCAAACATAAATTATACGGGGTTCCTACTTCCGTAAACCCGAAGATACCACGGGAATCGAAATACGGGAGCATATGGGGATAGAAATCCGAAAGAGAGGAGAAAAGGCACGACGGATCGCACGACCCGCCCGGACCGAAGTCCAGGCGAGTGCCGCGCGGTGGCCGCGCGGTCAAAGGGGAACGAGCGCGCCACGACCGCGTCGTTGGACAGATTCGCCCGTGCGAGATTTTCTCGCCCGAATCCGGATTTTTCGACTTCGGTTGAGCACCATTCGGCTCAAGACTCTTAGAGGCAGACCTTGGACGCCCCTAGGTTATTTACCTACAAATAAGCCCTCTTGAAAGCTCCGAACACTTTTCCGAAACCCTACAACTCTCTATACGTCGAAAACCCTAAATCCGGAGTCGTCGGAGGCACGAAACCAAGCGAAGGACTGATTTGGACGAAATCAGAGTCTCCTAAACGTCGTGGTAAGTTCCGATCCATTCGTCTCTTACGTTTTGATTCGAAAACGAAAACCTAACCTTCTTATTTTTCTTTCTACACCCCGAATCGGATCTAGAACGTAGAACCCGACAAACGGAGAGGATAGACGGAGGACTGGAAGCCACGCCTTCGAAATAGACGATCCCGGATATCTACAAATCTGTAAGTTGACACTTACATGGTTTTGGGAGAATTTAAAATATGAAAACTAAAAGCTTAACCGAATCTTAACGGCGCAACAGTTTTGTCGAATTTTTCTGAACCTTAAAACGACTTCAAACGGAAAAACTTAAAACATGAAAAACGTTCCTAAGGCTTAGATCTATCTACTGTAAAATGTTCAGAATTTTTAGAGACGTTTTGTTATTTAAAATCGACCCGAAACCGAACTGCTGAAACTTGGATCTTGAATTTCTTGACAGAACTTAGGTCCGATCTTGATGACGTTTTTGACATTTGTTCTAGACCGATTTAGATCTTTGGCTGACATGAAAGTTGTAGATAAATATCTTAAAAAGGTCTCTGTAAAATTTCATTAAATTTGGAGTTGATTTGCTATGGTAGATCTTGATAATCTTGAACTGCTGTATACGAATTTCGGACAGATTAAGGTTATGATGAAAATTGATGAATTTGACCTATTTCGGTATCTCAGATTGAAAAAGTTAAAACACAAATGTTCTTCATCTTGATGTTTTTGAGTCAGTGATAAAATTTCAGAATTTTTGGAATTAAACTTGATTTTTAATGAATTTTAGAGTAAACTGTGGTTGACCGAGTCAAATCTTGAAATATTGTTGAAACGGTGAAACTAGCCTTTAAGGTTTAAACAAGTAGAAGACTCTTTGAAATAAATATGTGAAATTTGGAAAATTAGGAAATCCCCTTTACAAACTTGATCTTTAAAATTAGGGGGTGAGTGCTCTGCAGGGTGCCCTCCTAACGATTCACTTCGTGCCTATATGGACGATGGTGACCCCGCGCGAAATATTTGAGATATGTTGCCAAAACGGCATGAGATATATGGCCTACACTCTCGTGAATATCCTTATGGGTTTCTCGAGGCTCCAGAGTGGTACTGGGTATGGCAGATACGGCTGCGGCCGCCGGTTTCCGGCTAAACTTGACGAGATTGTGATGCAATCGTGAAATACTTGAATACTAAATCTTGGGAGTAATGGGGATAGTTAAATATTTTAATTGTTGTTCTTTAAATTATTAAATGCTTTATTTAAATTAATTATGGCTTTATCTAAACTAGTTACGGATATTATCATGCTTTTATGTAAATATTAAATTAATGGCTTTTAAACCCTACGATCATGCATGTGTTAACTTACTCAGCAAGTTGTGCTGACCAAACCATTTAATTTTCCTTTTTCCTTACAAAGTATGTGGAATGATCATGGGCACATTCATGCATGGGGAACTCTATTTTTGCAAACTTTATTATTTAAATTCTTGCATTAGACATTAGAATAAACGGGCCTGTTTAACCCGTGTTTTGATCATGTTGGTCGTTTTTACATTTCCGCTGCAATATTATACTTAAATACTATTTCCGCTGCGCTATGATATTATTATTTTCGAGACTATATTGTATGGGCTGTTTGCAAATGCTTTAAATATTTTTAAACACTGAAATACCTGGCCTTGCATCTCTTTAGTAAGTCGGAGAAACCGTGTCTTACTAGGGAGGTGTGGCGGTGACATTCCGACCTGGGTGACCAAAAACCGGGGTGTTACAACAATTTTCTAAGAAAGCTAGATTTATATTTGTTTTTCGTCAATTGCAAATCTGTTAAAATATAGATTAATGAATTAAATCATCCATTTTTTAAGTGTCACACTTTCACTTTTTAGGTGTTTGGAATTAAGTATTACATTACCATATTTGAAATGGTTTGAAGATTAATAATTTTTACTAATTATATTTAAATTATTAATTTTTTATGTCCATTAAAATAAAAATAAAAAGGAACAAAGTCAAATGTGACTTATTTTATTTATTTAATTACTTCAACTAAATAATTTTATTAACTTACCTTAAATCTTGTATCATTTCCTAGTGTTATACTTATTATAAAATGGATGGAGTATTTCTTAAAAAATATTCCCTCCGTCGCACTCAAAGTATCTCATTTTGACTTTTTAACACTGTTTATTGATCAATTTTGACCTAATATTATCGCAATTATATACGATAAAAATATAGTCAAATTCGGTATTGTTAGATTTTTCTAATCATGTAGTTTTAGAATATATATATTTTATATAATTTTTACATATGTATATTTTAATATATTAAATGTTAAACAAATGTATTGGACGGTGTGTCCAAAAGTTTTGAGATAGAAATAATGGGACAGAGGGAGTAGATTAAAAAACAATTATATTTTCCTTCTTTATTTACTGATGGATCTATTCGCAACTATATAATTGTATATTACTTTTAAGTGAAGTGACATATTTTTGAGAAAACATGGCATATATATACATTAAATAATATATACAAATATTTTTATATATTCATTAATGTATCTTTTAATAATATAAATTACATATATACACTGAAAATTTCATTTAAATTTGAACTTCCATTTTTTTTAAAAAATATAAATTGTCGAAACGCCATATAACTTGGAAATTACATATCTTTTAAAAACTAAAAATTGGAATTTTCATATACACATTAATATATATTAAAATGAATAAATAAATCTGACGTGCAATGTACATTTTGATTACATCATTCACCATATAAAACCTCGCCATAATAATTCTATGGTGTAAAACTGAAAATCTGTAAATATATACAAAATGCAGCAATAAAATTTAAAATAAATAAAATAAAAATACAAAATAATAAAATTTAAAATAGATAAAATAAAAAAATGCAAATAAATAAACTCCAACATAGATAAAATAAAAAATAAAAAATTTCATCTTTCAAATCTTTTTAAAAGTGAATATATAGTAACACGATAGGATGATAGAGTGGAAATTTATAAATCTATAATGGATAAATAAATAAATGCGAAAATCTAAAATTAGTAAATTTAAAAATGCAAAATAATATAGATAAAATAAGATATGCAAGAATTTCAAATCTTTCAAATTTTTTTAAAAGTGAATATTGTAGGAATTCCATATATTTTAAAAACTGAAAATCTATAATAAATAAATAAATAAATGTGAAAAGCTAAAATTGTTAAACTAAAAATGCAAAAATTTATAAAAATTTGAAATTTAAAGTGGAGACACCACATTAAATGTAGGATAGGTGATTTCGATATATTTTTAAGTAATAATTAATCTAGAGAATAACTAACGGTACTCAACGATCGAAGCATCCTGAAAACCCTAGATGGCGCTTGTTCCCGCCTCCCTCCCAACGGCTATCGCCGGCCGGCCCTCCCCAGAACCTCCCGACAGCCGCCCCCTTCTGGCCAGCACCCATCGTTCCTTTAAGGATGCGACCTGCAATGATCCGGTTGAGGAAACCCCGCTGGATTCTTCTTCGGAAATCCCCTTTACGGAGTTGGTGGACACGGATTGGTTGGATAATAATCCTCTTCTTCCCACGGTGGATTTTCATGCTGCAGCCATGGATAGACTCTGTGCGCCTTTTCTGGACGCTCTAGTCGTGAAGGTACTCGGCCGCAGGGTGGGTTTCTCCTTGTTAAAGGAACGCTTATTGGCTTTGTGGAAACCAAAAGGTGAGGTTGCGATCACGGATACGGCAAAAGGGCATCTTATTGTCAAGTTCAGTCTCCCTGAGGACAAAAGGAAGGTGCTTTACGACGGGCCATGGTCGGTTTTTGATCACCATGTTGCGATCACGCCATGGACGAGGGAGTTCTTGAAACCATCGGTATTAATCACAAAGTCCACGGTTTGGGCAAGGATATTGGACTTGGATCCGGTTTACTATAATGAAAATTCATTGGCTATAATCGCTAACATGATTGGAAAGCTTGCGAGGTTTGATACTAAGACTATGGATATCAATAGAGGGTAATTCGCTAGGGTTTCTGTTGAAGTCGATCTCATGAAGCCACTAGTTGGAAAAATCCGCGTCGATGGCGAGTGGCACCTGATATCATATGAGGGTTTGCACCACATATGTACTACTTGTGGGATGTATTGTCATTGAGGGGGTCCTTGTGCTCATGCCAACACGCCCCATGCTATTCCAGTTGCTGCGAAAGAGGTGGATCAACACGTCCCTGGGAATGGAATTGGCCAACAAGGTGTGAATAATGTTCCCACTTCTTCCAAAGGGAACCATGTGGTCGCAAAACCTAGTGAGGAGTCCAATGAGAGGCCGGTTGATATGGTTTCAGACATCCCTTCCGCCACACATGGGGATTGGATCATGGTGGTGCGGAAGTCGAAGCCAAATCGGAATAGGGGACAACAGACGGCTAGGCAGCCTGTGAAAGCGGTGGAAGATCCGAAGTTGCCTACTGATCTAACCCCCCAAATTGTTCCTCCTGGGCATGGGACTCAGCGAAAGAATTCAACTACGACCAGTCCTTCAATGGAAATTAATAATCGAGACCGTGGAAAGGCGAAGTTGATCGATCCTCAAACGGTTTCATGCCCCTCCTATGGGCCCGATATATCCTATGAACAGCGGTTGAAAGTGTGGTCGGTCGCACGGCCAATCAAATATTTATCCTGCTTCTGCAAACACAAATAATGTAGTACATCACAAGGTATCGTCTCCACAGGGACTGTGATTTGTAGTTCTAATGTATTATAAAAATAAAAATAAAGTTTGGGGGGGGGGGGGTTTGATTTGAATGACCTATAAAGCTAAGGAGATAATAAAAATAAGTAAACAAAGCAAATATAAAAATGAAGACAAAGATTGAGATTAACTATGAATAAAAAGCCTAGTCCTAGGAATGATTTGGAATTGGTACTTGAATTAGATCATCGATTTAGTAAAGATTGAATTTTCACACCATTGATAAATTAGTTATAGTTACCAGGTCCGCTTAGGCAACCAATTTTTCCTTTCCGATTAGATAACTAAGGTACGACCGTTAGTTATCCCTAATTGGGTACAATAATCCTAGGTACGACCGTAGGATTTAATTGCCCAATTGCATTATAAACTAGAAAAACCCAATTCGAGTAATCTGCACATACGATGTGTAGATTAATGTCGATTATGCAATTCCTTGGGAAGGAACTAATCAACCCAATTGTCACCTATTCAAATAAGAATACAATTACGGATATTCTATTCAAATTGACAACCAATTATCAAACTAGACAAATATTTGGGCCCTAAACATTCATCCAACTCAACAATTGCAACAATAAACATAGAAATTGCATAAATACCAAAGGTAGAAAAATCCACAAAAGTGTTTAACAATCTCCCAAAATCCAAGTACCGAATCCAATCAAAACCTAGAACTAGAAAGGTGAATCTACTCCATAGTCATGAGAAAGAAGAAATAAAAAGGGATTACAACCATGAACATTGAGATAGATGGAATTTTGCTTGTCTTGCTTGCTTCAATGGTGTCTCCTTTCGTCCCTTTTCCCAATCCCCACTTTCTTTCCAGTCCTCGGGCGTCCCCTGCTGTGTCCAATTTCCCAAATTTTTACCCTCTAATTCCTCATCCAACCGCCCCTTGCTTTCCTTCTTTAAATCCAATGCATGATTCCTTTGATTTCCTTCCATAATTACTCCAGCAGCTTCCTTCTTTTCTTTATCAAATTTCAACTAGCCACACAAGAGTTGCTCATGGCCATGATTAAATTATTCCTTGCTTGCTGCCAATTTACTCTTGAAAAGCCAATTTTTCACTTGTTTCTACTCCATCATCTCCAAGCCTACAAAATAAGCAAAGTATGCACAAATAAGCCATAATCACACTTAATCAACTCCAAACCATTCAAAATATTAACAAAATGTATAAACATATTTACTCTCATCAAATTCCCCCACACTTAAATCTTGCTTGCCCTCAAGCATGAGTCCAAAAACCAAAAGGAAGAACCAAGATTCAACATCACTAGTCTCACCCAAGCATAACCAAGTCATTCCAACATCAAATGCATCAAGCCAACCAACCTCACCAAGGTAAAGTGTATGCACTCACTCTCAAAAGTGTATAGGTGATAGAACTCTCAAGTGATGTATCAAAAAGACAATCCCATAGGCTTGCTTCAAAATCAAATCTCCCCTGCTTATAGTATTCACATTCAATGCATCAAATCAAAGGGTCTTTTATTTAGGTTATAACCGGGCCATGGCTAGGGGTAGGAAAAAGGGATGAATGGCTAATGGGAATTGAGAAACCATATACAAATAATCACACTACAATTCAAAATTGTTGCCATGAAATGAAATCTAAACCATGAAATCCAAACCATGCTACAGAAAAATATATAAAAGGACCACATGTAGCTTTTTCCTTTCTATGAATTCTTTCTTTCTACTTGACTTTTCCTTTTTGCAACAACCCCTTTCTTTTCTTTTCTCTTTTTTTTTTATTATGGGTTTCAATAGCTTGGTTTAAGTTTATTCGAGGAATTCCACTATCTGAAAAGTGCAGACGGAACTTCAACTCTGTGTTCATGACCCTAAGGTCAGAGGAACACTTGCCAAGCTACTTACATCCACTGCCCTTTTTCTTTTTTTTTTTTTTTTTTGAAGGGCTCCTTTTTTTTTTTAGGGGGTTGCTCAACTCTCAACAACAACAGTACTACAAAAAGAGGCATCACGATTCTTTTTTGCTCACATTACACAATTTCCTCACTAACGAAATCACTTCCTCACACTATCAAACCAAAATTCTCATCTTCAAAGTTGCAACATTAAAAGAATTTTTCATGTGAAGATTCATAAACAATTTCTCAAATTCCCAAGGGTGCAAAGAAAGTGAATAGCTAGAACAAGAAAAAGGCTAATGGTTCATGGGGACGATATGTGAATTCAAAAAAATAGGATATGAAAATTAGGCTCAAACTTGGCTCACTAGGGGATAAGTAAAGGAAGGTGGGAAAATATAGGCCAAAAAGGGTAATCCTAGTGCCCTTATCATTTTCAACACACTAAACTGAATTGATGCAAGCTCAATATGTATAATGAAGCAAGTTCTAGAATGTCAGAATGAACACCACATATGCACACATCAAAGAAAATTTAAGGCTAAGATCTCACCGGGTTAATTTGTCAGTTGGCTCAACATACTCAACACCAGAAATTCTCAGTCATGCCACGCAATTCCATCAATATAAATCTCAGACTCCCAATCAGGAAACAGACCACACAAAAGGGCAAGCAAAAATATAAGTATAAAAATTGCAAAATAAATTCTACTCCCCCCACACTTGAATTAAACATTGTCCTCAATGTAGAACAAATGATAGAAAGAGAGAAACTTCCCTGAAAGTCCAAGGGAGAATCGATGCTACGACTCACTGGAGAGTCGGAGGTGGTGGTGGAGTGAAGCCTGAATGCTAGAAGAATGACCATAGAGCATGTTGGAGGGAGGGTTTGTCTTTGCCGTTGCTCTTTTTAGTAATCCCTTTAGGCTTTGGAACTTGGGGACCCTTTCTAGACGGAGTGGTCTTAGATGGGGCACGAGTGCTTGCCATAATACCTGAAAAGCAGTAACAACAAAGCAAGCAACACCAAGATAACAAAATATGCCGAATCCACACCACTAAGCAGTACCAAATCAGTGAACTCTCGAACCACAACACCACCATCCGGAATTTAAGTTCAACAGAATCAAAAAACTTCAAGTTCAACCACTCAAACTCTCCAAAACTTGCTCCACAATACCATTGACAATGACCCAAAATTCCTCAGCAAAAACAAGCAATTATCCAATTCGATTGTGCACTAGAGACTAAGCAACAAGAATAACAATCAAAAGTGTCGAATCAGCAGAAATCAGTAGCACATAATTTCAAGGAGCACAATTTCAGAATAGAGATCATAAAACTCCCCCTCATCACCAAGCATCAACAGAAAACAGAGAAAAGGGAAAAGCTATCTGTTACCCAAAACCTATCTGAGCAGCATCCGAAACAGAGGAGGGCGGAGAAGAGGTGGTGGCGCGGCGGGGGACGGGGCTTGTCGACGGACGTCTGGATACGCGCAGGGACGACGGAGGCGGCGGCGCTTGCTCTCGGTTACTGGGCGGTGGCGGTGTTGAGTGGCGATGGCGTCGCCGGTGCGGAGGGCTCAGGGGGGTGGTGTGGTCGGACGACGGAGAGAGGGAGGCGCGAGACAGAGGGCGAGCGAGAGAGAGGAAAGAGACGGCGGCGACGTCGCCGGCGCAGCGGCAGCGTGGTGGTGGCTGGCTGGGCGGCGAACAGGGGTGGAGAGAGTGGTGGTGCGGCGGGGGACGGGGCTTGTAGGAGGGAGGAGAATTTTGAATGTAGAGAAAAACTAGGGTTAAGGGTGAAATTGGAGTAAGGGCTCAATTTTAAATAATTGAGAGCATGCTTTCCCTTGCTTGGGCATGGCCATGACCAAGTCTCTCATTGTGTGCTGGCAATTGAGTCCCAAAGTTGCATAAAATCAGTCCATCATTTACACCTTGAGCATGGTCATGATTAAGTTGCCTCTAGTTCGCTGGAATTTTGATGACTTTTTCTTGCCTTGAAATCAGTCTATTATAGATACCTTAGTCATGGTCATGACTAAGCTCATTACAGAAATCTGCATTCTTTCTTCTTCCTCCCAAAAAAAAATTGATTCACCTATGCACAAAAACACAACACAAATTATTCAAGTTAAAAACCTCACACTAAAATATAATAAGAAAAACACATGAAATTTTAATAAAAAGCTTGGGTTGCCTCCCAAGAAGCGCTTTTCTTTATAGTCTTTGGCTAGACTTTCTTCTTTCCAACTCATCCCATCTCATAAACATCATGCCGGATTTCCCCAAATTTTCGCAATTTCACTTTCCTCTTATACCCAGCACCATTCAAAGTCATGCCACCATGCTTATCCCTTACTGCTCGAACCCACTTCTCCTCCTTACCAAGAGGAAGAGCACAATCAATGATATCTGGTGGATCATCAAGCTCATGCATATCCTGCACACGAGGTTCAACAACATGAACAACACATAAAGAGTTAGAATCTAAATTGGGGTGCTTCATAGCGTTAAAAAGATTATAATCAACTCTTTCTCCATCAAACTCCAAAGATATCGTGCCATGTTTCACATCAATAATAGCTCCTGCAGTACACATAAAAGGCCTACCAAGAAGAATAGGAGACGGGTTAGGACAACCTTCATCATTCATATCCAACACATAAAAATCCACAGGAAAAATTAATTCATTAACTTGAACTAAAACATCTTCAAGCACACCATCAGGATACGCATTAGTTCGATCAGCTAATTGAATGATAATTCCAGTCTTTTTCAGTGGACCAAGATTTAAGGAGTTAAATAAAGTTCTCGGCATAACATTGATCGCAGCTCCTAAATCTAGCATTGATTTACTCACCAAAGTGTTACCAATTCTACATGGGATAGCAAACATACCAGGATCACCACATTTATGTGGTACTTTTCTTTTCAGAATTGCAGAAACATTCTCACCAGCTATGATTTGCTCATCCCCTCTCAACCTCTTCTTGTTGGTACACAACTCCTTCAAAAACTTGGCATATGCTGGAATTTGATTGATTGCCTCCAATAATGGAATTGTCAAGTCGACCTTCTTGAAAATCTCCAACATTTGCTTCCGCTTATCTTGCTTTGGTGGCTTCTTCAACCTGTCAGGAAAAGGAGCTAAATTAGTTCGAGTAGGAGGAATAGGACTAGATGTTACCTTTCCTTGAACTTTCGCCTCCTCCTCTATTTCTTTTTCAATTTCATCCTCATTTTTCTCCTTTGGAATGGGTAGGAAAGGACCTTCAACTTCTTTACCACTTCTCAACACCATTGCACTCACATTCTTCGGGTTAGGCTCGGGTTGAGCCGGCCATTTTCCTTTCTCCCTCTCCTTTAGTTGTCTAACGTCGGATGACAATTGATTAATTTGGCTTTTCAATTGTTCAAAGGTTGATTTGGCAACCTGTTGAAATTGCAAAGTATTAGAAGCCATTGTTCTAACCATATCTTCCAAAGACATACCTGATTGAGCAGGGGGAGGTGGAGGTGCATTTTGTTGTGGTATTGGGGCTTGGTAACTAGGTTGTTGATTATTCACCACGGGTTGTTGATTCCGGTAACTGAAATTTGGATGATCTCTCCACCCCGGATTGTATGAATTTGAGTACGGATCATATTGCCTTATAGGAGCTCCTGACCAACCAGCTGCATTCACTTCAGCAGTTCCATCTTGTAAAGTGGGGCATGCATCAGTTGGATGGTTCGGGTTTGAACAAATCCCACATGCCCTCACATGTTGTATATTTCCTACAGCCATCTTCCTCACGAAAGTAGTTAGTTCTTTCAATTGTTGTTGAATTGACAAATCATTTATCTCACTTGACTCCTTGGTTGGCATGCTTTCGCGGGTTCCAAATTGTTGTGCATTTTCCGCCATGTTGTTGATCAAAGTCCAAGCCTCTGCCGGTGTCTTGTTCACTAGAGCTCCACCACTTGCAGCATCAATTATGCTCCTGTCCATAATTAACAAACCATCATAAAAATATTGTATCAACAATTGTTCAGGTATTTGATGTTGTGGACATTTAATAATTAAACGATTAAACCGCTCCCAATACTCATGGAGCGTTTCACCACTGTGCTGCTTGATGCCACAAATTTCTTTTCTCAAACTAGCAGCTCTCGATGCTGGAAAATACTTTTCTAAGAATTTCTTCTTCATGTCAGTCCATGTCGTGATGCTACCAGCTGGAAGATAGTAGAGCCAATCCTTTGCAAGTCCTTTTAAAGAAAAGGGGAATGCTCTAAGTTTAATCTGCTCATCTGTTACACCGGCTGGCTTCATGCTTGAACACACAACATCGAACTCTTGGAGGTGCTTATGAGGCTCCTCACCTGAAAGACCATTAAAATGAGGAAGTAAGTGAATCAATCCAGATTTAAGTTCAAATGGTGTATCATCATCAATAGTAGGAAAAGTAATGCATAAGGGTTGTTGGGTCAAGTCCGGCGCAGCTAATTCTCTCAAAGTTCTTTGAGCCTCGGCCATCTCTAACTCTTGTTCTTCCTCAGTTTCAGTTTCAATTGATTCTGCACTGGAGCTAGGAGAATGGGCTAACTTGACCACCAAAGGTAAACCGGGGGATGATGTAGTAGCTACAAACTGTTTTCTTAATCTAGCCTCTTTTCTTAGCCCACGCGCAGTCCTCTCTATTTCTGGATCAAATAAGAGTTCACCTGTAGAGGAGGAAAACGACATACACAAGGAAAACAAACTAGAGTAAGCAAAAGAAAAACAAAAATAAAAAATAAATAAAATAACACAAAAGAATTTCAAACACAAATCCCCGGCAACGGCGCCAAAAATTGGTCGGTCGCACGGCCAATCAAATATTTATCCTGCTTCTGCAAACACAAATAATGTAGTACAGCACAAGGTATCGTCTCCACAGGGACTGTGATTTGTAGTTCTAATGTATTATAAAAATAAAAATAAAGTTTGGGGGGGGGGGTTTGATTTGAATGACCTATAAAGCTAAGGAGATAATAAAAATAAGTAAACAAAGCAAATATAAAAATGAAGACAAAGATTGAGATTAACTATGAATAAAAAGCCTAGTCCTAGGAATGATTTGGAATTGGTACTTGAATTAGATCATCGATTTAGTAAAGATTGAATTTTCACACCATTGATAAATTAGTTATAGTTACCAGGTCCGCTTAGGCAACCAATTTTTCCTTTCCGATTAGATAACTAAGGTACGACCGTTAGTTATCCCTAATTGGGTACAATAATCCTAGGTACGACCGTAGGATTTAATTGCCCAATTGCATTATAAACTAGAAAAACCCAATTCGAGTAATCTGCACAAACGATGTGTAGATTAATGTCGATTATGCAATTCCTTGGGAAGGAACTAATCAACCCAATTGTCACCTATTCAAATAAGAATACAATTACGGATATTCTATTCAAATTGACAACCAATTATCAAACTAGACAAATATTTGGGCCCTAAACATTCATCCAACTCAACAATTGCAACAATAAACATAGAAATTGCATAAATACCAACGGTAGAAAAATCCACAAAAGTGTTTAACAATCTCCCAAAATCCAAGTACCGAATCCAATCAAAACCTAGAACTAGAAAGGTGAATCTACTCCATAGTCATGAGAAAGAAGAAATAAAAAGGGATTACAACCATGAACATTGAGATAGATGGAATTTTGCTTGTCTTGCTTGCTTCAATGGTGTCTCCTTTCGTCCCTTTTCCCAATCCCCACTTTCTTTCCAGTCCTCGGGCGTCCCCTGCTGTGTCCAATTTCCCAAATTTTTACCCTCTAATTCCTCATCCAACCGCCCCTTGCTTTCCTTCTTTAAATCCAATGCATGATTCCTTTGATTTCCTTCCATAATTACTCCAGCAGCTTCCTTCTTTTCTTTATCAAATTTCAACTAGCCACACAAGAGTTGCTCATGGCCATGATTAAATTATTCCTTGCTTGCTGCCAATTTACTCTTGAAAAGCTAATTTTTCACTTGTTTCTACTCCATCATCTCCAAGCCTACAAAATAAGCAAAGTATGCACAAATAAGCCATAATCACACTTAATCAACTCCAAACCATTCAAAATATTAACAAAATGTATAAACATATTTACTCTCATCAAAGTGAAACGGCCTCGTCCGGCACAGCCTGCTACTGGATCGGATATCCCGTCAACTAGTAATCCCTTCCTTGCCTTGGAATGGACGCCTCAACATATGGATATGGAAACAGGCGGTGGCCAGCCGCGCGGTGAACCCTTTGAAGGTTCTCAATGATAGGTTTCAACGATTTTACAGTGCTCTCATGGAATGTGCATGGCGCCATGGGACGGAATTCGCAACGCCACATTGCGGATGTGCTTAGGGATTTAAAGCCATCCATTTTTATTCTTTTGGAACCGCAAGGACTTTTTGAGCATTTGCGGGTTTTTCTTTATCATATTGGATATATTGCTCTTCGTATTATTGAGAGTACCGGCAGAGCTGGGGGTTTGTGGGTTCTAGCTCGTCTGGGGTTATCTTATTCATTTAATTTGATTAGTCTACATCCTCGGATGGTGACAATGTCAGTCAGCCTGGGGAATGCTTGTTGGCAATTATCTGCCATTTATGCTAATCCTGCCCGTGGTGCTCGAGAGGTGGATTGGGAGAATGTGCGCTCAGTGTCATCAGGAGTTCAGGGTCCTTGGCTTATAATTGGAGATTGGAATGAGATTGAATATTTGTCTGAGGCCTTTGGTATGTCTCCCTCACCAGCCCAGTGTGATGACTTTCGAAACCTGCTTCATGAGTGTAGCCTTTCTACGGTGCATTCGGTTGGGGAATTGTTTATGTGGCAAAAAAATACTACTGGGGGGGACCTTGGCACGAAAGCGCCTTGACCGAGCAGTAGCTAATTGTGCGTGGCTCACAGCCTTTCCTGATGGACAAGTTGAAGTCCAACCGCGTAGGTGTTCGGATCATAATGCAATCCTATTGAGATGTCACCCTCGGTTTCCGCCTTGTGTGAATCGTCCGTTTTGATGGGAGTTCGCATGGACAACTCACCCCCATTATGAAGCAATTGTTGATGCTCCTTGGAATGGAATTTCACCTCCTTTACCTGCTCAATTAGATCAAGTTCGCCAGTCATCGGAGTTCTTTAATAAACATTCCTTCGGCAACATCATCCGACGGAAGAAATGGCTCCTAAGGCGTTTAGCGGGTGTTCGGCGATGTCTCCAACGAGTTGACTCGGCTCAGTGGTGTTTCCTGGAAGCGCAGTTATCTAAGGAATTGGATGAAGTCCTCAAACAAGAAGAGATTTTATGGTATCAAAAATCTCGGGAAAAATACATTCGAATGGGGGACCGAAACACTAGTTATTTCCATGCCAAAACACATATTCGCCGCCAACGCAGCCGTGTTCAGGGGTTAGAAATAAATGGGGTTTGGTTCACTGATGCCGATACAATCAAGAATCATGCTTTGTCACACTTTAGCTGGATGTATTCCCATGCACTCACGTCCGCGCCCCCTGGTCCGTCCTTAGTTGCACTACCAGCTATTTTGGATGGCTCTAGTTTGGAAACGGATATCAGTACTTGAGAGATTGAGAGAGTAATCAAGGAGCTTCGTGGGTTTGCTGCGCCAGGGCCTGATGGATTCCCCGCTATCTTCTATAAAACTTATTGGAGCATCATTCGCGGTTCAGTGATCTCATTCATCCAGAATGCATTCAGAGATGGTTCCTTCGATGCCAATGTTGCGGCTACCTTAATTTGTCTTATTCCTAAAGTTGAGGTGCCTAGAGAGATTCGACAATTTCGGCCTATTAGTCTTTGTAATGTGAGTTATAAGATCTTGACGAAGATCATTGTTAATCGGCTCCGCCCTATTCTTTGTACCTTCATTGGTCCTTATCAATCAGCTTTCTTACCGGGCCGTGGGACTTCGTGCAATGCGGTCATCTTACAAGAGGCGATTACATCCTTCAGGAACAGACTTCGCCGAGCTAAAGAGTTTATTTTAAAGGTCGATCTAGAAAAAGCTTATGATAATATTTCATGGGAATTTTTGGAGACTTGTCTCCAGGAAATGCAGCTTCCGGCATCTCTGGTGAACATTATTATGTTCTGTGTGTGATTGCCCTCCTACTCTCTCTTATGGAATGGCGTAGCTCTTCCTCCATTTACGCCGGCTAAGGGCGTTCGCCAGGGAGATCCTCTCTTGCCATATTTATTTATCATAGTTATGGAGAAGCTCTCTAGATCGATTCTAGCAAACGTAGCGGCTGGTGTGTGGAAGCCAGTGACTCTTAGTCGAGGAGCTGAGCCTCTTTCCCATCTTATGTTTGCAGATGACCTATTATTCTCCGAAGCATCAGTGGAGAGTGCTCTTTGTGTGGATGAGGTTCTTTCTTGCTTTGCACTTCAGGCTGGATTGAGGATCAATGGACAAAAATCAGTTGCTTTTTCTTCCTCAGCCGTCCCTCCTCCTCTATTACAGGATATTTCCTCCATTTTGAATATTAATTTTACGGAAAATTTGGGACGCTACTTAGGCTTCCCTGTCATTCATGGGCGCTCTCCGGCAGGATCATTTTGATTTCTTGGTAGAGCTATGCAATCCCGGATGAGTTCTTGGAAGCGAGGTCTTCTCAATAAGGCCGGTAGATTAACACTTGCTCGTTCAGTCTTAGCAGCTATCCCGTCGTAAGTGATGAAACTTTTTTGGCTCCCTGCTGCTACGTGTGAGAGAATTGATCGTGTTATTAGGTCATTTATCTGGAAAGATTCTCGTGGACATGGCCTTCACCTTGTGAGCTGGAAGAAACTTGCTCTTCCAAGGAGCATGGGAGGGGCGGGCATTCGGACTTGTCGGAGTATGAATGTGGCACCATTTCGGGAAGCTTTTTTCAGATTTTATGCGGCGGGACATGAAGCCAGCGGTGCAGGTACTCTTGGCGAAATATGGAAGCAGTAGATGTGCTCTTCGTTCACGACCGGGAGCATCGCCTACCTTCCGAGCTCTCACTCGTGTGGCACCGTTATTAGAGGGTGGGTTTCGTGTTCGTCTTGGCTCGGGAAATTGTAATCTGTGGCATGCTTCATGGTTGAAAGGGGGCCCTATCGGTCCTCGTATTCCTTAGATCTATATTTCGGAAGTTGGTCTTCGGGTGAAGGATATTTTCTTAAATAATTATTGGAGTTGGAATTCGTTAGTTAGTCAAGTCCCGGAGGATATTAATGTGGAAGCTTGGGAGCTTGGGCCTCTCATTCTCCATAGCTCAGCGTCTGATGTTCTCATGTGGAGAGGGTCTGCTACAGGCGGCTATTCAGCAATAAGTGGCTATGGGTGGATTCTTAAAGAGAGTGGTTGCGGTCGAGATGGTGATCGTGCATGGGTTTGGAAGATTGGTGCCGCTGAGAAGGTCCGTTTCATGCTTTGGCTTGTGGTGCACAATTCGCTCCCCACCAACCTGATCCGTTTTTCCAGGCGTCTCGCCTCCTCGCCGGCCTGCCAGATATGTGGTGAAGCCAATGAATCGATCTCCCACTTGTTCTTTCTATGTGCATGGGCCGCCCATGCATGGTCGCTACTTGGTGTGTCCTTGCACATTGATGAGTAGGCCTTCCAGCACAATGTTGGGGCGTATTTCAGGGATATGTCACGGGAGTGGAGAGGTGTTCATTGGGCGCTTTTATGGGGTATTTGGTGTGGTCGAAATGCGGCTTGTTTTAGGAATACGGTGCCATGTCCGCAGGAGGTGGTGCGACATGCTTGCTGCTTGGGTCGCGACTTTGATCGGGCGTTCATAGCTCAGCCGAAAGTGGTGATACCAAGATTTGTAGCATGGCACCCCAACGCTATGGGGAGATTGTTCTTCATGTCGATGGGAGTTCCCGGGGTAATCCTGGTAAAGCTGGGTTTGGCGGTGTGCTGAGGTATGGCGATGGACAGTGGATCGAAGGTTTCTCGGGGTCTATTGGGGTGTCTTCGATCCTGGACGCTGAGTTGCATGGTATATGGAGAGGGTTACAATGCCTCCAAGAAATGAATATTAACCAAGCATGTTGTTATTCAGATTCCTTGGAGGCCTTGCGGATCATTCAGAGAGATATTGATCCTGAGCACAGATTATTTTCGTTAGTTCAGAACATTGTTGATGTTCTGGCACAGAAGCCTGGGTTCCATTGGTTTCATCTCTTTCGGGAAGGCAATTTTGTGGCAGACGTTCTAGCGAAACAAGGCGCGAATTCCCTGGATTTTTTCACTACATGGGCATTCCCGCCGGATGAGGTTAAGCATTTCCTTGCGAACGATGTGATGGGGGTGTGCCTTCCGCGGCATTGATTCTTGGCTGATTGGCGTCATTGATGATCCTTCGTTTGGGGAAGGATTGGTGTATTATTCTTTTATTTTTCTTCTTTTTTTTTTCTTTTAGCCGACGCTTGTTAGCGTCTCTGTTCATCCCAAAAAAAATGTAGGATAGGTTGTTCACTAATGCTTTTTTTTCGGGGGGTTATTCACTAATGCTTTAATATATATATATAGATTATCAAAAAAGATTAAATGACATATAATATAATATTGTATTATTTGATATGTATATTTATAATTTTTATATAAAATTAAACACAGTGCTAAAATGGCATTGGTCATTACAATAATGGTGAGATTTTATTTATTAATCGAAATTCATTACATAATTACTTATTTTCAATTATTTTCTAAAAATATTTTCAATTAATTGGAAAATATTATTTGTAACAAAATTAAATTACTTTTTTAACACAGTTCTTACATGTGTGGTCAAGTCACTCCAATGTTTCTATTTTCTTTACAATTGTTGTCGCCAAGAAAACTAGTGGGCTAAGTTTGGGCCAGATGATTGGGCCAGGAAGGAGAAAGAGTAGTGGGTTAAAAGAAAAAGGGGTAAAATATCAGATAAGGCCCAAGTCCTGAGCCGAAGAGATCGGCCAAAGCTAGAAGAAGCGAAATCAGCCGAAGGTGAGACGCTAGATCGGCTAGAAAGGGCAATTATGGAACGGTTATTCAGCTCAATTGCTCCGGCTATAAATAGGGGATGCCGAGCACAGAATCAGGGGAGACCAATCCAATCCAGAATTCATTTATGTCAATTTACTTCCTTGTATCTTTTACTGCTTTCGTTTACCAGCCTTCCTATATTTTAGCCTAGTTGTAACATTTACTTTTTCCAAATCAGCCGTTGTTCCTTAACAACTGGTAGTTTTGGTAGCTAGTTGAGGATAATCCGCCGTTGTTTCTTAGTAACAGGTAGATTTCCATTTATTTTCCATTGTTGCCATTGAAATTCAAGTGATAATCAGTCAAGTTTGGGCGCATTAGCGAATTTCGGACCCTTAATCGGTTTGATCCTTTTCCGATAGCCTCCCTTGAGGAGAAAAGAGTCTTTGGCTTGAAACCAACAGCCAAACAATGGCAGCCTAGTGGGACACATACTTACAATGGCAGTCGATCCACATGCAACTCCGGCGATTAATACAGCGGCGAGAACTGATGTTCCGCCAATTCATGAAGAACACACAACCAATCTAGGGGATTTCCCCCAGGATTCACAGGTCCTGCGGATTTCAATGCTCAAGAGTTTTCACATGATGATCTGACCCCGCAGTTTCGCGATCACATTCAATTTATGGTTGAAACAGCGGTTACTAATTCAGTTCGGCAAATTGAGGGAAATATATTGGCAGCTATGCCAGCTATGTTCGGAGTCGAACTAGCTCGTAATATGTATCCGTTTGGAGTTCAGAATCCCCCGCCAATAATTCCAAATCCACCACATGTGGCTCAAAATCCTCATGTCCAACCTAACTACCATCAGCAGGCCTATCGGCCGCTAGGAGGGCAGGGACCGCGACCCTATTTCCCGCCGCAAGGAAGGTATGAGCAACAACCGTATCAGCCACAACCTCCGCCAGTTGTGCAACCACCTGCTCCAGTGGTACCACAACAATATCCACCACTTCAGCAGAATCAGCCGCAATTGGTAGATAGGGAGCTTATAGCGGAAATCATCCGAACGTAGTTTGGAAATTTAATCGGTCAGGAGAATCGACCGATGTATAGGAAGCCTTATCCTGATTACATAGAAGAGCAATATCCATTGCCTATAGGAGTCAAGGTTCCTGATTTTAAGACATTTTCGGGTGAAGTCGGCAGATCAACGATAGAGCATATCAGCCGATTCACAGCTCAGTGCACGAGAATAGCGCAGAATGATTTTCATAAGTTGATTTTGTTCAGCCTATTGCTTACTGGTCCAGCTTTCGAGTGGTATATTAATTTACCACCATGATCAGTCAACACCTAGGCAGAGATGAAGAGGTTGTTTCATGACCGGTTCTATAATACCAGCCCTGAGGTGTCAGTAGTAGATTTGACCTCCACTAAGCAGAAGGCAGGAGAATCTGTCAATGAATTTTGGAGAGATTCTATGCGGTTAAAGCTCAGATGAAGACGATGTTTCCAGAACATGAGTATATCCAGATTTTGAAGCAGAATCTGAATTTTGCAATTAAGGATAGGATGATGGCAACAAGGCCAAAGACTGTGGAAGAATTGACGGCCGAGGCAATAAGAATGGAAACGTATTTAGAAGAACAAGCGGCTTTCAACTCAAGCCGAAGTCAGAGCGGGAGGTCTCAACCCATCCAATCAGCTGCGTCCTTCACATAATCTTTGGATAGGTGTGAGATTGGGGAAGAGTTCAATATGGATGATGTACCCGCTCTAGCGGAGATGGCAAGGGCTGACTTAGTGATTAAAAATCCTATGACTTGTCGTGCTCTTAGGCCAGTAAGAGGGAAGGAGAAGGAGGGCGAAGCCAAGGACGATTTTCAAAGATTCTATACGTTCGATCTATCTCAGATGGACAAAATCTTTGATTATTGTTTAAAGAATGGACTCTTTGAGTTTAAGGGGAATCATCCACAGCCGACTAAGGAACAAATGGATGCTGGATGGTGTAGGTTTCACGCATATGCAATCCATACCACTGTGGTCTGCGGACATTTCAAAAAGATGGTCCAGAAGCACATTGACGATGGGAAACTAAAATTCCCAGACAGGTTAATGGCCATCGATAAGAACCCATTCCCAGTTGCTAATATGGTGATGGTACATCCTGACCAGAAGAAGTCTGCTCAAGATCGGTTGGGAGATCAGCCATCAACTAGCAAGAGATCTGTACAAGATCGGCTAGGATAATAGCCATCGGGTCAAATGAAGACAGGAGTATGGGGATGACTGGGTTCACCCCAGAAGGGAAAGGGGAAGACGTCCGATGTTTTTGACTGACTAGGTCACTATGAAGTTAAAGAGTGGATCAAGCAGTCGGAAGATGAGGGAAAATCGGAGTATGAAGAAGTAAAAAAGAAGTCGACCCTGAATATAATCACCAACAGTTGGGATTCAGAGATGAAGTTAACAGTCGACAGGAAGAACAGGAAAATTGTAATACAGATAAAAGTCCCAGTGGAAGTTGTATCTTCGAAAATAAAGAGGCTTAGGAGACCACCTGCTAATACTCAGGTTGGTCAATGGGTATAGAATTCACCAAAACGAGGGTGCTTCGGCCAAAGCCAATTTGAGACTCGGGTTCGGAGGGAAAGTGATACATCCATATTAAATGATACACATGGAGGAAGATTTCCCAAATGAGGCACTTTTTCAGAGGGAAGAGTATTAAATAAAGTGTTTTCGGCTCGTATCAAGTCAGCCGAAGGCATGAGGCAGAAAGCGGAAAAGGGAAAAATAATGAAGATCGGATGAAACACAAAACTGAGCTTCGGCCGAAACAGAAAGAAGTTTGGACCAACGATGACCTAGGAGAGGTGGAAGAAGAGTGGTAGCCTAGACCAGTCCGTACAAGGGAATGGAAACCAAAAACATCCATTGTCCCGAATACTGAAACTCTTTCAATTGGTCAATTCAAATTCGACTTCGGATCCAGTGCTGGCATGGTAGGCATCACGGTAACGAATGATGAGGAATACTGGTCTGACACAGAACCAGAAGTAGCATTCTGTCAAAAAGAGGGAGAATATTTCGGCGAAGAAGAACCAGTGGTTGACTTCTGCTTCGTCAAGTTGGAAGCAATTCGGCCAGAGGCCGAAATTGAGAAAAGCTTAGAAGAAGGGTACAATGCGTTCGTCCCAGATGCTCAGCCGAGCACCATTCTGCCTCCTACTACAAAAATGTCTCAACATGTGAGATCTTTGTATGTAAAGGGTTGGATCAATGGGAGGCCGTTAAGAAGAATGTGTGTCGACGGAGGAGCGACAGTGAACATCATGCCGTCGACTACTTTGGCCAAAATCGGCCGAACCAGAGAGGACTTGTTACCCACTCGGATGAAAGTGTTGAGTTTTGTGGGAGCCTAGACAGTAGCAGAAGGATGTATACTGGTTGACGTGACAGTCGGAACGATTTCAATTCCGACTATATTTTCTATAGTTGATGCTGATGTCACGTATGCGGCTTTATTCGGCCGATGCTAGATCCACACAGCTAGATGTTTGCCATCAACCCTTCACCAGAAGATATGGTTCTGGAAGAATGATGGCTCAGTAGAAGAGGTAGATGGAGATCAACCTCCACTTCCAGTCAGCTCAGCTGGGCGAATTGACGCGGTACTATACGAGGAATCCATACAACCATTCATGGCAGTCGTAGGGGATCGATATTCGGAAGTTGTTGAGTGTGACTGGACAGATCTGGGATTTGAAGTAATATATGGCCGACCCACGGACAAATACCGAAGAAGATAAATAATGCAAGAAATCAGAAAAGGGACAACCGAGCTCGAGTCGGTCGAGCTCGAACCTATAAAGGAAAAGGCAAAATGGAGTGAACTGATGGACGCTATTCCGAAACGGACACCAGGCTTTCAGGCATAAGATCCCCTGATGGTGATCAATGTTGTGATGGATGAGAATCCAAGAGAAATTCCGATCATTGCAAATCTGGATCAACTCATGATCAGCCGATTCAAGTAGGTCTTAGTAGAGTTCAAATATTGTTTTGCCTAGGATTATACAGAAATGACTGGCTTGGAAAGATCGATCGTGGAGCATATGCTACCTATCAAGGAAGGTTTCAGGCCGCATAAACAATCAGCCAGGAGGGCAGCGCCTGAAATCATCCCAGAAATTAAGGAAGAGATAGAAAAATTGTTAGCGGCCGGGTTTGTTAGGCCAGCTGATAATGGCCAGAAATGACCATTATTTTCAATCCATTTCCGTGTCTTAAACGGGCATTTGATCGCATTCCGGTCTTACATTAAGTAAGAAAGCAATCGAATTGGACTGATTTATGCATAATTGTAAAAATATTGAGCTGGTGTGAAAAAGGCATAAATATGTAATTTTATTACATAATTATGTTAGAAAAATCCAAAAACATGAGAAAAAGAAAAGAAAAGAAAAAGGAATGAAAAGATGGGCAAAAGAATAAAGCAAGCCCACAAAATACAAAAAGATGGGAAAAAGATAGAAAAGCCCACAAAAAGAACATTTTCGGCCCATCTGGCTCAATCCAGTAGGCCCAGGAAGACCTTTGTCGCGGAAGCCCTTTGTCGCGATGCATGGTTCCGCGACAAAGGAGGGTTCCGCGACCAAGCAGCTCAGAAGAAGAAGGAAACCAGCCAAGCCCTTTGTCGCGATGCCCCTGTCGCGATGGCATGCTCCGCGACAAAGGCATGTTCCGCGACTAAGACACCCAATTAGAGACACCAGACCCAGTCGAGAAGCTTTGCCACATGCAGTGTGTTCCGCGACCAACTTGATGCTCCGAGACAAAGCTGTGATGTGTGTGATGTCTTAAGACACAATGGGCTAGAATCAAGGCACATGGGCTTAGGGTTACACTTCCATAAATATGAGGTGTTTCCCATGAGTTAGTGGGGAATTTTTGTAAGAACTCTCTTGAAGACAAGCTTGGGTTTCAGCTTTAGGTAGTGTAGTTTAGTTTCTATTTTTTTTTGTATTATTTAATTCGTGTTCATAGTTTAGCTTAGTTAAGGATTTGTTTCCTGTTTTATGCTTTTCCAGTAGCCTTAGATAGCCACTTTTATATTATGTTTTGGTTTCTAAACTCTTGTTTTAGGGTTTGTAATACCCAAATCATGGGTATTAACAACACCCCTTCAATAATATGGGAAAACATTCATCACTTGTGTCCCAAATCATGAAATGGGTCTCACACCCCATGGATTTATGCTTTCTTTTTATTTTGGGGTCACTTGACCCCTATTATGTTATTTTTATGTTTACTGTTAGCATTTTATGGATAATGTTGTGTGTATGTGTGATCAAACCCTAGATTAGGACTCTCGCTTTATTTTTAATATTCTGTCCAGTTTTGTTTAAGCATGTTCTTCCTTATTTTGAATGTTTCTTGTTTATTTTTAGCCTAGAATAGCTTTTTGATCTGAAATAGGGTGAGATCACGCTGTTTGCATGCCACTGTTCATTTCTGCTTTTTCTGACTTTTGTCCTGTATCGCCTTTGTCGCCAACCGCCTTTTGTCGCGGAACCACGACAAAGGTGTCTAAAGACACTTGTCTCCATAATTTAAAACCCTTTGTCGCGGAACACCTTGTCGCGGAGCCACGTTCCGCGACAAAACTTTCCATGCATAGCGACAAAGGAGCCAAACTCTTGCATTTTGTCTGCATGGCTTTTGTCGCGGAATCATCTTGTCGCGGAACCACGTTCCGCGACAAAATCTCATTCTGAGACAGAAAAATTATGCCATGTTCCTTATTCTTTGAACACCTTGTCGCGGAACCATCTTGTCGCGGAACCACGTTCCGCGACAAAATTTCCATGCATAGCGACAAAGGTTCAAATGCTTTAAGAATTTTCTGAAAATCCTTTGTCGCGAAACACTCTTGTCGCGGACCACGTTCCGCGACAAAATCTTGCTTAGCGACAAAGAGGCGTTATGCTGCCAAAAATTCTAAAAACTTGTCGGGATACCCATGTCGCGGACCTCGGTTCGCGACAAAATTTATGATATCGCGACAAAGATTCCCTTCTCTCTATTTAACCTCAAACAATCTTCATTCTCCTCCTATATTATATTGCAACACTCACATCATAACCCCACGGGTTAAGGTGTAACATTCTGGAATTGCAATATAGGGTGTTATGCTGCCCAAATTTTGATTCTTCATTTTCATCGCTTAACTGATTGAACCCTTGACTCATTAATGATTAAAGACTGAGATTAGCAATAATCAAACATCAATAATCATCATGATTAAAGGACCTTTGTTCAATTGCCAGTAAAACACTTCTCTATAAACAAAATCTTGATGGCTTAAACAGATAATCCGGACTGTAATTAATTATGGTAGGAAGGATTATTTAAGATCATCAATTGTGGACCCAATCCACAACCTTGCACGAGAAACCAATGTCTCTCATACAAGGAATTTTCTTTTATTTCTTGTTGATTTTGTCTTTGCGTGTTGTGTGTAACAATTAGTAAAGAATACATCAGATTAATGTTGGCGGGTATTCCCTCATGGATAACTAGCTCGTAATCTGAGTATTAATTACTAAGTGTTATTTTGCATGATCTGGATGACTGTCAGTGGAAGCCTTGGCGGTTCGCCCATCCGGGGTTATAATAGCTGCTCGGCTGACTCCCATCCAGATACAGTTTTATTTTTCTTATCTTAATTTCCAAACCCAAATTCCAATCTGTAATGGGAGTCAGTTGGCATCAGTCAATGCCAACTGACGATCATCATAGAAGGGAAGCATGTAGGTTTTTATCCGAATTCACAGACAGTGGAGACCCAACTGGTATTGACACTACCATTATAGGATCTAAGCTGTCTAAATCCGCTCCATCCGAGTAATTGGGAAATTGGACAGTAGATGTTTACAGTCCACCTGATTATTCTGCCATTACTTTGGTCTCTTGATCACTTCACATCTGTGTTTCACCTTCTGTCTAGTCCCGCATCTATATTTTGGGTCAATTAATTTTACACTTCCCTATATCCTTATGCATGATAATATTATGTACTTTTGTGGTCTGTAATTATTTTGGGATCCTTCCCTTGGACAATAGAAGTTTAGATCTTAAACAGATATTGCATATTAAATTTCCAACAAAAATCTCCTTATAAAATCCAGATCTGAGTAAGGGATGGATTCCTCAGTTATGACTAATCCATATCCTGTCAAGGGTTGTATTTTGGGAAATTAGAAACAGATTCAGCGATTAGGTCTCGCCTAGACTGAAAGGGTCTGTATTTTAACTGAGAGTCTAGTACCTGATAGGGAATGATTTTCAAATCCATTATTTTCCAAAATTGCTGGTTGTTGGAAATCTAAGATTGAATACTACACCGAGATGGGGTCTACTTGGACTCAAATACAGTGCAGTAAATAATCTTAGAGGAACATCATCCAGGCCTTGGTCATTTTCTAAGATAGGGTTGAGTTTTCTTTCAACTACTATCCTCTTCTGCCAAAGCCTATCTTTGAGTTCTGAGTGAATGCATCCGGAACGAACTGAATCATTAGTTCGTTTCATTAGTTTGCATCTCATAATCACCCGGGAGGAAGTGAACACACTAGTGGTTCACCAAGAGCCGGGAATTCTTGATCCATACTCCTTCATCCTCATGGGGAGCTGTCATTTACTACCAGGGTCAGATTTTCAAAACCTCCGAGTGATAGGTTTTAGATGCTTTCTTTACTGCCTTCTTTTAGCCGCTTTCATTAGAGGTCACTCGGTTGAGTTGAGAGTTGTGTAACTGCTACTAGGATTGACAGTTAAGGGATAGTTCAGGGCTTAATTAGAATCTTTGGGTGTGACATGGGAGAATGATAGTAGTACTTGGCATTTCAATAAATGATATGTCGGGTGTTGCTTTTCCACCACAGATGAAGTAACACACCCAGGCCAGGGCAGTTACGAATCTGTGGTATCTTAGAATTTGCGGTCTTAAGAACATGTAAACTCACATTGTAAGTACCTGTCTGTTAAAGGGAAAGCATAGTTGAGAGCATGAGAATTGGCTATCTGATAGAATTATCCCAAACTATGATCTGTGTATAAAAATGGAAGTTTAATATTGCTATATCTCAATCTTGTCCAATTTTCATTCTTTTCTTCCTGTCCCTTCTGTCTACATTGTGATTCAGCTTCACGGTTGGCACAATGTAATTTTTCCTTGCTTTCATAGATAATGTTTATCGCATTCCTAGAATAACCTTTACCCGCTTTCTAGAATAGACTTGTTCGATTTGTAGAGTAACTTAAATGCTTTTGTAATCAAGTTTAAATTCATGTCAGTAGTTATTAATCACCTTTCAAACCTATTGAGCAATACGAATGGAAAATCTAGTAAAATGACGTGGGCCCTGCTTCTATCGCACATCCTCCAGTGAACGATCCGGTCTTACTATAAATTACTGCAATTTTTGACACCGTGCGCTTTCGGGCCACAGTTTCTTAAACACGAGCAATAAAAACATGACTACTTATAAATATATCCCTAATCACAACCCCACCATCATAAATTGGTTTCATTAAATAAAATCTAAACCAGGATCATGATTTTTTCAGAAAATACTTAGGGAGTGGAAATCTGTCAAAAGTTTCATGGCAGGGAATCTCATGTCAAGAATTGATGAGAGATATCATGGCACATATGCCGGGGACCCTCAGTGTGACAGGCTGAAGGTCAACCTATTCCGGCTGTGCCATGAGATTTGTCAACAGTATCACGACAGAGAGGATCACAGCGCCATTTGAAATTAAAGCACCACACCTGGGTAATAAAAAGACTAATAATCTTGATATATCCCTAAACCCTTTCCCGTGAATCATAACTCTTTTCTTTTAATAAATCTAATCTAACCTGGTATATTTTAGAAAATGCTCGTGTGGGAAATTGTCAAAAGTTTCATGGCGTCGTTGCCGGGGAGGATGCAGCGCCGTTTTATTTAGAGAAATACATTCCTCATTGCTCCTAGATTAGCCTATACATATAATTATAAATATTCACCTTCAAAACCAATTCTAACCTGGGGATTGTACATGTACTGTCATCATTGAAGCCGTTGTTCTATGCAAAGGAGGAAGCAGACGCCAGCCGAGATCCCGTTTAATTCAGAGATAGAAAAGACAGCTCGACGTCTTAGGGCGGAGACTAAACGAAGAAAGGAACGGGAACGACAGGCATTACTTTCGCCAAGCACCAGCAGCGATATTTCCGAGATGGCAAACCCGGACATCCCACCAATCATTCAACCCAATCCCCCACTTCACAACATTGAGGAAGACCTTGAAGATGCTGATAACGATGATTTGGATGATCCCCCTCCCCAGATCATACAAGGAGGTGGGAACCCACCAAACATGGAGCAGCAACACTTCGAGGCACCCCTTCCCAATCCTAACCATCAAAACCCACCAAACAACCAGAACCAACCAAATCAGCAAAATTTCCAAAACCAGCAGAATCAGCAATACCATAACCCCCATCAGAATCCCCCGAATCCGAATGAGTTCAATGATCCGAGGAACTATTTCATGCCTCAGAACTACTACCCACAGCAGTACCAAGGCGGGCCTGAGAACAATCATCAAGCAGCAGCTGCCGCTGATTACATGCAGCCGATTTTAGAGCCATATCTAAATATTCCTGGACAAGCTCCATTCTTGGCTAGGAATTTTGAACTGAAACCGGCCCTAATCAATCTAGTCCAGAGCAACCAGTTTGCAGGAGCAAGCCATGAAGACCCCCATGATCACCTGCAAACCTTCCTAGAATTGTGTGACACGATCAAAAATCGTGATGTATCTGCAAACACTATTCGACTAAGGCTATTTCCCTTCTCTCTGACAAGCGGAGCACGAACATGGTACAAGTCACTGCCCGTAAATCAGAAGTCTACATGGGAAGATGTGATCAGAAACTTCCTAGCAAAATACTTCCCGGAGTCCAAGGTGGTTGAATGCCGCTCCAAAATTGCGGAATTCAAAATGAAACCAGACGAGTCCTTGTATGATGCAAAGGAAAGATTCTTCAACCTGCTCAGAAAGTGTCCTCAACATGGCTTCCATGACTGGGAGAGACTGAGAAAGTTCTACAGTGGTCTGACCCCAGCATGGAAATCCATGCTCGATGCTGCTGGTGGTCAACATTTGCTTTACATACCGATGGACCAAGCCTGGGCAAAGATTGAAGCCATGAGTGTAAACCGTTCTGTTCTGACTGATGATGGTAATCTCACTCCCCCTCGTGGTTTATGTGCTGTAGGTACAGTAGAGAAGTCAGACATTGAAAAGCTTCAAGAGCAAGTGGCAGCGTTGTCTGTAAATCAAGGAGTTGGAAGTTCTGCGCAGGGACAGCAGACTGATGCGATCTGTGGTCTGTGTCAAGGTGCTCATGCAACTGACACATGCGAGCAAATCACACCTGAGAGCTGTAACTATGCAGGGGCTTTTCCAAATAGACACCCGAACTTGTCTTACTCAAACAACAACGCCTTGAATTCACATCTCTTGAACAAGCCACGGCAACAACAGTTCAACCCTCAGCAGAATCAGGGATTTGTTCAGAACAGGGGCCAACATTTTCAGAACCCAGGTTTTCAACCTCAAATCCAGCAGAGGCCGCCTCAGAATTTCCAGCAGCCCAATCAGAGCTTCCAGAACTTTCAGCCAAATCAGAGTTTCCAGCCTTAGTTTGTCCCAAACCAAGGCCAGTGGAATCAGAATCAGAATCAAAATCAGAATCAGAATCAAAAGCCTCCTTCAAGGCTTGAGAATTTGATGACTGATTTCATCACTAGTCAGAAAGAGATCAACAATCAACTGCAGGCCTCCATCAGAAATGTGGAGACCCAAGTTACACAGATGGCTAATGAGATACAGAAAAGGGACAAAGGTACATTGCCAAGCACTGCGGAAAAGAACCCGCAATGCAAGGCAATAACCTTGAAATCTGGAAGAGTACTAGCTGGACCGAAGGGAGCAGATACTAGAGCGGAACGTGAGGAAGATGATATTGTTGACAATGCTGGTAAGGAAGCTGATAATGAGAACGAAGCGGAAAAAGAGACAGCCGAATTGCAGACTGAAGCTGCGCCTGAAACGGCTGAAACAGATAAGGGTACAGGTGAAGGTACAACTTCCTTCCCTTCACCACCAAAAATTCCTAATAACAAGTACATGCCCAGGATTCCTTATCCTGCACGTCTTAAAAATAAAGAACATGATCTTAAATTCAAGAAATTTCTGCAACGATTAAAGTCTGTAGAGATAACCATTCCTCTCACAGAAATGATTTCCGAAACGCCCATCTATGCTAAGTTCTTGAAAGAATTGATTTCAGGAAAAAGGCAGGTTGAGCATGAAGAGGTAATTATTCTCAACAGCACATGCAGTGCCATCGTTCAGAGGAGAATGCCTGAAAAGAAAGAGGACCCTGGATGCTGCACACTTCCAGTACAATTCGGAAAGGCCAAAGTGAGTATGGGGCTTTGTGATTTAGGATCAAGATCAATGTGATGCCACTAGCTATGGCTATTCGCCTTAAGCTTGGAGAATTCAACCGGTCAAGATGAGACTGCAACTTGCAGACAGATCGATCACTCAGCCCGTACGAATCCTTAAGGATGTTGTGGTCAAAACCGGGCAGGTTCTTTTCCCGGTCGACTTCATCATCCTCGACATTGAAGAGGATTCTGAAATGCCGCTTATCCTTGGACGCCCATTTCTAGCCACTGGTGGTGCACTGATTGATGCTAAATCCGGAAAGGTCACCTTAAGGGTCGATGGCGAGGAGATCATCTTTGATATGGAGAAATTGCAGAAATTTCCGAATGACAGTTCTTGTTTTTCATTTGAAAATGTAATAGTTAGGGAAGAGCTAGACTCTGAACTTGATTGTGAAATGATGCTGGATGAACCATCAAAGCAGGTACTGAAGCCTGCTGGCGTGGAGCACAAAGGATGCAGAGCCGTTCACTTTGCCGATCCCGAAACAGGGGATCTGGAGGAATTTGACGGCATCGAATTCCATGATGACGCCAACCAAGAGGAAGAAGAGGATCCTGTACTGATGTAGGATCCCGAAGGTAAATCTGTTCTCCCACTACCCATTTCTCGCAAACTACTCCCTTCCGTTGAATGTCCACCAGAGCTTGAACTTAAAACATTACCCGATCATCTCAAGTATGCGTTTCTCGCAGAACATAAAAAGTTACCCGTGATTGTTTCGGCTAAGCTCTCCCAAGAGCAAGAAAATGCTCTGGTGGTCATTCTTAAAAAACATGTACATGCAATAGGTTGGACCATTTCTGATATAAAAGGAATAAGCCCGTCTATTTGCATGCACAGGATTCTAATGGAAGAAGAGTTTAAACCCTCCCGTCAACCTCAGAGGCGATTGAATCCCCTTATGCAAGAAGTGGTAAGGAAAGAAGTTATCAAGCTCTTAGATGCTGGATAATCTATCCTATCTCTGATAGCAAATGGGTTAGCCCAGTGCAGGTCGTACCCAAACGAGGAGGGATGTGCATAACCAAAAATGAGCAAGGAGAAGAGGTTGCAACCAGGCCAGTGACCGGATGGAGAGTTTGTATCGACTACCGGAAGCTGAACGAGGCCACACGCAAGGACCATTTTCCATTGTCATTCATTGATCAGATGCTTGAGAGGTTGGCAGGGAGAGAGTTTTATTGCTTTTTGGATGGTTATTCTGGTTATAACCAGATTGTTATTTCTAGTGAAGACCATGATAAAACCACTTTTACTTGCCCGTACGGCACTTTTGCCTATCGACGGATGCCTTTTGGTTTGTGCAATGCACCTGCTACTTTTCAAAGATGCATGATGTCTATTTTCTCTGAATTTATCAAAAAATGCATTGAGGTTCTCATGGATGACTTCTCTGTATATGGAGATACGTTCGAAGATTGTTTGACCAATCTTGCTAAGATTTTAAAGAGGTGTGAGGACACTAACTTGGTTTTAAATTGGGAAAAGTGCCATTTTATGGTCACTGAGGGCATAGTGTTAGGTCATCGCATTTCTCGTGCAGGCATTGAAGTTGATCCAGCCAAAGTTTCCATCATTTCCAATCTCCCTCTCCCCAACTCTATCAAATCAGTTAGGAGCTTCTTAGGGCATGCCGGTTTCTACCGGCGATTCATTAAGGATTTCTCTAAAATTGCCAAGCCGCTCACTAATCTGCTTTGTAAAGAAAATCCTTTCTTAATAAATGAAGCGTGTGTCCAAGCCTTTGACACGCTCAAGAAGATGTTGGTTTCTGCACCGATAGTGCAACCACCCGATTGGTCACTGCCTTTCGAGGTAATGTGCGATGCTAGTGGTCTCGCCGTAGGCGCAGTTCTTGGACAGCATAAGGATGGGAGACATTACGTAATTCATTACGCAAGTCATGCCCTGAATGAAGCCCAAGTTAACTACACCACAACGGAGAAAGAGATGTATGCTGTAGTCTTCGCGTTTGACAAGTTCAGACAGTATCTGATAGGTACGAAGACTATAGTATACACCGATCATACAGCATTGAGATACTTGTTTGGCAAACAAGATGCAAAACCTCGATTAATCAGGTGGGTACTTTTGCTGCAAGAATTCGATATCATAATAAAAGATAGGCGAGGTCGAGATAATGGTGCTGCTGACCACTTATCTCGATTAGATAATGATAAAAAGGAAAAAGCCGTCAATGAAGAGTTTCCGGACGAACAGTTGTTCGCGTTGCATCTGCATAATCAAGCTTGTCCATGGTTTTCCGACATCGCTAACTTCTTGGCGTGCGGAATAACCCCACAGTTTTCGAACTATCATCAGAGGAATAAGTTCAAACGAGATGTATTAAGTTACTTCTAGGAAGAACCTTATCTCTTCAAACACTGCGCTGATTCAATAATCAGGCGATGTGTGACCGAGCATGAAGCCTATCAAATTGTCAGAAAATGCCATGAATCAGAATATGGAGGTCACCATGGTCCCGCTCGAACGGCCCACAAGGTCCTCGAATGTGGATTTTATTGGCCTCACATCTATGAGGATTGCAGGACATTTGTGAAGGGCTGTGACAGATGCCAAAGATTAGGAAACATCTCCAAGAGGGATGAGATGCCTCAAAAGGGGATTCTCACACTTGAGATCTTTGATGTATGGGGCATTGACTTCATGGGACCGTTTCCACCATCTGGTGGAAACTACTATATCTTGGTAGCTGTCGATTACGTGTCCAAATGGGTTGAGGCTGTCGCATTACCGACCAATGATGGTAGCCAAGTCATCAAGTTCCTCAAGAACAACATTTTCAGTCAATTTGGCGTACCTAGGGTGGTGATATCTGATGGAGGAACACACTTTATCAATAAAGCTTTTGAAACTTTAATGAGTAAAAATGGGATCCTCCATAAGATAGGCACGCCTTACCATCCTCAGACTAGTGGTCAAGTTGAAGTATCCAACCGCGAAATCAAACATATACTCGAAGCCACTGTCGGGATAACCCGTAAGGATTGGGCACGTAAGCTCAATGACGCTCTATGGGCATACCGCACAGCATATAAGACTCCCATCGGGATGTCTCCATACAGGCTGGTCTTCGGAAAAGCCTGTCATTTGCCTGTAGAGCTAGAGCACAAAGCTTACTGGGCCGTTAAAACGCTTAACTTCGATCCGAGAGACGCTCAGAGCAAACGCAAGTTGGACCTCAACGAAATTGAGGAAATACGAGCGCAAGCTTATGAAAGCTCTCAAATTTACAAGGAGCGGACCCAGAAGTTGCACGATCGCAGGATTAAGCCTAAGTATTTTTATGTTGGTCAACATGTATTATTGTTCAATACTAGGTTGAAGCTGTTCCCCGGAAAGCTCAAATCTAGATGGGAAGGGCCACATGAAGTACTAGAGGTGTTCAAAAATGGAGCTGTCAGGATCCGAACTGATAGGGGCGATATAGTGGTGAATGGACAACGATTAAAAGAGTACCTTGGACAGTTCGATCCGGAGAAAGAAAGCCAAGCAGTGGCAGACCCGGCTTACATTCAATAAGAAACAGCATTTAAAAACATAAAAATTTCAGTATATATATATATATATATATAGATAGTATATATTTATAGTACTTATTTCACGACAAGAAAGTACCCAAAGATCAATTAAACATTTAGAGTACTAAGACTCTAAATGTGAGGATGTTGATATTTGGAGAAAATCTAATGCGTCTTATTTGTCTGTCTTGCAGAAGTTCGGAACCACCAAAAACAAGGAGCAGAAAAGAGTAACATGGAAAAACCAGGTTCTTGGTTGGATTAGTTCCATAAGTCTGAGAAAACGCTTTCGGAATTTGAAGAAATTTAGAATCCAGAATAATTTTCACAGATAAATGGAACTGATCCAACCTAATTTGTGCAAGTGGATTATTTTAATTCTCAGCCCAGCATTTTGAATTTATTTGGACTGAATTTATTCAGCCCAAATCAAATAAAATGGACTCAGGCCCAACATCACACTCGGGCCCAGTCCAAGAAAATTTGAAAATTCAAAATTCTTTGTCGCGGAAGATCCTTTGTCGCGATGTCATGCATCGCGACCAAGCCCTGTTCCGCGACAAACCCTCTTTTGTTCCTAACCTCCCTCTGTTGATTGTCGCGGTGCACTTTGTCGCGGAGCATGACTCCGCGACCAAGCCCTGCTCCGCGACACAACCCGCGTTGACTTTATCTCCATACTGAACTTTGTCGCGATAGCCTTGTCGCGGAGCATGACTCCGCGACCAACCCTCAACTCCGCGACCTCTCTGATGTCTCTATGCCTTGTCGCGGAACCTTGTTCCGCGACAAAGTCTCGGACTCCGCGACAAAAAGTTCTAGTATTTATACCCCCCCACCCCCTCCATGTTTCTTTTCACTTTCACTTGTCATTTCAACTTCTTTCAGTTTCTTCATCTTCCTTTCCTCCATCTTCTTCTTATCCGAACGAACACCACGTGTTCTTCGCAACCTTATCACTCTTTTTCTAAGGGGAAACCATGGATCGATTCTATGGACTCCTTCCAAACCTTGGACCCGTGCCCAGACCCGAGCCAAGGAGGGCAGGGTAAACCCATTTTTCACCCCCCCCTGTTCATGACTCTTTTGGACTTTCTTGTTCTTTATTTTAGATTTTGGTTTGTGAACCGTGCAGTGCAGTTTGTTTGCATCTTTGTTTTCTATTTTTGGAGGTTTTCAAGTGTTCTCGGTTATGAGCACCATTTTGAAACGTGTGAAACCCCATTTTGAAACTGTTAATGGCATTAAAACTGGTGAAGGAGTAAGATTTTGAAGTTAAATCTGGAAAAGAACAAACTAATGAACATTTGGGTATTGTTTTGAATATCTTGATGTTATTGGTTTGATTGATCTTGATGTGACTTGCACAGTGTTGTGTTGGTGTAATAAAAGAGGTAAGATCTTTTTGGGCACATTTGTTCTCATGTTAGAAATCTCATGGGAATAAATGTTTGTTTGTTTATGGAAACATAGTACAAACACCCAATGAGAGGCTTCCACTTTTAATAAAAGCAACCCTTTAGAAAAAGACAAAAAGAGTTATATTGTTTAATGTTTGACTTGAAGTCTTTTGTTCCCAATGGAACACTAGTGTGAGTAAGATAGCAGTATTTTTGTCACCCAACTGCTATCCTTTTCAAAATCCAAAAGGGGACCACTCACATCCCACTTTTATTAAATAAAATAAGTCAACCATTTTAAAATTAAAAACAGTGTTTGCAAATTTTTGGATGCTCTAACTGTCCAAACAGTTCGAGCTATCCAGAAATAGCAGATCCGCTCCGCCACGTCTTCATTGCACATTCCAATATTCGAGCATTCCATTTCCATCTGTCCATCCCATTCCACCTCCAACAAGTGTCTCGGACTTGTTTAATAAAAATCGAAAAACTTTTGGGCCCAATGGCCCATTAAAAAGATTTTTAGGCCCAATGGCCAATTTTATTTTATTTTGGGCTCCTTAGCCCATTTAAAACCAAATATTGTTTACCTGTGCTTTAAATCAAAATTCGAGTTGGAAATCTGATAACCTCACATCTAGAGCAAAGCTCTAAATGTGAGGATGTTGGTTTCTGAACCTGAATAATTTCTGAAAATTTTATAAAAATGGGATTCATCATTTCTTATCTTTTCAGGGGCAATCCTCCCATTCCAGATCCTGCACCAGAAGGAACCAAGTTGCTGGACTTACCACTCGAACTCCTTGGTGAAATTCTCTCCCGAATAGGAGAGGATGAAATCAAGGAGGTGTTTACTGCACAACGGGTATGCAAGAAGTTCAGGGATGCTGGAAACCTTGCCATCGTGTACAGGCGATGCGAGGTTAACTCCTCCACTGTGAAGAGATGGCAAGGAAGGATCCGTCGGCAAAAAGAGAGATTCCTGCGAATATGCACAACAGCAGGAAACTTCAATCTTCAGATCATCCCAGCACTCAGGGCATTTGCAGAAGGGAATGAGGAGCACGCTTGTGAACTGCTGCGCCCAGGACTTGAGGACAACCATAAGGCGTCAGTCTTCACCCGCGGATTGATGCTTATGAGTAAGACGGATGATGGCCAAGTTGAGCAAGGGATCAGAATGATCGACAGGATGGTGACAGATCGATCAGTTCTTCGGTATACGTCCACCAACGTCCTCGCTTGGATAACAGACAACCCAGACACCCCACACCTGTGGGCTGATCAAGGAGTCAGAGTCTACTGCCCAAGGTGGCATGCACCTCTGAGAAACCGCGATTGGTGCCTGCGTTGTGAGCTTTCCAGCTGCGTCCTCTGGCTCCGATACATGGTCTGAAGAAAGAAAGAAGGAAGAATCCTAGTCCCATTTAACCTTGCTTTGTTTCATTTCCATTCTAGTAGTAGTAATCTGCAAGGGATTCCCCCTTTTTGTGTGTGCAGGTTTGTACTAACTGCACGAGAATCTCTTGCCTCGGATGTATTTATTTGCTTTCCCCAAATTGGAACTCAGCTTTTGAGACCACTGAACAGATCTTTACTTGCTTTCCTTTTCGAAAAAGATGTCTGTACAGTCCGAGATGAATAAGTGACTGTCAGACCAAAAATATGCTGTTGGCATGCTTAGTATGTCAGCAGTGCCTCGTTACTGCTTTAAATTAAACAACCAGCAAAAATATGCATAAACTTGCTCTAAATTCACATGTTGAATTTAGGCTTGTGATTAAATTTTCAAACTTTTAAATTGGGATAATATAATTGAAGACATGCATGAAATGAATTCCTGAGGTTTTGAGCTATAAAAATTTAATGATGCGATCAGCTTATTGGGTAATAAATCTGCATGTTAGAGATTCCGATTGAATAAATTGTTAGAATTAAGCTTTGATTAAATTTGAGAATATTGTATGACATGAATCAACCCAACCTTGTGAGATTTGAGCCATGAGTCACTTTTACTCATTCTTTTCTTTGATGTGTGAATCATTTTGATTAAAGGAAACTAGAACTTGCAATTGGGACCGATTCAAGACCATGCCATATTCCCGAAATCGAGCATATGATCGAGGCAACTAGAAAAACCCAAATTTTTGGCCTTCTTTTGAAATCCAAACCCAAAAATATTTTCCCTTTAGGATTAACCAATTTGAGCCTATTAGCCTAATTTTTCTTTGAAGCCCTCTATATTATTCCTATCCTTACAAAAAGACCAAAATATTCAAACCCAAGTATGCAAGAATAAATTTTATCAAGGCATTGAATTTGTGATCATCAAAGATTCTTAAATCGGTATTCAATAAACCGATTCAAAAAAAAAAAAAAGAAGAAAATGAATTGCAAATGACAAAGCAAAATTAGACTTAGTCTAATGTCATGCAATAGAAAGAGAAAAGCAAAAGAGAGAAAAATAATGATGATCATAAATTTTAAATAAGAATATGCCAAGTTATGATGGAATGGATTCTTGCCACTTATTAACCCAATAATTCCCTTTCCTACCTAATGTTACAACCGTATGCCCCGTTATAACCCTTAAATAAGACCTCGTGATCTCGATTTGAGGAAATGAGCCGGTGGCGAGTTGGTCTAATTGCAAGCTTATGGGATAATTTAATTAAATTTGATTTTGAGTGTTCAATGATTAAACCCCAATTGAGAGTGAGTGATCTTTCCGATTCCCTTATTAGTGAGGCTCTGTTTCATTTAAAATGTTCATGTCATCCCTTAATTCTCATTTTTAATCTTTGCATCTTTCAAACATGATATTCATGAAGGGTTGATAATAATGTTTGATTTGTAGGCCCGATGTAGTGAGCAAGTATCATTTCATTAATGTAACACCCCGGATTTGATAACCCAGGCCGAGGTGTCACCGCCGCACCTCCCTAGCAAGACACGGTTTCTCCGAGCTTACTAAAAAGATGCAAGGCTATAGGTGTTGGAAAAAGTTTTAAAAGCAAGTCCGGAATTACTTAAAAATAATAGTGTATCATCATCCATACATGAATAAGAATAATATGTTGCAGCGGAAATTTAAATATGGGCCGACATGGCAAAAACTCGGGTCAACAAACCCGCATGCAAGTCATGTAAATAAATAGCCAAATATCCAAAGTGATCCCCCGATGCATGATCATGCTCCGTACTCTGTAATGGAAAAATGAACAACGGGTTTTATCAGTATATAAAATACTGAGTAAGTTAAGCCCTAACAAAACAATTTAAGGGGTTACATGTGTTTAAATCCAAAGATTCACTCGTCATGCATTACTTTAAAAATCCATATTTTATTCGCAGCGGAAAACATGTTTAATTTATTCAAGACGACTATGCATAATTTAAAAGACTTAATTTAAAAGCGGAATTTAAAAGCGGAATTTAAAAGCATAACTTAAATGACGTAATTTAAATGCGTAATTTAAAAACATGATACAAAAGATTTAAGCGTAATCAACACTCACACAAGTCTTTTATATCTTATCCCGCAACTAAGAAGAGGACACCACACAAGAGAGATCACTAACGAGGCAATCTCAAAAATCATAATCAGTTAGCCGGTGAACCGGCGGCCGCAGCCATATCAGTATTGACTGCCGTTTTGGCTAGCTATGTATCTCGATTGCCATTTCGGCAAGCCGTGTGTATCTACTGTCAATTTGACAGGCATGTATATCAACTGTCGTTTGACAGGCCTTTCAAACGGTTTCACTACCACTCGGGCAGGCCGTGTATTTCCCACTGCCGATTTGGCAGGCCATGTGCACAACTGCCGTTTTGGCATAGTAAGGAGACCACTAACGAGGCAGTCTCAAAGATAATGATAGTATGAAGATCGGCTCAGCCTAGTGAACGGGATTTTTCGAAAGTTCGTATTTCAAAGTTATCAAATGATCGATATCGCGTTTTCATAGTTCGAGTTTTCTCAAGTTCGAAAAATCCTATTCGAGGCAGTTTACGCCTTTCTTAATTTAAAATTCGTCTTTTCTCCAAAAATTCTGAAACTTTGCCAGTAATTCAAAATCACACACACGAACAACTTCCATGTTTTAAGTTTTTGGAAATAAGGTTCCGAAGTGAGTTGAAATTTGAGTTTACTGCAAGGAATAATTTATGTCTTGAAAACTGTTTCCGTCACAGGTTCGTGCAACGCCGATTAAAAATTCATTTCAAAACCAATCGATGTGAAATTTTTACAGTAACTACACGACACATTAAGGAACAACTTTCATGTTTTAAGAATTTGGAAATAATGAATTCTTGGTACTCAAAAATCGGGTGCAACTCACTGCATACTCATGGCCCTTAAAACGATTTCAAACAGTTTTAAAAACTTGGCCGTTTGACATATCAAATGAACACCAAAATTCGTGAAATTTTATAGGCATAATCTAGACACAATTATCTACAACTTTTGTTTAGAAATGCAAAGTTAAATCATTCGAAAAATGGGTGAAAAACATGCATCAAGTTGAATGAAGGAATCTGTCACAGATTAAAATCGTTCGGTTTGATACAGAAAGTTCATGGCGAAAATTGGGATAGCAAAACTTAATGTCAATGGCTGAAATTTGGCCACAAGATAGATAAAGGTGTTAGGAACATCTTTCATGTTGAAAAGTTTTCGGTTTGAATTCCCGAAGGTCGAGTTTATGGCGAGTCTTTAAAATTGGACGAAAATAGAGTTTTTGAAAACCGATTTTTGTTACAAGCCTATATCTCGAGATTTAAACAACAAACAACCACGAAAATTTGTGAGTAAGGTTTTAACTTACTTAGAATGAGGATGGGGTCGCTGAAAAGGGTTCCCGGAGATCCTAGGGTCGCGACGAACGGCCAACTTCTCCGATCGCTTTTCGTTCGTTTTCCGGCGTGAAATCGTAGTAAAGGAAACGGGTTAGATTTTGAGATTCTAAGTGTTATGGACGAACTAAAACATTAATCTATGGCTTACCAAAGGTCTAGGAAGCAGAGGCCTCGTCCCGTTTGCCTCGTCGTCGCCGGAATACTCGCCGGAAAGTGGTCTCGGAGGGATTTTGGCTTGGAGAGGAGAATTTGAGAGGGTGAGGCTTTTGTTTTCTGTCCAAATGAGAATGAGGGCGCCCCAATCCGACCTTAAACCTTCCCCAAAGGCTGTGATCCGGTTGCCCTCGATAGGGATTGGATTTTTGGCAAGAAAATCGCCATGGAAGGAAAGTTTACACCTCCTGCACCTCTGGCGCGCTGGTGACGCGCACATAGGCCTTTGTCCGCGCGGAGCACGCGTGGTCTGCCCTGGAGTCGCGACTCCTCCATCCGCGCGGTGGCCGCGCGGCGGCGCGCGGAGAGCGCGGGCCGGCCGGACCGGCCGGTTCGGCGGTCCGCGTGGTCCGTCGGGTCTTTTCTTCTTTTCTCGATCGGGTTTCTATCCCCTACGTTTTCGGTTCGACTTTTCGGGTCATTTCTGGGGTTACGATTCCTTTCTAAATTTTATTTTGACTCCAATGAATTTCATATTCGAAACCTTGAATCCGTCGAGTTTGAATTCATCGTCTTTCGACTCCCGTGTAGTAATTTATCTGATTAAATTACTTCCGACTTCACGGGTTTTTGGAATTAAAATTCTTTTCCTTCTTGAATTTAATTCCAATTCTTTTAACTCGATTCATGGAATTTCTTCGGCTTCCTTTCCCTCTTTTATTCTATTTTGAGTTTTTGAATCTATCGGCGTTTCATTTCCGAGCAATAATTTATTGTAATAAATTATTTTCTTTTCGGAAATAAATTTTTATTTTGCTGTAAAAAATCCCGGGTATTACAGTCTACCCCCCTTAAGAATCAACTTCGTCCCCGAAGTTGTGCCCTCACTTCCTTTTGGCTCAATTTAATGTTGGGTTATTTCCATCTACCTTCCTTTAAGGATGAACGTCTTCCACGAGAAATTAATTACATTCCTTTGAATGTGAATTAAATTTCTCGGGTGTTACATCCTCTCCCCCTTAGGAATCAACTCCGTCCTCGAAGTTGGGCGTTAGCTCCTCGCGAGCTCGGTCGTTGTTTGGTTGCGTGATTGTATTATTGCGTTTTATTGTTTGTTATTATTTGACTGAACCCAGAATTGAAATTTCCAAGTTGCCTACGTACCCTGTGAAGGGATCAAGTCATTACGTAGTTCAAAACAATTTGAATTCATTTATTTTTGATTGGATACAATTCTTAGAGTCGTACTCAAAAATAAATGTAGTTTGTCGATGCTTGAAAACTTCTTGCGGTTACTTGGGCCGAGTGGTCACGTCCTCCCTCTTGTTTATATTCTCTATTCGCGTCCGGCAGTCACGCAGCCGATGACCATGTCGACCGCACCGAAGGCATGCTCCAGGCTGAGTGCATCCTCTCGCATAGTGTGGTTTACCACACTTTGGACATGGTGGCGCATAGTCGCCATGGTTGAAGACTATCCCCTTGTTTCGTCCATTGTCGTTTTGATGTGGTCGGTCCAAGTTTCTACGGGAATGGTCCTTATTCCTCCTGTATCGTCCTTGTGGTCCTTGCTTAGTCCCACCTACCGGTTTCTGTTTCAGTCCTTGAACTCGTGCAACCGCTACTGCACGATCATACACAGCTTGTAGGTCAAGATAGTGCTCGCCCGTGATCACCTCTCTAATAGATAAGTTCAGTCCCGTCTCGAACTTCTGTGCCTTCTCTACATCAGTTGGCACCAGTCTCGGCGCGAACCGCACCAACTCCTTGAAACGGTTATAGTATTCTTGGACCGTCTTTCCTCCTTGCCTCAGTGTCAGAAATTCCTCATACATAGCACCCTTCATGCTCATGGGATAAAAATGATCCCTAAGCAGATCCGTGAATTCTGACCATGTGTAGGGCTCGTCGTACTCTGCACGTTTCCCTTGGGTGACTTGCCACCAATCATCCGCCTCGCCTCCTAGGTAGTATGAAGCTACGTGAACCTTTTCCCCATCGGGACACTTTACGGCGTTCAACAGCTTGTCGAACGTCCGTATCCATTCCTCTAGCTGAGCCGGGTCCTCTTCGCCGGCGTAGTGGGGTGGTTGGTAAGGGTTTACCAAGGCTAAGTAGTTGACCCGGGTTACCGGTGGTGGTACACCCGCTTGTGCACGTTGCACTTCAGCATTTCCTAATACTACGAGAACTTCCTCGACAGTCCTTAGACGCTCATCCATATTGTTGGGAACATGAGGCACTCGCCCTCCTACGTTCTGAGGGATCTCATTATTGTTCGGTGTGTTGGGGAGGTCAGCGTTAGTGTTGTTTGGAATTTCCTTTCTCGATTTTCCCTTAGGTGCCTTTTTCTGTTATCAACGCACGTGAAGATGAGTTTCTAATCTAAGGTAAGTTAGCGTTCCAGAAAATCTATAAGGTAGGATTGGAAAGAGGTAATAGATAGGAGAATGCTAAACTTAGGTGATCAAATTATAAGACTGAGACAGAATTAGTTTAAAGCAAACGCTTCTAAGTCAAGGTCATGACCAATTTGAAGGTAAGAGTTTTGACACTATTAATTCACATAAAAAAAAAATTAGCGCGATATTCATGTATGTATGTATGTGAATGCATGTATGCTTTATACAATGCTACCCCAACCCTGAAAAATATTTCCGTGACTTTAAAAACTTGTTGGAAAAATTTCTATGCATATGTAAATATTTCCCATGGGTTTAAAATAAATTTTGTTCCATGGAAATAAAACTTAAAAATTTAAATAATAATAATGGTACTTAAAAATTTTAAAATAATATTAATATTTGTTTAAAAATCTTGGGCCTCTATATTGGCAAGAAATAATAATAATTTAAAAATATTTCCGGGCTCTGATACCACTTTGTAACACCCCGGATTTGATAACCCAGGCCGAGGTGTCACCGCCGCACCTCCCTAGCAAGACACGGTTTCTCCGAGCTTACTAAAAAGATGCAAGGCTATAGGTGTTGGAAAAAGTTTTAAAAGCAAGTCCGGAATTACTTAAAAATAATAGTGTATCATCATCCATACATGAATAAGAATAATATGTTGCAGCGGAAATTTAAATATGGGCCGACATGGCAAAAACTCGGGTCAACAAACCCGCATGCAAGTCATGTAAATAAATAGCCAAATATCCAAAGTGATCCCCCGATGCATGATCATGCTCCGTACTCTGTAATGGAAAAATGAACAACGGGTTTTATCAGTATATAAAATACTGAGTAAGTTAAGCCCTAACAAAACAATTTAAGGGGTTACATGTGTTTAAATCCAAAGATTCACTCGTCATGCATTACTTTAAAAATCCATATTTTATTCGCAGCGGAAAACATGTTTAATTTATTCAAGACGACTATGCATAATTTAAAAGACTTAATTTAAAAGCGGAATTTAAAAGCGGAATTTAAAAGCATAACTTAAATGACGTAATTTAAATGCGTAATTTAAAAACATGATACAAAAGATTTAAGCGTAATCAACACTCACACAAGTCTTTTATATCTTATCCCGCAACTAAGAAGAGGACACCACACAAGAGAGATCACTAACGAGGCAATCTCAAAAATCATAATCAGTTAGCCGGTGAACCGGCGGCCGCAGCCATATCAGTATTGACTGCCGTTTTGGCTAGCCATGTATCTCGATTGCCATTTCGGCAAGCCGTGTGTATCTACTGTCAATTTGACAGGCATGTATATCAACTGTCGTTTGACAGGCCTTTCAAACGGTTTCACTACCAATCGGGCAGGCCGTGTATTTCCCACTGCCGATTTGGCAGGCCATGTGCACAACTGCCGTTTTGGCATAGTAAGGAGACCACTAACGAGGCAGTCTCAAAGATAATGATAGTATGAAGATCGGCTCAGCCTAGTGAACGGGATTTTTCGAAAGTTCGTATTTCAAAGTTATCAAATGATCGATATCGCGTTTTCATAGTTCGAGTTTTCTCAAGTTCGAAAAATCCTATTCGAGGCAGTTTACGCCTTTCTTAATTTAAAATTCGTCTTTTCTCCAAAAATTCTGAAACTTTGCCAGTAATTCAAAATCACACACACGAACAACTTCCATGTTTTAAGTTTTTGGAAATAAGGTTCCGAAGTGAGTTGAAATTTGAGTTTACTGCAAGGAATAATTTATGTCTTGAAAACTGTTTCCGTCACAGGTTCGTGCAACGCCGATTAAAAATTCATTTCAAAACCAATCAATGTGAAATTTTTACAGTAACTACACGACACATTAAGGAACAACTTTCATGTTTTAAGAATTTGGAAATAATGAATTCTTGGTACTCAAAAATCGGGTGCAACTCACTGCATACTCATGGCCCTTAAAACGATTTCAAACAGTTTTAAAAACTTGGCCGTTTGACATATCAAATGAACACCAAAATTCGTGAAATTTTATAGGCATAATCTAGACACAATTATCTACAACTTTTGTTTAGAAATGCAAAGTTAAATCATTCGAAAAATGGGTGAAAAACATGCATCAAGTTGAATGAAGGAATCTGTCACAGATTAAAATCGTTCGGTTTGATACAGAAAGTTCATGGCGAAAATTGGGATAGCAAAACTTAATGTCAATGGCTGAAATTTGGCCACAAGATAGATAAAGGTGTTAGGAACATCTTTCATGTTGAAAAGTTTTCGGTTTGAATTCCCGAAGGTCGAGTTTATGGCGAGTCTTTAAAATTGGACGAAAATAGGGTTTTTGAAAACTGATTTTTGTTACAAGCCTATATCTCGAGATTTAAACAACAAACAACCACGAAAATTTGTGAGTAAGGTTTTAACTTACTTAGAATGAGGATGGGGTCGCTGAAAAGGGTTCCCGGAGATCCTAGGGTCGCGACGAACGGCCAACTTCTCCGATCGCTTTTCGTTCGTTTTCCGGCGTGAAATCGTAGTAAAGGAAACGGGTTAGATTTTGAGATTCTAAGTGTTATAGACGAACTAAAACATTAATCTATGGCTTACCAAAGGTCTAGGAAGCAGAGGCCTCGTCCCGTTTGCCTCGTCGTCGCCGGAATACTCGCCGGAAAGTGGTCTCAGAGGGATTTTGGCTTGGAGAGGAGAATTTGAGAGAGTGAGGCTTTTGTTTTCTGTCCAAATGAGAATGAGGGCGCCCCAATCCGCCCTTAAACCTTCCCCAAAGGCTGTGATCCGGTTGCCCTCGATAGGGATTGGATTTTTGACAAGAAAATCGCCATGGAAGGAAAGTTTACACCTCCTGCACCTCTGGCGCGCTGGTGACGCGCACATAGGCCTTTGTCCGCGCGGAGCACGCGTGGTCTGCCCTGGAGTCGCGACTCCTCCATCCGCGCGGTGGCCGCGCGGCGGCGCGCGGAGTGCGCGGGCCGGCCGGACCGGCCGGTTCGGCGGTCCGCGTGGTCCGTCGGGTCTTTTCTTCTTTTCTCGATCGGGTTTCTATCCCCTACGTTTTCGGTTCGACTTTTCGGGTCATTTCTGGGGTTACGATTCCTTTCTAAATTTTATTTTGACTCCAATGAATTTCATATTCGAAACCTTGAATCCGTCGAGTTTGAATTCATCGTCTTTCGACTCCCGTGTAGTAATTTATCTGATTAAATTACTTCCGACTTCACGGGTTTTTGGAATTAAAATTCTTTTCCTTCTTGAATTTAATTCCAATTCTTTTAACTCGATTCATGGAATTTCTTCGGCTTCCTTTCCCTCTTTTATTCTATTTTGAGTTTTTGAATCTATCGGCGTTTCATTTCCGAGCAATAATTTATTGTAATAAATTATTTTCTTTTCGGAAATAAATTTTTATTTTGCTGTAAAAAATCCCGGGTATTACAATTAAACACTGCAATCAAGGGAGTTTAATACTTGTAGTTTTTGATTGTCTTATCCCGATCCAAGAAGGATGTGATTTATGAAGCCACGAAAATGAATTGAATATGTAGAGTCCGTGTTCTTACGAACATTGACTCTGACTGCTCGGGGACGATCAGTATTAAATGTGAGGATGTTGATAATGGCCAGAAATGACCATTATTTTCAATCCATTTCCGTGTCTTAAACGGGCATTTGATCGCATTCCGGTCTTACATTAAGTAAGAAAGCAGTCGAATTGGACTGATTTATGCATAATTGTAAAAATATTGAGCTGGTGTGAAAAAGGCATAAATATGTAATTTTATTACATAATTATGTTAGAAAAATCCAAAAACATAAGAAAAAGAAAAGAAAAGAAAAAGGAATGAAAAGATGGGCAAAAGAATAAAGCAAGCCCACAAAATACAAAAAGATGGGAAAAAGATAGAAAAGCCCACAAAAAGAACATTTTCGGCCCATCTGGCCCAATCCAGTAGGCCCAGGAAGACCTTTGTCGCGGAAGCCCTTTGTCGCGATGCATGGTTCCGCGACAAAGGAGGGTTCCGCGACCAAGCAGCTCAGAAGAAGAAGGAAACCAGCCAAGCCCTTTGTCGCGATGCCCCTGTCGCGATGGCATGCTCCGCGACAAAGGCATGTTCCGCGACCAAGACACCCAATTAGAGACACCAGACCCAGTCGAGAAGCTTTGCCACATGCAGTGTGTTCCGCGACCAACTTGATGCTCCGAGACAAAGCTGTGATGTGTGTGATGTCTTAAGACACAATGGGCTAGAATCAAGGCCCATGGGCTTAGGGTTACACTTCTATAAATATGAGGTGTTTCCCATGAGTTAGTGGGGAATTTTTGTAAGAACTCTCTTGAAGACAAGCTTGGGTTTCAGCTTTAGGTAGTGTAGTTTAGTTTCTATTTTTTTTTTTGTATTATTTAATTCGTGTTCATAGTTTAGCTTAGTTAAGGATTTGTTTCCTGTTTTATGCTTTTCCAGTAGCCTTAGATAGCCACTTTTATATTATGTTTTGGTTTCTAAACTCTTGTTTTAGGGTTTGTAATACCCAAATCATGGGTATTAACAACACCCCTTCAATAATATGGGAAAACATTCATCACTTGTGTCCCAAATCATGAAATGGGTCTCACACCCCATGGATTTATGCTTTCTTTTTATTTTGGGGTCACTTGACCCCTATTATGCTATTTTTATGTTTACTGTTAGCATTTTATGGATAATGTTGTGTGTATGTGTGATCAAACCCTAGATTAGGACTCTTGCTTTATTTTTAATATTCTGTCCAGTTTTGTTTAAGCATGTTCTTCCTTATTTTGAATGTTTCTTGTTTATTTTTAGCCTAGAATAGCTTTTTGATCTGAAATAGGGTGAGATCACGCTGTTTGCATGCCACTGTTCATTTCTGCTTTTTCTGACTTTTGTCCTGTATCGCCTTTGTCGCCAACCGCCTTTTGTCGCGGAACCACGTTCCGCGACAAAATGGTCGTTCCGCGACAAAGGTGTCTAAAGACACTTGTCTCCATAATTTAAAACCCTTTGTCGCGGATGTCGCGGAGCCACGTTCCGCGACAAAACTTTCCATGCATAGCGACAAAGGAGCCAAACTCTTGCATTTTGTCTGCATGGCTTTTGTCGCGGAATCATCTTGTCGCGGAACCACGTTCCGCGACAAAATCTCATTCTGAGACAGAAAAATTATGCCATGTTCCTTATTCTTTGAACACCTTGTCGCGGAACCACCTTGTCGCGGAACCACGTTCCGCGACAAAATTTCCTTGCATAGCGACAAAGGTTCAAATGCTTTAAGAATTTTCTGAAAATCCTTTGTCGCGAAACACTCTTGTCGCGGAACCACGTTCCGCGACAAAATCTTGCAAGCGACAAAGAGGCGTTATGCTGCCAAAAATTCTAAAAACTTGTCGGGATACCCATGTCGCGGACCTCGGTTCGCGACAAAATTTATGATATCGCGACAAAGATTCCCTTCTCTCTATTTAACCTCAAACAATCTTCATTCTCCTCCTATATTATATTGCAACACTCACATCATAACCCCACGGGTTAAGGTGTAACATTCTGGAATTGCAATATAGGGTGTTATGCTGCCCAAATTTTGATTCTTCATTTTCATCGCTTAACTGATTGAACCCTTGACTCATTAATGATTAAAGACTGAGATTAGCAATAATCAAACATCAATAATCATCATGATTAAAGGACCTTTGTTCAATTGCCAGTAAAACACTTCTCTATAAACAAAATCTTGATGGCTTAAACAGATAATCCGGACTGTAATTGATTATGGTAGGAAGGATTATTTAAGATCATCAATTGTGGACCCAATCCACAACCTTGCACGAGAAACCAATGTCTCTCATACAAGGAATTTTCTTTTATTTCTTGTTGATTTTGTCTTTGCGTGTTGTGTGTAACAACTAGTAAAGAATACATCAGATTAATGTTGGCGGGTATTCCCTCATGGATAACTAGCTCGTAATCTGAGTATTAATTACTAAGTGTTATTTTACATGATCTGGATGACTGTCAGTGGAAGCCTTGGCGGTTCGCCCATCCGGGGGTTATAATAGCTGCTCGGCTGACTCCCATCCAGATACAGTTTTATTTTTCTTATCTTAATTTCCAAACCCAAATTCCAATCTGTAATGGGAGTCAGTTGGCATCAGTCAATGCCAACTGACGATCATCATAGAAGGGAAGCATGTAGGTTTTTATCCGAATTCACAGACAGTGGAGACCCAACTGGTATTGACACTACCATTATAGGATATAAGCTGTCTAAATCCGCTCCATCCGAGTAATTGGGAAATTGGACAGTAGATTTTTACAGTCCACCTGATTATTCTGCCATTACTTTGGTCTCTTGATCACTTCACATCTGTGTTTCACCTTCTGTCTAGACCCGCATCTATATTTTGGGTCAATTAATTTTACACTTCCCTATATCCTTATGCATGATAATATTATGTACTTTTGTGGTCTGTAATTATTTTGGGATCCTTCCCTTGGACAATAGAAGTCTAGATCTTAAACAGATATTGCATATTAAATTTCCAACAAAAATCTCCTTATAAAATCCGGATCTTAGTAAGGGATGGATTCCTCAGTTATGACTAATCCATATCCTGTCAAGGGTTGTATTTTGGGAAATTAGAAACAGATTCAGCGATTAGGTCTCGCCTAGACTGAAAGGGTATGTATTTTAACTGAGAGTCTAGTACCTGATAGGGAATGATTTTCAAATCCATTATTTTCCAAAATTGCTGGTTGTTGGAAATCTAAGATTGAATACTACACCGAGATGGGGTCTACTTGGACTCAAATACAGTGCAGTAAATAATCTTAGAGGAACATCATCCAGGCCTTGGTCATTTTCTAAGATAGGGTTGAGTTTTCTTTCAACTACTATCCTCTTCTGCCAAAGCCTATCTTTGAGTCCTGAGTGAATGCATCCGGAACGAACTGAATCATTAGTTCGTTTCATTAGTTTGCATCTCATAATCACCCGGGAGGAAGTGAACACACTAGTGGTTCACCAAGAGCCGGGAATTCTTGATCCATACTCCTTCATCCTGATGGGGAGCTGTCTTTTACTACCAGGGTCAGATTTTCAAAACCTCCGAGTGATAGGTTTTAGATGCTTTCTTTACTGCCTTCTTTTAGCCGCTTTCATTAGAGGTCACTCGGTTGAGTTGAGAGTTGTGTAACTGCTACTAGGATTGACAGTTAAGGGATAGTTCAGGGCTTAATTAGAATCTTTGGGTGTGACATGGGAGAATGATAGTAGTACTTGGCATTTCAATAAATTATATGTCGGGTGTTGCTTTTCCACCACAGATGAAGTAACACACCCAGGCCAGGGCAGTTACGAATCTGTGGTATCTTAGAATTTGCGGTCTTAAGAACATGTAAACTCACATTGTAAGTACCTGTCTGTTAAAGGGAAAGCATAGTTGAGAGCATGAGAATTGGCTATCTGATAGAATTATCCCAAACTAAGATCTGTGTATAAAAATGGAAGTTTAATATTGCTATATCTCAATCTTGTCCAATTTTCATTCTTTTCTTCCTGTCCCTTCTGTCTACATTGTGATTCAGCTTCACGGTTGGCACAATGTAATTTTTCCTTGCTTTCATAGATAATGTTTATCGCATTCCTAGAATAACCTTTACCCGCTTTCTAGAATAGACTTGTTCGATTTGTAGAGTAACTTAAATGCTTTTGTAATCAAGTTTAAATTCATGTCAGTAGTTATTAATCACCTTTCAAACCTATTGAGCAATACGAATGGAAAATCTAGTAAAATGACGTGGGCCCTGCTTCTATCGCACATCCTCCAGTGAACGATCCGGTCTTACTATAAATTACTGCAATTTTTGACACCGTGCGCTTTCGGGCCACAGTTTCTTAAACACGAGCAATAAAAACATGACTACTTATAAATATATCCCTAATCACAACCCCGCCATCATAAATTGGTTTCATTAAATAAAATCTAAACCAGGATCATGATTTTTTCAGAAAATACTTAGGGAGTGGAAATCTGTCAAAAGTTTCATGGCAGGGAATCTCATGTTAAGAATTGATGAGAGATATCATGGCACATATGCCGGGGACCCTCAGTGTGACAGGCTGAAGGTCAACCTATTCCGGCTGTGCCATGAGATTTGTCAACAGTATCACGACAGAGAGGATCACAGCGCCATTTGAAATTAAAGCACCACACCTGGGTAATAAAAAGACTAATAATCTTGATATATCCCTAAACCCTTTCCCGTGAATCATAACTCTTTTCTTTTAATAAATCTAATCTAACCTGGTATATTTTAGAAAATGCTCGTGTGGGAAATTGTCAAAAGTTTCACCAGCTAAATATGTAGAATGGTTATCAAACATTATACCAATAATAAAAAAAATAATGGGAATTTGAGAGTGTGTATTGATTTCCGAAATCTCAATATAGCAACTCCCAAAGATGAATATATGATGCCCATTGTTGATTTATTGATTGATTCGGCTGCAAAACAAGGAATGTTATCATATATGGATGGTATTCTGGGTATAATCAAATTTTTATGGCCGAAGAAGATGTACACAAGACTGCATTCAGATGCCCTGGAGCCATTGGAATTTATGAATGGGTGGTCCTGCCATTCGGCTTGTAGAATGCAGGGGCTACGTATCAAAGAGACATGAATTATGTCTTCCATGACGCTGTCATGGTCCGATCCATAGACGTAGAAAGCCATTTGGCCGATTTAAGAAGAGTATTCACAAGGATGAGGTTACACGGAGTCAAATGAATCCAACCAAGTGTGCTTTTGGAGTACAGGAAGGAAACTTCTTGGGATTCTTGGTGCATAACAAGGCAATAGAAGTAGATGGAAATAAAACCAAGGCAATCCAGGAAGTCAGACCGCCGATAAGAAGAGTCTGCATAAGCCATATCAGTTTCCTGAGAAGATTCTTGGCTAACGCGGCCTGAAAAGGAAAACCATTGACCGATCTGCTAAGATTAAAGAAAGAAGAGGAATTCAAGTGGGGAGATGACCAAAATAGAGCCTTTGAACAATTAAATCAAGCTTTGATCAATCCACCCGTGTTGGTTCCTCCAGTCCTCGGCCGACCATTAAAATTATACATAGCAGCGACTGAAGAGTCCATAGGAGCATTGCTAGCTCAGGAGGACGAAGAAGGTAAGGATTCGGCGATCTATTATTTAAGCAGAATTCTTAAAGATACAGACCTCGGGTATTCGCCGATTCACAAATTATGCATAAGTTTATATCATGCCTGTCAGAAATTGGAATATTACATTTCAGCCGAGACATGTAGTGGTTGTGGCTTCGGTCGATATAGTTAAGATCATGATGAATGATCCGGTTAGCAGCCGAAGAATGGCTAAGTGGGCCATGAGATTGAATGCGTATGATTTAAAGTACCAACCACTAAAGGCTATGAAAGGACAAGTTGTAGCCGATTTCCTAGCAGATCATCCGATGCTTCCAATAGCAGAAGGTACTGCAGAAGGGATTTGGCCGCCAAAAGGAGACAAAATGGGGATAGTATACCTACAGCCATGAACAATGATGTTCGATGGATCGAAAGCAGCTTCAGGTGTCGGAGCAGGGTTCACACTACATACACCAGAGGGCAAGGTATACAAATATTATGTACAATTGCCCATGTCATACACTAACAACCAAGCGGTGTATAAGGCATTGATCTTGGGATTACAACAATTGAAAAAAGAAGGGTTCAAGGCCATAACAATCAAGGGGGATTCTCATGTAGTTATTCAACAATTACTTGGGGATTTTTCTGTTAAAAGCTCGTAGTTGATTGGGTTGCACGAAGAGGCAGTTGGTTTGTTAACGGAGTTTGATGAAATATACATCAAATATATTCCGAGAAAAGAAAACAAATTGGCCAATGAGTTGGCCCAACACGCTGCAAGATATAGGATAATGCCAGAGGCAGGTAACATTGAAGTATGTTCGGCCGAAATTGAGAAGGCCGAATGGATTAAAGAAATAGTACGAACTCTAGAGGATCCAGGCGAAGCCAATCCAGCCAAAAAGCGGAAAGCGATGGATTATAGAGGACTATTCTTTAAACGAGCTATCGATGGAATACTGCTCCGATTCATGGGAAAAGAAGATGCTAAGAGAGTTATGGGCGAAGTACACGAGGGAATTTGTGGCACACATCGAGCTGATAAATCAATGAAGTGGAGTATTATTCGGCTAGGATATTACTGGCCGAATATGGGAGTCGATTATGAAAGATATGCAAAGGGATGTCGTGATTGTCAAAAGCATGGGCCGATTCAGAAACCACCGGCCGAAGAATTGCATATCTTGATTAAACCATGGCCATTTCGGGGCTAGGCCATGGACATTATTGGGAAGATTCACCCTTCTTCTTCAAAGAGACATGAGTACGTGTTAGTGGCCACATATTATTTTACAAAGTGGGCCGGAGCGCAAGCTTATGTCAGTATTTATCAAGAGAAGGTCATCAAGTTCATTAAAAGGCAATTGATCTATAGGTTTGGAATTCCACAAACGATTTTGACGGACAGATGAACCGTTTTTGTTGGAGATAAAGTTAAAGCCTTTGCTGATGAATATCAAATGAAGATTGTCCATTCATCCCCATACTATCCACAAGGGAATGGGCAACAGAGGCTACAAACAAGGAATTAATAGGAATTATTAAGAAAATGATTGAAGATCAGCCGAGGAAGTGGCATGAAAAGCTGTCCGAAGCACTATGGGCTTATCGGAATGCTAAAACTTCGGCCACTGGGTTTACACCATTTCGGTTGACTTATGGGATGGATGCAGTACTACCGGCCGAAATAACAGTACCAACCTTGAGAACAAGTCAAGCAGACCAATTTTAAGCCGAATAGTATGATCAAGCAATGAGGGACAAATTATTAGATGTTAATTCCGATCGGGTCGAAGCATTCAAGAATTTGCAAAAGAATAAAGATGATGTAGCCGATTAGTATAATAAGAGAATCTGAGTTAAACGTTTTAAAGTTGGCGATTTGGTTTGAAAAGTTATATGGCCACCCAAGCAGAAGGATGGCCGAATGGGAAAGTGGAGCCCCAATTGGGAGGGGTCGTTTATTGTCCAAACGAAGTTGCCAAATGGAGCATACATATTAATAGACGAAAATGGAGAGCAAATGACAAATCTAGTTAATGCAAGATACATAAAAAGATATTATGCTTTGGCTTGGGATTAAACAGAAAAGTAAATATTTTTATTCCAAAGACGAACATTACAAAAAGGAGCTACTTCGGCCGAAGACGGCGTAGGTAGTCCGAAGTGACAATATACAAGGGAAACGTCCTATTCTACCATGGCAAGGAAGAGAAGGGGACCATGTGTGATCCGAAATGGAAGGCACCTAGGGTCATTCCCAAGTCCTTCCCGCCGGGGATATCGGCAGGGGCTGTACTAGTGAAACCAGCCTCACCCGATCAAAAAGAAAAAAAGAAATAGAAGGATCTCGCCGCTGAGAGCAACAGGAATACCCCGCCGGGTAACCACAACAGAGAAAAACTCCGAGTGGTATGCCCTTCAGGGACAAATCCATGAATGGTCTCGTAGAGAAGCAAGGGTGCAGTCGGTCACCCAAAACTCTACGAGACCAACGTAATCAAAGATCCGACGGGTCATATCAATATTTAGAGACAAGTCTTAGCCTGAAAGTGACCGTCGAGATCAAGGTTAGAAAAGGTGTCCAGAGATCCTCTCCCGCATGAAGATGGTAATGAGAAGATTAGCTGAGTTCGTGCCGCATGAGCAGAAGTTTTTTGTGTCATGGCTAAAGATCCCGGTAAAGGAGGGATCTCGACGGACCATGGGGGTGCGGGCGCAAAAGAAAGAATGTGAATAGAAGAGAGTATAAAACACATTGTAAGGTGTGATACTGGAATTCATGGAGTTACTGGTATTTATAGGAGAACAAAGTGGCAGCAGTATGGCGAAGATAGAAATGTAAATCAGTGAGTGCTAATTATGGAAAAGACGTTTCTTGATCCCCGAGAAACCTGTAGATAATATTGCTCTGCTAAAAGAAATCTCATAGATTACGGAAAGCTGACAAAATAATACGCAACAGGCAAGAAGACAAGTATCAATAAATGGGCCGATTGTTCTCTGGAAAGGTCGAAGAACGTCGACCAAAAGTTGGAACAAGTTAAAAGGGCAACAGAAGAACATTAAGGACAAAAGTTATGCCACAAAAGAAAGACGGCCAAGAACATATTACGGCCATCAGAGCAAAATTAAGTCCAAAACTATTACAATCAACAGTTGTACAACGTCTAATCCTCGCTGATATCAAAGTCAATATCGTAATCCAACCTACGGAGACTATCAGTGTTCGGCTCAGCCGAAGAACTAGGACCAGCAACAGGATCCAGAGCTGATTGAAATTTTTGAAGTGCTCGAGCTTCATCTTCGGCTGAAATTTGGGCTTCATCTGGTTGGGACGATAGCAGATGCTCAGTCGTATCTTTAAATAATTCGAATTGGGTATCTGAGGAAAAGGATAAGGATAAGAAAAAGAGAAAACCAGTAAGAAGCAAAAAGGTACGGTTAACTCATACTGATTCATGTTGAAGGCAGAACCGACGATATAGCAGTATCCGAAGGCCTTGCTTCATCTTCCAGCAAAGAGTCAGCAGCAGAGGGATTTGGATTAGCAGGATCGACGGGAGCCAAGGAAGTGTTGGACGAAGAACGTAGCTTAGCGACAACAGGACGGAGTTTTCCTGCCACAGCCTGAGTCTCCATCCATAATCCCTGGAAAATGCCAATAACCTCCTCAGTAATGGCTGATCTCATAGAAATGTAACCCATCTCTCGCTGGAGACCGGAAAGCTTCTCCTTCGGGACTAAAGCAGACTTGTGGAGTTGCTTAACAAAATGTTTTAGGCGAGCCGATTCCTTATCCACGTCAGCTAAGGCAGTCTCCAGATCCTGCGCCTTACGTTGGAGTCGGCCGATCTCCAAATGAGTCGCAGCAAGCTCCTCAGAAAATTTTAGCCTAAAGAGATCATTACCTGACAATTTGCTCATGCACTCCTGATAATCGGAGGAATATATGTCAAACTTCCCCTGATGAAGAGCGATAGAAGCATGCTCATCTTCAAGTTTCTTACGAGCAGCCAAAACACCAGGGAGTTCCAAGTCCATGCTCAAGATGCAAGTGGACATCGCCTTAATAGCACTCTCCAAGCTCGAAGAAACAAGTTCTTCAGAAAAGGTCCGTTCAATATAAGAAACAAGTAAGAGAAGAGGCTTGATCTGAACAGAAAGCACATCTGATTGATGAGTAACCAAACGATCCAACTCATCCCGGCAAGCCTCGAAACTGTCGGGGAAGTCCGATGTGGGAAGAGGCAAGACAGGAGAAAAAAATTCGTCCAAAACTTCCCTATCCGGGAAGGGAGAGGCATGGATTTCTTCAATAGAGGACGTCCCTTCCTGCCGGAGATGGGTAAGGAAAGGATCGGAAAGAACAATGGTGGAAGAAGGAGGTTGAGTGGCAGCCGGAAGAATAGCCGAATCAAGGAAAGTGCCTTGAGAATCAAGTATTGGTTCAATTCTCAACGAGTCAATAGGTTCAGAGGGGGAGGAACCATCAATCGGAACAATGGGAGTACGAGTAATCGGCTCAATCCCAACCTCATGAGTACGAAGGGTCGGGTTAGATGAATTCGGATTAGACTCTGATTCGGTCTGGGGAAGACCGGAAGAGGACTCATCCATGGGACCAGCAGAAAGGGTGGAAGAAGGAACGAGAGAAGTCACATCTATCAGATCCAGTAATGAACGAGTAGGGATAGGAGATTGGTGATGCAATTCGTCGGGATCGGACGAATGACTGGGGGAAGCCGACATATCCGAGGAATCCAGAAGTGGACGAATCTAAGGAAAAATCACCATTATGACACGAACGGCCGGAAAATCTGAAACTGTTGAAAGAAAAGAAAAATGGATGCACGATACCTGATCGGCCGCATCAGATGATTTAGGGAGGGGAGAACGAGTTGACCGCCTCAGAGTCTTGGAAAGAGGATCATCCTCTGACCTGGCCGAGCTCGGAGTAGCTCGCTTTCAGCCAGAAGCAGCAATAGCAGTGGTAGAAGTAGACTGGTGGGAAGTAGGAGCCAAAGTGCCCTCCTGCAATTCAATCCCTATATGAAAGGGGAAAAAAAAAGAGGAGAGAAGGATAAGAGAGTAGTCCAAACACGCAAATAATATAGAAAAAGACAAAGAATGCAGAAAGCTTACTAGGCGGATGGGCCAAAGGCTCATCCTCCTAGGAAGAATAATCAGGAGCCAATTCGATAATAGAAAACATCATGATACCTGAAAAGCCGTGGCTAATGAAGTGATATTGCAAGTCAGCACTGAAATGGGTGTGGACCATTTTCCCTACCAGTCGTCAAAGCACCGTGTTGATAGCCCAGGGCGAATGGCGAAAGAACGTACCTCGAAATCACGAATACGAACAACCCAAGCCAAACAGGACGAACGAATTTCGGATGGACAGATACCCTTATAATTCTAGTTGTATCTGTTCGGGTTGCCTTGGAAGGCAAGAACTAAATCCCGGGTAAAGCCGAATTGACGGCTAACTAGGTGAGGATTATACACCTCGGAAAGAATGGAATGATTGGGAAGCACTGCCAGAGAATAATTGAAAATATGGCGAGGGATGATACAGGCATTCCAAACCTGGGCGAGCGGCTTCCGTAAAGGCTGACAGAAGGGAGGGGTGCGATAGCCGAAACCCAAGAACCAGGCACACCACCATAAGAATAATCAGAGAAAGAAGCAGTGGGCGATCTGTTCATGAAATAGTATATCCACTAGGTAGTAGTCATATCAGGAAGACAAATCCCAAGTAAATTATTACTCGAAGGGGGCATGGTAATAGGTATCTAATCTCCGAGGCCGGAAATATTTCAGAAATGCCAAACTAGCATGAATGGAGAAACCAAAGGGGGCCACGAGACTTGTCTTGGTGGCCATTCTCCCAACCCATGACTTGAGTCGAAATACCAGCGTATAGATGGGCCAAGAAGAAATCGACCAAAGGCATACAATTTATTTTCACAAGCTCACGGGCTAGAGGGAATACTTCAAGAATCACCGACTTGGCCGGGGAACACTAGAAAAACCGATTAAGCAGGTACATCATGAAGGCAAAGGGCTCTTGCTCATGAAGTATAGGAGATGATGAATCACTTCTGTAATGCTTGATCCAGTTAATATAGGTATGCTTGGAATCGAACCCGGTATTAAGCCTAGTCAGTTTCACACTACCGGAGACTCATAGGCTTTTTTTTCCGAGGGAAGGCAAGTCAAGGAGGAGCTTAACATCCTGAATAGTTGGAGTCATTATACCCCATGGAAAACAAAAGTAGTTCACGAAAGAATTCCATAAACATAACAGAGCAAAGATTGGCCAAAGGTCAGAAGGAAATGATCTAACGCTCAGATTAACCAAGTGACCAACACCTGCGGACGACCAATCACCTTCACAATGCGGCCGAACATGAGCATACCAGTCTGTGTATTCAACAATTACGCTAGGCCAAGTGCCGAGATTGGAGAAAAGCCGTGAAGAAAAACATTTTTCAAACAACGGAATGGTCTTCTTGTCAAAGAGGTGGGAAGAACAAACATCTACTTCCTTGGAAGTCGCCAAAGGCCCAATAGTGGTGATACCATTGTTACTGAGACGTATGGAGTTGCAATTCGCAAAAGATTCTTCAATACTCGCGATCTTGGAAGAGGTAGGAGAAAGGGGGTTGTGATTGCGCCATGGGAAAAATTGATGAGAGAGTAAGAGAAAAGTGAAGGATTGAGAGGAAGCGAAATGGGAAAGAAAGATTGAGAAAGAGCAAGATTTTTAAGAAAAAAAGAAGAGAATAAGTTGAAAAGACGGATAATGATGGCGACACAAGTTAGCGAGAATCGAGGAGCACAGGTGATCGTGGCCAGATATCCCGGAGGAGCTGGCGCCGAATGGGGAAAAGGGGGTTTTTAGGTTACTTGGGCCTCTCCGGCTGGAAGCGTGCCCAAGTAAGGAAAGCATCTGTTGTGGCCAAGAAAACTAGTGGACTAAGTTTGGGCCAGACGATTGGGCCAGGAAGGCGAAAGAGTAGTGGGGTAAAAGAAAAAGGGGGAAAATATCAAATAAGGCCCAAGTCCGGAGCCGAAGAGATCGGCCGAAGCTAGCAGAAGCGAAATCAGCTTAAGGGGTGACGCTAGATCGCCTCGAAATGACAGTTATGGAACGGTTATTCAGCTCAATTGCTCCTGCTATAAATAGGGGATGCTGAGCACAGAATCAGGGGAGACCAATCCAATCCAGAATTCCTTTATGTCAATTTACTTCCTTGTATCTTTTACTGCTTTCCTTTACCAGCTTTTCTAGATTTTAGCATAGTTGTAGCGGTTACTTTTTCCAAATCAGTCGTCGTTCCTTAACAACCGGTAGTTTTGGTAGCTAGTTGAGGATAATCCGCCGTTGTTTCTTAGCAACATATAGATTTCCATTTGTTTTCCATTGTTACCATTGAAATTCAAGTGATAATCAGTCAAGTTTGGGCGCATTATCGAATTTCGGACCCTTAATCGGTTTGATCATTTTCCGATAGCCTCCCTTGAGGAGAAAAAGGTCATTGGCTTGAAACAACAGCCAAACAACAATTATCTCATTTCTTGCTTGCTATAATTTTCTCATCCCCTTTTATCTCAATCTATGTCTATCTGTACAATCAATTTACTGTTGTTCTCATGATGCACAAAGCACTACATCCAATATTTAATAATAGCATACAATTGTCACTGGGAGGGATTAAATTAGACCTCAATGGACAACCATGTCAGCATAAGTGAGATTAGGTTACTACTGATGTTCTACATACTTTTAGTTCTTATTCCACGTTTTTTATGTAATCCAATATATACTATATACGGAGTATATATCTAATACTCCCTTCGTCCCAGTAGAAATATTATTTTTGGCTTTTTGATATGATTCATTTTTCAAAGTTGATTTAATATTATTATAAGTATATATTTGATAAAAATAGTCGAGTTCGGTCTTGTTAGATTCGTCTAATCGTATAGTTTTAAAATATATTTTACATAATTTTTAGTTCTATTTATTATGAGATATTAACAATTAAAAACATGCATCGAATTGTATGCAGAAATCAAACATGATATTTTAAATGGAATAGAGAGAGTACTTATTAAATACATCAAATTATGAATAACAAAAATTATATAAAAAATCATTTATCTTAATTTACGAGATCAAATCCAATAATATTTTACTTTACTATAATTCTTATTTATATTTATAATTGAGATATAAACGTTGGATCCAAATTTTATGATGAGCGTAGTTAAAGTCAAAATGAAAGAAATGGAGAGATTTACATCGTGACAGGATTTTCTTGTTTTAATCACTTGAGTGTGTTACAAATAATAATTTATTAACAAACTAATACTACATCTAACATCGATTTAAAGAGTGTTCGAATTGTTCATTTATTTTCTGATTCGTATGATTGTAACTCCCTCATTTTCGATACAACAAAAATATAAGGTGTTAATCTAAATATTATTGGTTCGGTATTGAAGATTGATCCCATAAATTAACATAAGCTTTTTCGAGTGTACTTTGACCTTATTTATGCGTGTTTTGAGATATTGTTCAGAGGTTATATATATCAGATAATTCCTCTAAGTCAAGCACACTTATGTTTAAATTTCTTATTGAATGGTTATCAAAAAAAAAAAAAAAAGAAAAATACCTTGTTGCTATGAGTAACTTATTTCACTTTGTTTAAACCATTCTTCGGGTATTACAATGTTGTTTAAAATTAATTTCAACATAATTTCAATAACTTTCTAGTGGAGTATATAATTTGCTATATCTATATAATAATATAACACTATAAACACACTTTCACGTCCAAATCCATTCACTCTCACAAAATATTCCTTTTTATTTTCTCTCATACACTAATTACAAAATCCTTCATATATGGTGCATAATTATAATTTAATTTTTAAGTTCTACCTACAATTCTTCCTTTCATATATAATTTAATTAATATATATTCTTAATAAAATAGTGTTTATATATTAATATAATAATTTTAGTATTATAAACATATATAATTTGTCGTATTTAATATAGCCATCGGAGTGTGCATTCGTGTATTGTAATTTTTATGCACAATTATACCCAAGTGGGTTCTTTATAAAAATTTAAGAAGGTATAATAATTGAAAAAATAAATGTTGCTTGGTTGAATTTACCTGCATGTCATTGTTGGGATTTTATCTGACTCAACATTTTAATCATTATCTCAACTTGTTGCGTTTCAACCTAACTAAAAGAAATTAAATTTTACTATATGTTGATTGGGAATTAATTGTTAGTTGTTACGTGGTAATAAATTAGTGAAAATTAATTGTTTGGCAATTTTGAGGCCAACTTTTTTCCTACAATAAGCTGAAATCCAAAATACAGCTATTTGCAGCGATTTCAAAATGAGCTGATTGTGCACTATTTTAAGTTATTTAGTTTACTTTAAAAAAAGTTATTTGGTCTTTCATTGTCTCACAAATTAGTTGATTCGATTCAACTATTTTGCAGCCTATATTATTCAAATGACCAAATTAATTGGGAATCAAAATTTAAACCGAATATGGGGATGAACTTACCCTAGTGGTAAAGTCTCACGACTCTCATCTATAGGTTGGGGATCGATTCTCCACCCGCTCTTTACCAAAAAGATATTTAAATCGAATATGCCTGAAACCTCTGATTAATTAAATACAATTAATTATTACACCCTCCCGTTCTAAATGAAATGAAAAATTTCCCTACCCGAATAGGCTGTAATAAAAAAAATAAACAGAATAAAATGAAGATTTGGATTTTTTTAATAATATTTATTATATACGGAGTAATTTTTATAGGCAGCACTTACTAATATTCTATCCCTAGTTTTACATATTTTAAAATAATATTCACCATTAAATAAAAGGAAATCAATAAATTAAATTCCATAGAAAAATATTTCATTTCGGAGGATTACGGTTTAAGCCCATATGACCTACAGTAGGGATGTAAACGGGTAGGGTATGGGTAGACAACCTCCACTCACTACCTGAAATATAATTATCCTACCATTACCCTACCATATTACCCTAAAATTAAATATCGGGTAGGATTCGGGTAATGCCCGTCGGGTATGCGGATTATCCGCGGGTAAACGGGTACCCAAAATTTTAAATATTACATAGTTAACCAACTCTACCCGACCCAACTTTAATAAAGAAAAAACTTATTTTTCACCATAAAAAATAAATAAAACCTTCATTATTGCACGAGAATAAAATTTAAAAGAATATTTAAAAGAAACCTCTAAAGCAACATAAATAAATACTGTAATATTTAAGAATATTCAGTAAAAAATTCATAAATCTTTTTACTGTCAAATCTCAAACGTTAATAAATTTAAAATATAAAAATAAATAAATAAATAAACAAACATATAAATATATATATATCTCAATATATAATATAAATTAAATATATATATAAGTATATATAGATAAATAAATATATATATATATATTTAATCGGGTAATTGGGTAGGGTAATCGGGTAATATATGAAATTCGTACTCTACCCGCACCCGATATGATTTATTTCAGTTTCGGCTAATACCCTACCCGAGTACCCAATTATTTCTATCATACCCTACTCGATACCCGATTATCCGATGAGTTACCCGACCCTACGGGTAAAGTTGACATCCCTAGACATACTGGATTTCTCATATGCCTTCAGAAGACAGTAGTTAAGCCATAGCTGTCAAAGGGAGTGGCATTTTCGTCCTTTTCCACTCTTTGAAATAATCCATTTATTAATTTTCCATTATTCTTTTAATAACAATAAAAAAAGGTCTCCACAAAATAAATTCGGCGCAGTACACACGACGGTTTATAGAGAACGGCATTCAAATTCCATCCAGAATTTGATTTGGTGGCCACTGCGCAATTTTGGCAGCATCATTCCACGGGAACCCTTTAACCAAGGTAAGCTTCGGTGATTGTCTTGTGTTTACCTATTGGCGTTGTAGTGATTTATGAAGTTTCATCTTGTGATCAATCATCTGTGTCTTGATTCTGATGGAGGTCATGGAATATTTTGAGGATCTCTGTTTTTTGCTGTGTCGTTTCGCGGTTAATTGTTCCGAGTAGCTTGTAGTGGTTAATTTTTTCGTAATTATAGTTTCATTTGTTGTAATCGTGGTTTTTGCAAGTGTGGTGGTTAGATTTGTGTTGATTAATTTACTGAAATTTGGAATGCCTCTGCCTTGGGGATTTTTCATATTATGAACTTGGAATTGATGTACTACCTTTTAGGAAATGGTGTAAGTTACCTGATTATGTTCGGAATTGTTTGCTGATTATGTTTAGGGAGTGGTATCTAGAATGGAGGTTGCGCAAGAGGATCAAACAAAGGCTTATGTTGAGAGATCATCACTCCAAGAAGGGGAGAGTATGGATGAAAACAAGGAGGATCTCAGGGATAATCATGAACCGGTTTCTGGTGGAGATGAAGTGTGCAAGGATGAGATAACGGATAAAGAGGGGGTTAATTCATCAGAGCCAGAAGTCCAGTTATCCATCGATGTGTCAAAGAGTAAAACATCAAAACCGAATAAAGATTCAAGTAAGAACACTAAAACGAGCAAGATTCAGTCTAATTCAAAGGCACCAGTTGTGTTTGGCCGTCATACAAAACCAAGCTTGACTCAGAGCCTTTCGTTCCCAACCAAAGGCCGTCAGGCAGATGCTATGAAAAGAAGCAGCGAAGTATGTACGGATAAGTCAGAAGTGAGAGGGGCTCATAAAAACGGTTCTAAACTTGATTCCCATGTTTCTAATGGAAATGCCAGTTTGAAGGGACCATTTCCTGGAGTAAAGAAGGGAGCAATGAGCTCTGGGAAGGCAGTCCATAGGCGTGCAGCTTCAACATCTCTGCCAAGTCTTCGTCCATCTGTAGGGAGGATCTTTCTTGATTGCTTGTGTTTTTACTTTGTTTTCTTCATTTCTATCCTTGACAAATTTTCTTGTGTTAGTTGTCTGAAAAGCAGATCGGGAGATCTGTAACAACTAGTGGAACAGATGCTAGCCCAGATTCAAATGCGTGCGTAGTGTTGTCATGATAATTTTTTTTTGTTATTTATTAATTGATTATCTCTGTTTAAATATGCTTATCTAGATGCTGACTGTTTAGTTACAACTGCAGATTAATTGAACACAACAGTGAGTCTCACGACACTGCATTGCCTGTGGAGGAGGAGGCACGCTCCATTTCTTCATCGTACTCATCTTAGACCTCAATTCAATCATTTTTGGAATTTCTTCATCCTTGGCTGAAAAGTAATGATGATAAATTTGTACTTTGATCAGAAATCTTACTCCTCGGGCACAGCAGAGGAATAATGTTCCAACTTTCTCCTTCAGGTTGCAAGAACGTGCTGAAAAGCGGAAAGAGGTAGCTGCTGTTAATGCCTCATATATTGTTTGGTTGATTTATTGATGTAGATTCAGCATGCATTAACAAATATCTATCTTGATTATCAGTTCTTTTCAAAGATAGAAGAGAAAGTACAAGCCAAAGAAATGGAGAAGAATAACCTCCAAGCAAAATCAAAGGTGCTTGCAATAATCCACTCACAAAGAAACAGTCTTATTTATTAAGCCAGCAAACGTTAAGACCAAATCTTGGTTTTCTCATTCTCATTTTTTTGTCTTATTGGATTTGATATTAGGAGAGTCAAGAGGCAGAGATCAAGCAACTCAGGAAGAGCTTAACATTTAAAGCTACACCAATGCCAAATTTCTACAAAGAACCTCCTCCAAAAGTTGAACTAAAGAAGGTAGCTCCCATAATCTAAAGCTCGACACTGTTTAACTAGCGTAATTTGGGTTTATCAAATGGTCAATACTTCACGAAGAGTTTTTATATAGAAGTATATTCTTCATTACGCAATGATTCATAATAGAGCTCTTTAGACAATGTGGATTGTTGCTCTTTGAGTAAGGGCATTTTTTACTCCCTGGAATAAATCTATTCTAGTAAATTATGCATGCATGTGAAATACTATTAAAATATTTACGCATATAGACTATAGTATAATAATTAATTTGATTTATATGCTATGAGAGAGGGTGATCTGAGAGGGTGGAATACGATAAAGGGTAGGGAATTAAATGGAAGAAAATAAGGGAAAGTTAGCACAAGCAAATTATGCACTGTGTAATATTTTCTTTTCCCATTGTGATTGAACCTGGTTATAATCTATACATTGATAAGGATGTATGGGTTGATGGGTCCCAAGAAAAGTCATGGAGGGTTGAAAGTTAAACCTACTTTGGATCTACCTCTCAGCCATACTAAAAGAAAGAGAGATGACATTGGCAAAGTTAGTAGAAAAAAAGGTAGACGACATTCAGTATGTGTCTGACATCTTGTAGTCTGACTCAGCTGCTCTGCACTGAAAAATTTATTCTTAGTAATGGTCGTATAATTGAGTTCATACTTCATACTACTCCTATTAATTTTAAATAGTAGTATATCTGTACCAACCATAGAGAAAGGTTCCAGCTTATAATCAATTTGTTATAGGTGTAGTCACTCTTCCCCATATAAAATCAATGGATTGCCATATCTTATTCAATGTGAGATGTCAACACCCCCATTGAGATGATATTCATGTCAAAATCGAATTACATGATAACGATCGAAACACTCTAATACCATGTAGAAATCATGGAGAAGAGGTTCCAACCTAAAACAAATTACTCATAAAATTGCTTGGTTTCTTACTCATTACGGATGTGAATTTCATTTGGTTTTTTCATACATGTGCAGATACCAATTACACGTCCAAAATCTCCCAAACTTGGACGGCGTAAAGGCCCTGTCATCTCTGCAGCTGGCAACATAACCCTCGAAAATGGAAGATCACGTCCTAGTCCTCATGCTACTAAAGATGGCTACAAGTCACCCAAAACACCCCAGCTAAATGCCCAAAAAAGCAACACTTCTTTAAAGAAGCCCGTAAAAAGCTCTGTGTCCAAACTGCACACTCCAAAAGGTTCGACTGCTGGAGAAGTAAACGACATTCAAACTGATGGCCAAGACAATGAAGCTCACACCATAAAGTCCGAGAAAATCCAGGAGCAGGACAACCGTCCCCGTTGTCCCCCAGATGCCGAGGACGACGAAGAAGACAGCCCTTACAACGATGGATCAAAGCTGAACCTTCCCTCAAATCTGGAAGCATTGCCAGCTGAACTCGCTGCAGGAGGAGGCTGAAAGACTGGTAAGCACTTGAAGTTGATATTCCTCACAGAAAGAGATGAACCACATATGAAACTTGATTTTATTTGGCTTGTTAAGTGTTCGACTTTGATGTTTATAAAGTATTGCAATGATATGATTTTGTAAATTGGAGAATTTGTGAGGTTAAGGTGCCCCTCTGCGTGGTGGCTACATTAGTTTTTTCGTCCATTATGACATCCTTTTCTTTTACTCGATTCTTTTCAATCTCTGTATTAATGAATAATTTCATAAGATGTAATGAAGTGTCTTTTGTGTTGGTTTGAAATGCATGTAAGTTGTTGTTTGCCAGTTTAATTAATAAGGATCGGATTCATGATTATCACTAAAATGGAAGTTGTATTTCAGTAGCAGGCATAGGATTGTTTGAGGGGATAAGATTAAAATATTAATTTCAATTTTATTAAAGATGGAGAAAGTGGAAAAATATATGTTACCCACTTTTATTCTGCATTGATGAATGGAACATGCATTGAAGCATATAGCATGAATATAAATAATCCTGTTTGCTATTTGCTGTTTGTGCTCAAAATTAATGGGGGTGTTATTTCATTCAACAACCAATTCTTTTAATTAGAAACAATTTCTTTTATTTAATTGGGTAGCCCCACCCTCACCCCCCATACAAACTCCTCACAAAAGTGGATGATTTGATGCGTTCCCTTTCTCACCGTTTTGGGACATCCATTCTCTTTGTTCGGACAGACTAAAATGTGGCAAGCGAGAATTTGCTTCAGGACAGGCCCACAAAAGGGTGTTTTTTTTTTTTTTTTTTTTTTTGTTTTTTTTAAAAATTTTATTTTGTATTCTCTTATATTTTATATTTTTTTGGTTTTTACTGATAAATTAGCTTTTATAAATTAGGTTTTATAAATTTATCCAACCAATTTTTTTAATTTTATTTTTATTTTTTATGAATAATTTTCATGATTAATTATGATTTTTTATTTTTTTATAGGAGAAAGTGATTTTATTCATAAACAACCTACATCATCCAGAGTAGTCACCATATAAAATCAATCACCATACCGAGGTACTGCCCAAGCAGAACCCTTCCTACAGAATCTGATAACTTCCAACAACATTCACATAGGATTTAACTCAAGTCTGCTACGATATCTATATAATAAATCATGAATACTTTTAGCATGTGCAGACTGTATTGCCCTTATTAAATCTAATATTTTAAATTAAAATCTTATTAGAAAAATATCAAATCAAGGGTGCATCTGTAAATAATTATAAAACATAATAAACATATCTACGGTTCCTATGATGACACCTCATAAACGCCACGTCATCCTCTCAAAAATACCAAATGCTGACACGTGTCAGCTATATAATAAATCTTGAATTAAATTTAATCTATTTTAAATCTTTTTAAAAATATCTTTCTAAATAAACAACATCTAAATTTAGAAAAAATAAATCTATATTAATATAACAGTATCTCGATTAAATCATTCTGTGTTTATTAGAAAGATATAAATTATAAATAAATTAAATGATACTATATATTTTATATTTTATAAATATATCATTAATTTTTTTCGTAACATTATTTAATTAAAGTTAATATTAAAAATTATTTAGTTTTATATATAATATTATTAGATAAATATTATTCTAATTATATTAAAAATTGTACTTAAAATATTGACAGAAATCAATATAATAAGCAAGGCCTGGAAAATGGTAGTGGGAGCCCATGCCACACAAATTACAAAGGGGAATAAAAGGAAGGGATAGGGGGCCGGTGGGGATCGAACCTCCAACTTTCCGTTGGAAGCCTAGGGGCTTAACCACTTGGGCTAAGTCCTCATCCCTAGCTAAATAGTATAGTTAAAAATATATTCTATTTGATATTCTTACATATTTAATTAAAATTTATATAGCATAATTTATCCAATGGGATATATAATATTATTAAATGAATATTAATTTAATTAAAAAATTATTTCATAATAAAAAAGTTCATGGGTGTTACACAATATAATATAATATAATGCGGAGTAAAACATATATTTTTCTAAAAAAATTAGGGCCAAAATAAAAAACTTTGAAAAAGTTGATGGTGTTAAATTGATATTTTCAAGGGAAATATAGAAATTGATTGTTTACTAATTTGAACTTTGAACTTTGAATATTGATATTTTTTTAAGTTGAGGCCTATTTTTTGCCAAAAAATTGTTTAAGTACTAATTTTAAAATGTCGGTTTAATTAAGGTATATCTTTTGGAAATTATTTTTTTTCCCCTTAAGAAATAACTTCCCATATTTTTATAAGTTTGAGTTGGTTAGCTATGCCTCATTTGTACTTCAATAGTTGTACTTTTCTTCGTGATCATACTGTTACGCTAGGCATCTTTCATTTTGACAGACCTCCAGATTGTATTTTGAGCTCTTTAGCTCATGACATTTGTGGCTTGGTCCACACATTCCAAAGTCTTGAATAATATGACTTCGGCACACATTTTCCCCGAAAAAATATATGTTTTCTCAAATTTAAACCATTGAGTTAGATGGTCAATTCTGCCATTTAATTTAATAAATCCAATAGTCTCCATAACCTTGAATTTTAAGTCTTATACTTCCTCTTTTTTTTTTTCACTTCGAAACGTGCAATGAATTTATATTGACATTATTTCTTTTGATGCTTTGAAAATAAATACTTATGAACAAAATCATAAATTTTATATTTTTAAGTTTATCAAAAGATCATCAATTGTATTAGTTGATTTTATGTGTCATATGTTGATCTATTATCAAGAAAAATGTGAAGACCCAAAATGTTAATTATATGGCTGTCCAACAGAGTTCTTCTTTGCATTGAAGCATGCATAGCATTAAAAATATGTATAGTAGTTATGCTGATGTGCCAAAAATGTATTCCGACTGTCATATTCGAGCTCTGCTCTATTTCTTAATATTAATGTGACCTGTCGTAATCCTACTAATATCGGTCCCAAAGTCTTGGGCGGTCAAATAATAATCGCGCCTTTCTATGGGACCGAACTATCTTCTCAGCTCCGAAGGCCATACCCCTCGAATTTCATCTCTATCTTCCATGCTAAAAAGGGAGTGTCCTTGCTGAAGCAGATAAAAATTTTCTTCTTCCTGGTCTGGGAGTTGGCTTTATTGGCACAGCCATCTCTTCTCTCGCCGGCTAGAAGAATTTGGGCTTGGGAATGAATGTTGGACATCTACCACTTCAGATCCCACTGGCCTTCGTTTCTTCCCAGCCTTTTTAGCCCAGGACGTTTCCCTTGTATATTGTAATTTCGGACTATCGACGCCGTCTTCGGCCGAAGCAGTACCGTTTTTGTAATGCTCGTTTATGCAATAAAATCTTTACTTTTTCGCCTCACTTGATGTTTAGTCCCATGTTGATGGATAATATTTCTTCATATATCTTGCATTTACTGGATTTGACATCTGCTCACCATTTTCATCCACTAACATGTATGCTCCATTCGGTAATTTCGTCTGAACAATAAATGGCCGCTCCCAATTGGGGCTCCACTTACCTAATCGGCCATCTTTCTGTTTAGGTGGCCATGTAACTTTCCAAACTAAATCGCCGACTTCAAATCGTTTCACACGGATTCGCTTATTATACCAATCGGCCACAATATCTTTATTTTTCTGCAAATTCTCAAAAGCTTTCACCCGATCAGAATCAACTTCCAATAATTCATTCTTCATCGCACAATCATATTGTTCGGCCGTCATTAAATCTGCTTGGCTTGTCCTTAAGGTCGGCACTGTTATTTCGGCTGGAAGTACTGCATCCAGTCCATAAGTCAGCCGAAATGGTGTAAATCCAGTGGCTGAAGTAGGCATTTCGATAAGCCCACAACGCTTCAGATAACTTCTTATGCCACTTTCTTGGTTGATCTTCTATCATTTTCTTTATAATTCCTATCAACTGCTTATTCGTGGCCTCTGTCTGTCCATTCCCTTGTGGATAATATGGCGACGAGTGCACAATCTTTATCCCATACTCTTTCGCAAAGGCCTTGACTTTTTCTCCCACAAATACAGTTCCTCTGTCTGTTAGAATCGTTTGTGGAATTCCAAATCTATATATCAACTGTCTCTTAATAAATTCGATCACTTCTTCTTGTGAAATGCTGACATATGCTTGAGCTTCGGCCCACTTTGTGAAATAGTCCGTTGCCACTAGCACAAACTCATGCCTTTTCGATGAAGAAGGATGAATCTTCCCAATTATATCCATAGCCCATCCTCGAAATGGCCATGGCTTAATCATTATATGCATTTCTTCGGCCGGTAACTTTTGAATCGGCCCATGCTTCTGACATTCGCGACATCCTTTAGCATATTTCTCACAATCAATTCCCATATTCGGCCAATAATATCCCAGCCGAATAATACTCCATTTCATCGATTTTCCTGCACGGTGTGTGAAGCTTTGAGGTAAAAACCCGCTGCAATGCCCCCCGACAGCCTTTATACTATAATCCTATAGGGCTGTTAAAAAGCTTGCCTAATTTTTCCTACCGAAAGCGCACGGTATCAAGCTGCAATATTTATTTTTTTATTGTCGGGATCGTTCAATAGAGAGTTACACGATAGAAGTGTTTTAATAGAATTATTAGCTCTAGAATCTGTTTCTGCTCTTGGTTTAAGGATGGTGTAATGATGATTAAAGATTTAATGCTAAAATGTAAATGCTTAAAGCTGTAAACAATAGTAAAGAAAACAATTAAAATGATGTTGAATATTGTGATTATGTTCATGTGTTTTAAGATAACACAGACCAAATCAAATGAATGAAATAAGAATATGATGAGAGTATCATACTTCAATGGTTAAAACATAATGAAAGTTCATTGAGATAGAAAAATCCTTTATACAACTTAATCAAATCTTCATGTCTAAAATCACTTCCCAAGACAGGTACTTGTGATTCAGTGTCATGACATTCTAAGCACTGAAATCATGGAATACTATCATCACAGAATGATCGGTCAGACTCGTTCTGTGATAAAAGCTTTTTAGAACTGTTACTTAATCTATTTCTTTCGGACTTAGATTAAGCCTTTGACAACTCGAGGTCACTTCTAAATCATATTATATTCATCTGAACTTGAAGTTATTCTTTTCATTACTCTGGGTCAAACTGATCTTATGACCCTATGTTGGATATCCTCTACAAAAAGTGAAAAAGCAAGTATTTAAATCTATCATCCAATGTTTTCATAAAACTTGTATCCTCAGAGTAATTCCTTCAAGTATTTGTAAGAAGTAATAGTCCTGTAAGTATGTCAAGATGAAATTGCTATTCAAATTCCTTGACTTATCCAGACTACTCAGATTCATATAGATGATTTAGCTCGAGGAATCTCTGTAAACACTTCCAAAGACCATGGTTTAACTCAGGATTAGTAGACTGTAAGAGAAATATTTAATCTCCTACCCATAGCATATAGTGATAACTATAAAACTATGAACCTTGGAAATTAATCTTCCTAATACTCTACTAATTATTAGGACAAAAGATGGTTTTTGAAACATCTTTCCCTTTTAAACGACAGGTACTAAATGTCCAACTAAAGAACAGGTTTGTTCTTCGTTAACCTGAGTAGATAATGATTGAGAAAACTTATATCATCATCTTTTCTCATTGTACTGGTGAAAATATTAATACGAATTGCAGATATGAATTATGAGTCTGTAATTATGAAGTAAGATTACTCATCATAGACTGGGAAATATCCCAAAATATTATATGTATATGTAATATTATATGTATAAAGAAACGATGAGGGTTCTAAGTCCTCTTAATCAAAATGCTAGGGTGTTTCCAAAATATACATTGGAAACTAGACAGAATTAGGAAATAACTTTCCCATGAAAAAGGATTTGAGAAATAATTCTGCAAAATAAATGTCCAAAGTAACTCGCAGTAACTACTTTGGGTTTCAAACTATGAACATTCCAATTTTCCGCACGCTATGTCTGTACAGCATGGAGGGAGTTATTATTCAAAGAATGTTCCTCAGATTTTGTTTATACAAAGAACTGAATGCCTCGCAATAATTTTTGTAAGAATGCGGCGAGGTATTCAATTCCTACTTATAAGATAGGGGTTATATATGTATAAGAAGTAAAAAGTGAATAGTTGATACCCTGAGAAATGGATATCAAATCTGTTGCTATTATAGATTGATTCTCTCGCTTTGTCAGATTGACATCGCGAGAGTATTAAAATAGCCTTTCTCACAGCAAAGTTATCTGGATATTTCCTCGCATCATCTTTTAGGATGAAGCGTGGCTTTATCCTTGTGTGAAGTAAATGATCAGGTTTTATAACTGTCATAACCACCTTCTGGGATTTCTGTTTAGAAAATCATGAATACAGAACCTTTCACATTCAAATTCATGAATTTAGAATTGTTAATTCTTAAAGATTATCATGCGATGATTAACACTGCATGGGTCTTTAGGAACTTTTTAAAGTTCTGAACATTAAACACTATGATTTTCCTCCTATTTTGTGATCATGACATAATATCAACAGAAAATCAAATGAATTCATAATTCTGCCAGTTCATACCTAACTCGGCTACAATATTCAAACTTCTTGCGTAATCAGAATGAACAAATTATGTTTTTAAGATATGAAGGTATTATAATCTTCGAGAATCGAATTATCGATGTGATGCAAATTCCAAATTGAATATTGAAGTTGAGGTTTATACTCTTCTGAAACAGAATTGAGAAATGAAAATTGAAACCAAAAAGACAAGAAATTCACAATTTGATAACTGATCATTCTTCATGTATCTCGAATAACAAAGAATTAAAAACGAATACACTTGGAAATCTGATTGCAATCAGAATAATGCAAAGGTGAGCGAAGGAGTCGGAAGTTTAGATGATGATCGTCGTGATGGATGAACAAGCATTCCAAAAGCAACTCTCCTTCCAGGGTATCCTCAAGCTAATCTAAAAAATATCTTAAAGAAATCTACTACGAAATTGAATTACAAATCTGAAGAACTTAAAGTAAATTGCAGTGAAAATTAAATCCTAACCTACCTACTAAATTCTAAAAATGGACTGGAGAGTAAGATCGAGCTATTCTCTTCAATCTCCCGCCTGCTGAGCTGATTCCCCCAAGGGTCTTATTTATAGATGTGCGATGTAACTGCTTCAGCCTTGGATGATAACCGCTCGCATCAGAATAGCTCTTCTCTCGCTTTGTCCAGTTCCTTCAAAGCGAGAGTCAGAAATATAATCATCTTTCCCAACAAGGCGAGGTCTTACAGTTTCTCCAAAGAGTTTGCTTCTCGCCATAATATCTAAAACTTTCTGTCTTGCACAGATTTTCTTTCCTCGCGATGTCAAACAATCATCGCGTGGACTTCAGCATTTGAACATTTTCCTCAAATCTCTTCCTGATTTCGAACACAAGCCCTCGGACCATTCATTCTCTTTTCTCGCTATGTCTTTTTCCATTTCCCGCTGCTTTCCAGCTTAACTTCCTGATAAATGACAAAGCGTGAATCAGTTCAAATAAAAACACAGCGTGCGAGACTTGCAATGAAAATTTAGAATTTCAAGCCATTTTCAGTGTAATTCCAACTTCTTCGCAATCTTAATTCTTCTTCCATCTTTTCTGATCCTCCATGATTATTCATTAAAAACTAATGGAATTAAGAACAAAAGATCATCAATGAGACACTAAATTGGACGCAAACGACAGTCATAAAAGACTGTCATCACCATCCTCACATTTAGAAACACTTGTCCTCAAGTGGTAAGAAACTTGCAAAGTTTCAAAGAATAAGTCCAATTAGTGGCTTCCGGGATTTTAGATGTTCATGTAAGATTCTCCTGGATCACTACCTTCTCTTTTCCAACTATCTCAAGCTCAACTCTTTCAACTGATTGATGCTTCATACCTAACTTAAAGTTCACCAGGTTTCATAAAAACATTAACAAAAGTGATTTGCATTTATGTGAATTATTGTTCTGCTCCTTAGTTAGTCAGACTTCTCTTCTCACGCTCAATCCTGTCCAACTCATGTGCATATCTTGTGCTTTTGAATCCTTACTAAAAAAAAAATAAAATAAAATACACTCTCTTTTTTTATCAAGGGGTGGCCTTCCGTGGCTTTCAATAGCTCGGTTTCACATTATTAGGAGGAGTCGCATGGCCTGACATTGCAGATGAAACTTCAACTCCCCTGCCCTTGATTCTGCTTTTTAAAGTTTTTCAACTTATAAATCAGAGGGGCAGCTGTGCCAGCTACTTATATCCACATTATTTTACAACGTCTGTTTCTGAAATTTCCCTTGCTCTCTTTTTTTTTTTGACTCAATATGCACACTCATCTTCCAAGAGAGACTAGATTAGATCAATCCTTTTAACCTTGTGCAGTTGTTGTTTAAAGTATACAAATTACTAGGGTTAATATAATCATAAAACCTTCAAACTATTTATCCAGTAATGACATCAATCAATCTCAGAGCTTACAGCTGAAGACAGTTTTCAAGAGCAGCTTATGCTTGCAGTGAAAATCTATAAAGTAGATATCTCCACAGGAACCACTTTAGACTCATCTTCTATTCCTTCATCAGTTTATTAGCCTACCTGAGTTTTTGTGTTTTTTTTTTTTATATGATCCTAGCTTGAAATTCAATCCTATGATACAACTTCATATTAACTCTATCCTAAGTTATATTAGAATAAATGGAAACAGGAAAGAACTAAAGAAAAAGAGGTTGCAATTAAAAGAAAAATAAGGTTACAGAAAACTCCCCTGTGATCTCAGGATGGTCCTGCATCATTGTTTGGGTCTTTGGGTGGCATGGATGGAGACTTCTTTAAATCCGAGACTAGGTTGGCAAGGATGTCCACCAATCTCGTACTATTTTGCTGCTCCTGTCTCCTCAGCTCCATATCCCTTTCTCGTTCCTGTCTTCTCTCTTCAAGTTCTTCTCTTCTTAGCCTTTCAAATCTTTCCATTTCTTCCCTTCTCATTCTTTCCTGTCTATCCCATTCTTCCTTCCTTATCTTTTCTTGCCTCTCCATCTCCTCTTTCCTGAGTTTTTCTTCAGTTTGAATCCTGACATGCTCAAGTTCAATCCTCTTTTGCTCCATTTCTCTTTGAACATGCTTGTCTTCTGACATAGTTTTCACTAGCATCTCCATGGACTGTGCAAAACTTTGGATTGAGGTACTCATATTCTGAGATTCATCCACAGACACTGTGTTCCTCATTGGTTGTCTCAAAGGATGAGATGGTGCAGAAGTGTTCTCAAACTCCTCATCTTCTGGAATAGGATTCAATGCAGGAGATGGAGCTACAGTCTTTGTCCTTTTCACTGCGGCTCTTGACTGAGATGATCTTGATTTTGAAGGAAGCTTAACCCTTTTTATCTTAGGAGATGGCACCTTTGATCCTGATCCCTCGGAAGTTTGTTCCTCTAAATCCGGCATTTGATAAACCAATTCTCCCCTCAAAGTGTCTTCTGGTAATGGAATAGGATGATCTATCTTTATGATCTCTGGTAAAAATGGTGTGATTGACACTCCTTGTTTCTCACAGTCTTCTGATTAAATTTGGATAGGCCAACGCTGCATCTTCTCCAACTCTTGATTTAATGACATTGAGAACATGGTGTGCAGCACTGCATTTCCTTCCTGACCATAACAATGCAAATCCCTCAAAAGTTCCAGCTGAAGGTCCTTGAAAATTTGTGGTGGGTCTGAGCTTTGAATAATAGAAATTAAGTGTTGGCAAATATTCAGGCTTCAAATTCTTCAATGGAATCTTATTCTGTTCAGTTCATCTGTGTGTTGAACAGAATCCTAGTGCCATTTTTCTAGCATTAGCAAGCTTATTTCCTTGAGTTTTCTTCCTCAAAAGAACTTCAGACTTAACTTCTGGCTGTTCTAACAAAGGTGCCTGTATTAACTCATTTAGAGTCTCCACAGTGACTTGCACTGTTTTTCCTCTAATCCATGTTGTTTCTGCCTCAACATCAAAGTTAGTATAGAACTCTCTGGTCAGTTCCACATAACCACATTTGTTGTTGTGCCTCATGAAAACGTCCCATTCATTGATTCTCCTCCAGTAACTGATACATTTATGATCCAGCCACTTGGGATGAAGTCCTTTGTCTGGAACAATCATTTTGGACATCCCCAGGTAGTTCTCCAATGCCTCCTTTCTTCCATTAAACTTAACCTTGATTTCTTCTTCTGTGAATTCAGTCCTCTTTTCAATGCTATCAGGGATTGACAACCTCACCTTTGGACTATTCTTCCCCCAATAACTCAAAGGTAACAACTCTGGAATTTCTTTTCCTGGGGACAATCCTTCAGATGTATCTGATTCATTTCCCTCGGATTCTTGTGCTTCTTCATGCTCATCCCCAGCATTCTCATTTCCTTCTTCTTCTGTTTGACCTCCTTCTTGAGCAGGTTCCACGTTTTCTTCATGAACTTGTTCTGGGTTTTGTTCATGGTCAGGCTCTGGGTGTTCTTCTTGAGCTCTATCAGTGTCATCATGTTGTGAATTGCCTATATCTGAAACGTGTATCAATGATGTGCTGGTATCTACCTTCTCAGTAACTTCCAAACTATGCTGATTTAAGATCTCTGTGGGATTTTCCTGTACAGGTTCGTTTAGTAGGAGAGGAATAGCAGTAGGTTCTGATCTACAAATCCTTTGATTCCAAAATATTCTTCTGCTTTCTTCTTCTGTTCTGCAACCCATTCAGGATCATTCATCCTTGCAATCGCTCTCTGAGTTACTTCATCCCTGACTTGAGATGGTAGGAGCCATTGATTCATTTGATTTTTGCATTCGTCTGTGTTCTAAGATATTGACTAACAGTATCTTCCACAAAATACTTTCTCTGTTGATCTTCTTGAATTTCATTTCTCTGCACTTCTTCTTCATAAGCTTGGATTGCTAATGGAGATGGTTCCACTACTTGGTCAGAATTTATTTGTTGTCGGACTTCCTCTAATTCTGACTCAAGTTTAGCTGCATATTCACTTGCTTGTTCTGCTGAAGTGTGTGCATTCCCTCCTTCTCTAGCCAATTTTCTGAACTTTTTAATCAGTCCTTCCAGGGAATAAGTCATGTTCCCTACTGTAGTTCCATGTAAGTTCATATCTTCAAAAGTTTGTAAATCTTCAAGTGACTGTTCCTGAAATGTGTCCACCACTGATTTCTCAACTTGATTTAAAAATTCTTGCTCATCTGCAGCTTGTTCTGGTGGTAAATCTTGTTCAGTTTCTTTTCCTGAAAATCCTTGTAAATCAATCTGACTTTGAATAAGATCTTCATTAACCTGAGCTTGCTGACCTTCATCCTGTTCTTCTCTATTATCTCTTTCAACAATTTGAACCTGTTGAAGATCAGTGATCGGTTTAGTTGACCCTTGTTCATCAGGTTGATGTTCATCGATACATGCTCTCCAGCCTTCCGGATCTATATCTCCCACTTCCAAATTAGTATAAGGAGTGAGTTCCAACCTCTCTGTATAGGGAACTATCCCTAGAGTTGGTTTGGCTTTTTCTTCCTCAGAGCTGGTATCATGTACCACATACTTAGGCTTCCTGGCCTTCATCTTTATTCTGAACTTCTTAACAGGTTTTTCAGGTTCTTTTTCTTGTTGCTTTTCTTTTTCAGGAGTGATTTCCAATTGTTCTACATTCTCCAGAAAAGACCCTTGCTGCTTAAATTCTTCAGGATCAGTCTCCTTCTGATCAGAGGGTAACTTTCCTCTCCTTTTGTAGGTAACAACTTCTTTCTTTTCTTGAGCTGATTGTAAAATCCCAACATCTTCATCCATTAAATCCTTTTTCAAGTCCAAAATTTCTTTGGCTGCCAACTCATCTTCATTTTTCCTCTTCTTTGGCATTCGGCTAGTTTTCTCAGACCTGCTTGTCTCCACCTTTCTCCCAGTCCTTTTCTTGGCTGTTGGTACTTCTTCTGAAGTACTTGGACTGAGATTGTGCGACTTTCTCTTTCTGGTGGATACTTTCTTTTTACCTTTCTTATCTTGGGTTTTCATGAATTCCTCCCATTCACGGTTTGCCTTTTGTCTGTTTGCATAATAATAGTCCATACTTTCTTGCAGAATCGGATGGATTTCATCATTTTCTTCATTCCTTTCTCCCACAATAGTTGTGACTTCATCAACTACTCTAATCTTCTCAATTCTTTGCTCATCATCTGTGCTGTCTTCATCTGAATCGTGCTTCTTGACATAAAAATTCTTGCCCAATCCTTTCAGCATGACATTCATTCCTTTTTGTTCAGATATTTCTCATTCCATGCATCCCAATCATCAATAATTACCTGCTGAATTCTTCCTTGTGTTTGATCAGTATAAGGTCTATGCTCCTTGTATGCATTTTCTCTGCACATAGCATCATACCTGACATACTTCTCAATGAATTCTTTCTTCCTCTCCTGAACATATCCATGAACTTCCTGTTGGAGAGTTGGAGGTAATCTCTTCATGATCTTGTTGGGTCTATCTGTAATGAGAAGATCTGCATCTGCTTGTGTTATTGGTGGGGCTGAAACTTTCCTGAAATTTGCTATAGGTTCCAGTCCTTCATTAACAATTCTCTGAAAATATTCCTTACTATATTTGTGGTGTCTGTTTTGCATCTGATCTCTGCTTCCTGTTTTTCCCTGATCTCTCAGCTTCTCTCTCCTCTGCATCCTTAACCCATGCTTGCTGCTCTGGTATCAGATCAGCAAACTCCTCTAAAGGAAATTCCTCATCAGGTTTCCTTGTCAACCCTGGTTTAAGAATCCTTCTCCTTAGATCTACCCCTTTAGACCAGTTATTCATATACCTGATCCAGCTATTTCTAGCTTCCTGAATAGTTCTAAGGACATCTTTCCATACCATCTTACCTTGTTTAGCTTTCTTGAAATAAGGCTCTAGGTCATGTCTCAGGTTGATCCGAGCATCAATAATCCTATCCAGGGCCAGATTTGTCAAGAAATTATGTTCAACGGGTCCCTTCTTCTTCAAGAATGTTGGAGGCATGTATGCAGGGAGTGCCTGCTGAGCATCATAGACTCTAGCATTTCGGATTTCATGAAGTTTGCAGCAATGTTTGGTGAGTCGCTTCACATATTTTGGTAGTGGTTGAGGATCAAAGTAATCCAATTCCAGCCCTATTTGATCTTTTGGATTGATAATTCTGTAGCATTCCTGATTCCACTCATCCATGCACTTCCTTTCCCTTTCCAAAAGTCTTTCGAGTCTGATTTCATTAGGCAGATGCTTGTCATTGATCAGAATAATCATTTGGTCGTCCCAAAATCTATTCATCTTATCCCAGAATGCTTCTTCTAAATCAATCCTCAATGATTCCTTTTCCTTGTCTGGTATATGTTGAACCATGAATGGATTGATATAAAAGTCTGGAGGTGAAATTTGCATTCCTGTCCATCCACCACTTTTCCGAATAGTTTCCACCATTTTAACTGTTTTTATCTTCGTCAAGAATGATTTCTCTTTCTTATCTGATTCTATACCTCGAGCTTGAAGTTCTTCATAGGTCATCTTATGAATCCTTAAGAAAGAAATAAGAACAAACTGGTTAACTAGTGCCACCATACTCACATTTAGAGCTTGTCTCTAAATGTGCAGATGATAAAAGGAAACATAATACCAGATTTTTCTCTTATATTCATCATTCTTTCCATGATATCACCATACTCACATTTAGAGACTTGCTCTAAATGTGAAGATTTCAATGCTGACTAAGTCTACTTTGTTGTATAAAATAACAGAGAACTTAAAATCAAAATATCATTAATCAAAAACAGAGTATAGAATTCATTAGATTCATACTAATAGTATGGAATTACAAAGCATGGTGTTTCTTATGACATTTAACCTATCAATTACAAATGAGGAGGTGTCTCTGCCTCAATTCCAAATCTGAGGAACAGATTACAATGCTCAGAGACTAAACACCTAATGCAGTAAATTGAGGTGACTCCATAAGTATTCCTTGAAGGGTCGTGATTGTTATCATAATAGCTCCTAAGGTTGCAAAGTCTCTTCTTAGGTTGTCCTTGAAAGGGTGAGATAAATTCCTCATAACTTGATAGCCACCCTCTAACTTGAAGCCGAAGATCCTTGAGTCTTCGTCTATTCTTGCACAGAGAAGCAAAGAGCCAAATTCCCTTCTCTTGTTCTTCAACTTCATCCTTACTTAAGAGCATAAGAGCTTTTACATAAATGGATGGAGGGTGATTATCAGTGATTGCAGGTTTGAAAAGTTTAAATGCTGCTTGTTCATTCTTATCTTTAACGAACAAACGCAGTGCCTCTTGTAACTGGCACATCCAATTTCCTGCATTTTTGCAGCTTTCAAGGAAAACACTTTGTGTCTCTTCAAAAGTCCCCCATCCCCATGCAGAAAAATCTTCAAGAGAAGCCTTTTTCAAGACTAAAGGATGATGGGTAGCCTTTTCAAGCTCTTTGCAGACTAATTTACAGTTAAAGACAGTCTCAAGGTGATCAAATGCCAATTTCGATAAAATGTTTCCAAGAATCTCATAAGGAAGGTCTGTGATCTGAGTTTCCCCCGATCCAGATTTCTTTATTGAAGTCCTTGGTTGCTTTGATGAAGTTCCAATTTCACAGCTGAGTAGGATTAAAAAAACAATAATAGTATTAAAAACTACAGAATGCAATTTGTTAATGCAAAAGGAATGTACAGTTTATGTCATCCAGATAATTCTTTGCCCCGAAACAAAAGGCACAAAAGATTACAAGCAAAGAAACTATGAACTGCTCGATTTCTACATTAGTCTAATTCTAGCAATTCTTCTTCATTCTGCTCTTCTTCTCCATTGTTCCATTGCTCCCAATCAAATAATATGCCCAGTTCTCCACTTGCTCTTCTATATTGCTTGACATAGTCAAACAGTTCACATGGAACACACTCTATCCTTTCATTAAAGGGTAGTTGCTTTCGCTCTTGAAGGGAGTGATTCGTACAAAAACTCCTTTCCTCTTGATCAAGGAATGAGTTTGGGAACTTATCACCATAAAGAAGCCAGTGCAGAACACTCATTTTTAGGAATAGTAGATCAAAAGGATCCTGGATTACAGATTTAATCAACTGAATTCCTTCCTCATCCAGTTGTGGGTCTTGTTTGGAGAGCAATAAAAGAGATCTTATGAAAATAGTTGGTTTGTGTTTATCATCTAATCCGGGCTTTAAAATTTCATAAGCTTTTTCTGCATTTTTATCATCCACAAAGGCTATCAATGCAGGCTCAATATTAAACATATAATTGCCTGCATCCTGACATCCTTTAATGAATTTGACCTGATTACTTGGGTAAACATCTCCTCTCCAAATAGCACAGGTTTCCAAATTAGCTCTCTTTAGAGCTAACGATGATCTGCTTGCTGAGAAGAATTGCTTAGATGTTTCAGATGCTCTACAAAGTGCCTTTATGCTCTCCATTCCTAATCTTGACAGAATGTCTCCCAATAACTCAGTTGGTAAATCAAGTATTTGAGTTTCCAAGAGTTGAGGGATTTCGACATTTCTGAAAAGAAAAGGAGGAAAAACACAGAATTAAGAGTTAAACTCAACATTTATGCAGTAATTAAGAAATGAGATTAGATTTTATTATCAAAACTGGGCTGCATTACATGATACAAAAGACTTGATCTAGTGACAGTTTCAAGGTCTAAAATTAGAAGACTTGTCACACGCATCAATCTCTTCCTCCTTCATCCAAGAATTATTCATTAATGCTATAGTTGTCATAGTTCTCCCTTGCTGCCATCCTAAAATCAGCTATAGCTCTACTTGTGTCACAACAGAGATAGCTGATCTGATCTGCTGTATGATTAAAGTATAATGGCTTATGAAGGCTTTCCTGATCATGATCATCTATAATACAGAATTCCCTCTTTTTCTGGCCTAAGAATGGATTCGGAACATATTCCCATTCTGAGAGTAGGGTGAGAAGATTATATCTGAACTCATAGCTGTTTAATCTATCACTTAGAATAGGACTAATTAAGTGAAGCCCTGCATCTATTTCTTCTCTAGAACTTTTACTTAAACAGCATAAAGCTTTAAAATATTGAGAAAACTTGAAATTATCTTCTATCCCTCCTTCGAGGATTTGAAACGCCTCGTGTTCTTTACCCTGTATAAACAGTTCCATAGCCTTTTGTAGGTTCAGAATGTGATTCTTAGCCCTTCTGCAGGCATGTAGAAACTTGATTTTACCAGAAGATTCATTAGAGATTCTTTTAAAGGCCGGATCCTCTACGTTAAATCTCCGGAAAACAGTAGGGTAGTTTGAGACTATTGTAAATGTTGAGCAAGTATGTTTGCAATGGAGCAAATCTTCGAAGCTGCTCTGCCCTACTCGTGACAAAATCTCCCCAATGACGTCCAGTGGAAGATCAGTCAGGTGTAAAGCAGAGAACTCAGAAGCCTGCTCCTCACTGTTGTTTAAGCGAGTTTTAAAGAAGGAAGATCAGTTGAAATTATACTCCAAGTTTTACAATTAGGGAAGAATGAGAATGGATGAAGAGAATTTATGCGAAATGAAAAACTTAAACCCTAGTATAAGTAGAGCACTACGATGCAGAATGTAAAAAGAGAATCTAAAAAAAAAATTGAAACATCAAGAAGAAATGCGCTGAAGAATGAATGGGAAGCTTACGGGTTGTTGCTTGCCATTAAGATTGTTCCTGGAACTGATGATACTTCGAATGGTTCTGGATAAGAGTTTCGCAACTAGAAGAAGAAGAAGCTTAAAATGGCGGTTTCTCCTTCGAGAGAAAATATGAATAGGTATGAGAATGATTTGAAAAGATATGGAAGTTATAGGGTATAAAAATGGGCTGGCCTAGTTAAAGATTGCAGAGTAGGGTACTCAAGTATTTTTCTAGATTGTACTCATTAGTTCTAGGCCTGCCACATCAGTGAGTTTGATTATTAATTTAAAATTTGAGTTAATAAACCCACACAAACATAAATTGGACAAGAATAGATTGGCTGAAAAACAAAGCGAGGGGTAAACGTTTGAAAAGGATTAAGGCTACTAAATTGTACATTGAGTCTGGTTAGATTTTAAAAGGCCATAGTAGCAAACCGATACCTGTCGTGTCGATGGGGACGCACCTCGTCGGGAAGACCCTTGAGCTTAGGGCTCCGCTGCTCCTCGTCCTCCTCTGGCTCGCTCTCATCAAAATCAGGCATCTCCGGAGCGGCAGTGCTAGGACCAGCCTCATCGCGCTGAGCAACTCGTCTCCTGGTCCTCGGGGGACACATGAGTGACGCCAAAGCAACCCATAAAAAGAGCAGCATCCTGCAGATACCCAACCAATACCAAATATAAGATAAATCCTACACAGAGAATACATCAAGTATAGGCTAGAAAACTCAAGAACATGAAGTGTAGACTATAACACGATCGATCTAAGAGGATCACTGAGCAAAGGATAAGCCCCAACGAATCCCAATACTCTTGGGGACATTTAGTCGAACACGTTGCTTGTGCAATAAATCAAGTTCAAAGTTTACTTGTAAACACATGGGGAACGTCCCCAAATCAAAACAATTGCTTAGGCAATAACTCATCATCATAATAGGGCACAAAACCACGACAACGAACTCATCCGCATGCCCACAATACCAACACAAATCGGGGAATTCGTACTTTCCCTAAAGTATGGAATCTAGTAAAAACTTCCTCAAACTAGGCATACATTGTTGCACGAATACTTCCTAATCAACAAAAATAACACCAAGTATCGCCCAAACTCGCTAATTGCACAAATTAAGTCTAAAAACAACAAATCCCCAATTCTTGTCCCTAAACCCTAATTTTGGAATTCACCCAAAGATTAAGGCTAAACAAGGCATAAAATCTGAAATTGACAAGTAGAAGTAGTAGACGCATACCTTGCAATGGAAAATCGAAGCCGGGAATGAGAGAATCGGGGAAAGAGAGAACGAATTTGAGAGAACTAGAAGAAGCCTCGGAAGCAGAAATGGGGCGGAATGGCTCGCGCTCCGCGCTCCGCGCGAGCCCTTTTCTTCGAACTGCCCTGGCCGCGCGGGCACCGCGCGAGCCTCGAAAATTGTTTTTTTTATTTTCTTACCTTCCATTGTTTACTCGATCAGCTATACGGCAAACTGTCCAAATGCGATTTTTGGTTGAAGGAGGTAGCATTTCTTGGACATATAGTATCCGCTGATGGAGTTTCAGTGGATCCGGCAAAAGTCTCTGCCGTAACTGAATGGGCAACTCCCAAGAGCCAAACCGAGATAAGGAGTTTCCTTGGCTTAGCCGGGTACTATAGACGGTTCGTGAAGGATTTTCTAAAATCGCACGACCTTTGACCCAGCTACTTAAGAAGGGAGTAAAATACGTGTGGACAGAGGCTTGTGAGACAACGTTTCAAGAGCTGAAGAAACGACTCACAACCACACCCATATTAACACTACCATCAGAGAATGGTGACTTCGAAGTTTACAGCGATGCTTCGAAGGAAGGTTTAGGTTGTGTCTTGATGCAAGACTCGAGCGTCGTAGCATACGCATCACGCCAACTAAAACCTCACGAGGAGAATTATCCGACACATGACCTGGAGTTGGCAGCGGTCCTTTTCGCTCTAAAGATATGGAGACATTATCTTTGTGGGCGGAAGTGTCGAATGTTCACCAACCACAAGAGCTTGAAATATATATTCACTCAGAAGGAGTTGAATTTGAGACAGCGAAGGTGGTTAGAACTTATTAAAGACTACGATTTAGAGATAGCATACCACGAGGGGAAGGCGAATGTGGTAGCCGATGCCCTAAGTCGGAAAACCCAACACGTGACAAACTCGTTGGTAATTCCGTCGGCATTGTACATGGAGTTAGCAAGATTGGAGTTAGAACTTGTGCATCGTGGCACAATGAGTGAAACGATCAATGCCATGGTCGTAGAAACTCCAATATTGGACGAGATTCGACTCGCTCAACCGGGCGACGCGAAATTGGAGAAGATAAGGGGGTATATTGCCGAAGGAAAGGCAATAGGATTTGTTGTCCATGAGGATGGAAGCATTTGTTTCAAAGGGAGATGGTGCGTGCCCCTTAAATGTGCCGAGTTAAAGCAAATGTTGATGGAGGAAGGGCACAACACGCCATATTCCGTACATCCCGGAGGTGACAAGCTATACAAAGATCTGAAGAATATCTATTGGTGGCCGGGAATGAAGAAGGAAGTGGCAGACTTCGTGGCGAAATGTCTCACCTGCCAAAAGGTTAAGGCAGTGCGACATAAACCCTTAGGATTGATGCAACCACTAGAGATTCCAAGTTGGAAGTGGGATAGCATCTCGATGGACTTTGTCTCGGGATTACCCCGATCACCTAAAGGCATGAACAAGATTTGGGTGATTGTGGATAGGCTAACGAAGACAGCCATATTTATCCCGATGAAGGACACGTGGACTATGGACCAATTGGCCCGAGCCTACATTGATAATGTGGTACGACGACATGGAGTACCACATGACATCATTTCCGATAGAGACAGTAGATTTGTCTCTCACTTTTGGACGGAGTTACAAAAGGCTCTCGGTACTCAAATCAAAATGAGCACCGCATTCCACCCAATGACGGATGGTCAAACCGAGAGAACAATCCAAACACTAGAAGACATGCTGAGAGCATGCATGTTGGAATTTAAGGGAAATTGGGAATCCCATTTACCCCTAATCGAATTCTCTTATAATAATAGCTACCATGCTAGCATTGGCATGGCACCTTTCGAGGCGTTGTATGGACGGAAGTGCCGAAGTCCGTTGAGCTGGGAAGAAAACGATAAGTCAGTGGTAGTGGGACCACAACTTATCGAAGACATGGCTCAACAAATCAAAGTGATTCAAGGGAAAATGAAAGCCGCACAAGACCGTCAAAAGAGTTATGCCGACGTGAGACGACGAGACCTAGAATTTCAAGTGGGAGATAGGGTCATGCTAAAGATATCACCCATGAAGGGGGTGATGCGCTTTGGCAAGCGAGGAAAGTTGAGTCCTCGATACATAGGACCTTATGAGATTCTAGAACGAGTCGGAAATTTAGCCTACCGACTGGCTTTACCGCCGCAATTAGATCGAGTTCATAACGTCTTTCATATCTCACAACTAAAGAAGTATGTGTCGGACCCGACACATGTACTTCAACCGGAGATAATTGAGCTCGATCAAGATTTGACTTACGAAGAAGTCCCAGTGCGTATTCTCGATACTAAGGAACGCGTAACTCGGAACAAAACCGTCAAAATGATCAAGGTTCTTTGGTCAAACCACGAAAGTGAGACGGCAACTTGGGAAGTAGAATCCGACATGAGGGAACGATACCCGACATTGTTCCAAACCGATACCGACACAGTTATGGGGACATAACTGCAATCTTAAGGGGGAGAGGATGTCATACCACCTATTTTTCGTGCATCTTTGTAAACTTTTGAACTACGTTATGGCTTGATCCCTTCACAGGGTACGTAGGCAGCTTAGAAGTTTTAATTCTAAGTTCAGTCACAAAATAACAAAACAAACAAAAGACCTTAGCACGAGAAAGGCCGTAACACAACTTCGAGGACGAAGTTGATTCTTAAGGAGGGTAGACTGTAATACCCGAGAATTTTCCAACATAAAATAAAAAATAATTAAATAAATAAACAATAAATACAATAAATACCATAAATAAATAAATCCAGCAAATAAAGAAATAAATAAAGATAAGGGAATGAGAAATGAGATTTTTACTTAAAAAGGAATTAAATGAATTTAATTAAATAAAAGGAATTATTAAAGGTAAATAAATTGTACACCGAAACCCGACACCAATGAACTCGAGAATTCGAGTCCAAACATCCAATTAGACCCGCGTAAAAACTTAGAGAGAAAGTAGAAACCCGAAGAGACCCCGAATATCATAAAACGGGAGCATAGAGGGATAGAAATCCGAAAGAGAGGAGGAAAAGCACGACGGATCGCACGACCCGCCCGGACCGAAGTCCAGGCGAAGTCGGCGCGGTGGCCGCGCGGTCCATAGGCATTGGGCGCGCCACGACCGCGCCACGCGACAGATTCGCCCGTTGCGTGAATCTCTCGCCCGAACGCGGATTTTTCGACTTTCGGTTGAACGTCTTTCGACTCAAGACCCTTAGGGTCAGATCTTGGACGCCCTAGGTCTTAGCTATCTATAAATAAACCCCTTGGAAGCCCCGAACACTTTTACAAAACCCTACAACTCTCTACACATTCGAAACCCTAAATCCGGAGTCGTCGGAGGCACGAAACTAAGGCGAATACTGTTGGACGAAAATTCTAAGATCTCCAGAGTCGTGGTAAGTCTCGATCCAATCCTTGTTCCATATACGATTCGAAAACGAATCCTAATCTTCTTCTTTTCTCTTCTACACCTCGAATTGGATCTAGATCGTAGGACCCGACGAACGGAAAGGAGAAACGGTGGACTGGAAGCCACGCCTTCGAAATAGATGATCCCGGACGTTCACAACTCTGTAAGTTAACTCTTACATCGTTTTGGGATGAATTAAAACGTTCGAAACTAAAAGATTGAACAAGAAATCGTAAATCTGCCAACTTATGTTTTCTACCGATGCAACAGTTTTGACAAATTTTTCCGAACCTTAAAACGACTTCAAACGGAAAAACTTAAAACACGAAAAACGTTCCTAAGGCTTAGATCTATCTACTGTAAAAGTTTCAGAATTTTTAGAGACGATTTGATATGCGAAAACCAACCGAAACAGAACTGCTTGAAACTAGATCTTGAAATTCTTGATAGAACTTAGGTCCGATCTTGATCACATTTTTGACATTAGTTCTAGACCGATTTAGATCTTTGGCCGAACATAAAAGTTATAGATAAATGTCTTAAGATGGTCTCTGTAAAATTTCATCAAATTTGGAGTTGAATTGCTATGGTAGAATTCGAAATCTTTAAACTGTGACATATGAAATTCGGACAGAATTGTGTTTCTGTGAAAATTGGTGTTTTTGACCTATTTCGATATCTCGGATTGAAAAAGTTAAAACACGAAAGTTGTAGATCTCGACGTTTCTGAGTCAGTCGTGAAAGTTTAGAATTTTTGGAGTTAAATCTGATTTTAGAAAAATTTTAGAGTAAACTGTGGTTTACCGGAAATTAAATCTTGAAATCTTGTTGAAACATGGAATTAACCTTTAGGGTTGAAACAAATTGAAATATTATTTTTAAATAAACAAAATTGAAATCAGATTTTTGAAATTAAATCCCCTTACAAACTTGATAAATTAAAATTAGGGGTGAGTGCTCTGCAGGGTGCCCCCTGACTGCTTCACTTCGTGCCTTTATGGACGATGGTGACCCCGCGCGCTAAATTTGAGATATGATATTGCCAAAACGGCATGAGATATAGAGTCTACACTCTCGAGAATATCCACATGGGTTTCTCGAGGCTCCGGAGTGGTACTGGGTATGGCTGATACGGTTGCGGCCGCCGGGCTACCGGCTAAACTTGTTGAGATTGCGATGCAATCGTGAAATACTTGAAATACTGAATCTGGGATGTAAGGGGGAAATTTAAATTAAATTAAATTATGTTTTGTTGTCCCATTAAATTATTTAAATGCTTATTTAAATTATGGCTTTTATTTTAGATTATGTGAAATGTGTTGTTAAAGGAAACCCTGAATTGAATTATGCAAACTGGATAGTCGATTAGATTAAACTGAATTATTTATGTTATTATCATGTTTTGTTTAAATATTAAATTAATGGCTTTTAAACCCTACGATCATGCATGTGTTAACTTACTCAGCAAATTGTGCTGACCAAACCATTTTTATTCCTTTTTCTTACAGAGTATGTGGAATGAGCATGTATGAGCACGATTCATGCATGGGATTTTGGGAACATTATTTTGTTTTGATTCCGTACATTAGACTATATTATGAACGGGCCTGTTTAACCCGTGTTTTGGCCATGTCGGCCCTATTTACATTTTCCGCTGCAATACTATACTTAAATATTATTTCCGCTGCGCTATGATATTATTATTTTCGAACTATATTGTATGGGCTGTTTGAATGCTTTAAATGTTTTAAATACTGCAATACCTAGCCTTGCATCTCTTTAGTAAGCCGGAGAAACCGTGTCTTACTAGGGAGGTGTGGCGGTGACACCCCGACCTGGGTTATCAAAAACCGGGGTGTTACAGTACCAAGTTAGAGTTTGTATTCGAATTTCGGATGGAAAACATGGACGAATGTCTTACCTCACTACCCACCAATGCTTGGGAGACCTTAAATTCGTACAGAAAGTGTCCTCCTTTGCTGCCATTGCTTCAAACAGTCTAGATCTAGGGTTTTCGGTGTTCGGAGTGTATGGAAGTCGTAAAAGAGTTGAAAAGGGTGTACGGGCTGATCAAGGGGGTATTTATAGACTTGAAAGGACTTGGAGTCGTCCAAGATCAGTTATGGGAAGTCTTGGGCCGAAAGATATGCAACAACCTCGAAAAATCCGAAGTCGGGCGAGTGAATCTCGCTATGCCCGGTTTCTGCAAGGCTGGCGCGCCCGTGGCGCGGTATCCGCCTCGCCCCCCGCGGCCTTGGCCTGGACTTCGGTTCGGTCTGGGTCGTGCGATCCGTCAGGCCTTTTCTCCTCTCTTTCAGACTTCTATCCTTCTTCATTCTCGGGCTTTGATTTTCCGGGTTATTCTTGGGCTCTAAATTCCTATCTTAATTTCATTTGTATCTCAACTTAATTTTGGGTTCGAAATCGTGAGTCCATCAATACATGGGTTCCGTGCAATAATTTATTTAATTAAATTATTTTCGACTTCACGGTCCTCCGACATTCAATTATATTACATTTCTCTTTTCATCTTATTTTTATTTATTTATTTACGTGTTGATTTGTTTATTTATTTATGTGACTAAATTTTGCGGGTATTACAGTCTACCCTCCTTAAGAATCAACTTTGTCCTCGAAGTTGCGCTTTAGCTTCTTTTGAACTAAGGACTAGGGTCCCTTCATTTCGTTCGTTTCGTGTTTTATTTATTTTAATATTATGACTGAACTCAGAATTGAAATTTCCAAGTTGCCTACGTACCATGTGAAGGGATCATGCCATTACGTAGTTCAAAATAATTTGAATTTGTTTATTTATTTTTAACTAGGATACGCGGTGTTACATCCTCCCCCCTTAAGCTTACAGTTATGTCCCCATAACTGTGGTTGGATCGGTTTGAAAGAGGGTCGGGTAACGTTCCTTCATGTCTGACTCTAATTCCCATGTTGCCGTCTCGGCTTCGTGGTTAGACCAAAGAACCTTAACCATCTTCACGGTTTTATTTCTTGTCACCCTTTCCTTGACCTCAAATATTCGTACCGGGACCTCATCATAAGTCAAGTCATCCTCCAGCTCAATCACTTCCGGCTGAAGTACATGTGTCGGGTCCGGCACATACTTCCTCAATTGGGAAACGTGGAATACATTATGAACTCGAGACAGTTGTGGCGGTAAAGCCAGTCGATAAGCTAGGTTTCTGACTCGTTCTAGAATCTCATAAGGTCCTATGTATCGAGAACTTAACTTTCCTCGCTTGCTAAAGCGCATCACCCCCTTCATTGGTGATATCTTCAGCATAACATTATCTCCCACTTTGAAATTCTAGGTCTTTCCGTCTCACATCAACATTACCTTTTTGTCGGTCCTGAGCAACTTTCATCTTCCCTTGGATCACTTTAATTTGTTGGGCCATATCTTCGACAAGTTGTGGTCCCACTACCACAGCTTTATTGCTTTCTCCCCAACTTAACGGGCTTCGGCACCGTCGTCCATACAATGCTTCGAAAGGTGCCATGCCAATGCTAGCATGGTAGCTATTATTGTAGGAAAACTCAATTAGAGGTAAATGGTTTTCCCAACTTCCCTTAAACTCCAACACACATGCTCTTAGCATGTCTTCTAGGGTTTGAATCGTTCTCTCGGTTTGTCCATCCGTCATCAGGTGGAATGCAGTGCTCATCTTAATTTGTGTACCGAGAGCTTCTTGTAACTTAGTCCAAAAGTGAGAGACAAATCTACTGTCTCTATCAGAAATGAGGTAGCACATTATCAATGTATGCTCGTGCCACATTATCAATGTATGCTCGTGCCAAACAAATAAATAGAGTGGAATAGCATAAAATAAAATAAATAGACAAAAATAAAATAGAATAATAAATAATAACATAAAAAAATAAAAAAAGAAAAGAAAATAATTTTCGGGTCTCGCGCGGTGCGGACCGATCCCGCACCGGGGCCGCGCGAGCGCCTCAGGGGCGGCAAAAGGGATGCGGCCTAGGGTGTGCGAGTATTATTTCATTTTCTCCCCATTCCCGCGACACCACTCTCATTTCATCTCAAATTCGAACCCTTCCCCCCAATTTCCTTTGATTTCTGCTTCGGTTTCACCAAGTAAGGTATGAATCTACTACTGTCACTCTCTAATTTCATATTTAACACCTTGGTTTGTTCAATTTCGGGACGGATTTAGGAATTAGGGTTTATGTGTAAGAATTGAGGATTTGTTATTTTTAGGCTTGATTTGTGTAAATTAGTGATTATTTGTAGTACTTGATGTTATGTTTGTTGGTTTAAAGGTGTTTGTGAAATAATGTATGCATATTCTTGCCAAGTTCTTGCTAGATTTTGAATATTTAGCAAGAATATGCAAATTTCAATTTTGGTTGACAATGTGGGCTTGAAATCAAGTTGATTATTGTTGTTTGTTGCTACATTGTGATTATGGGTTGTTGCTTGAGTGATTGTTTCAATTCGTGGACAATTTCCATGAACTTTGTAAGTACATTTGGAATTTGGTTTATTGTGCAGATAACATGTTCGATGGAATGCCACAAGGATCTCCATTCTTGTTTTGATATGTTCTTTGTTGGGATTACCTTCCACTTGTTGATGATGGGTGATTAGGCTTGGTGTTTCTATGTATTATTCATGTTGGAGCCTAGATTGGGGTGTTTCTGTGTATTCCTGCTTGATGCCTAGTGTGAGGGTTATAGCTTATAATTGATATTGGGCATTTTCGCTGGATGTTTTTTTTCATGTGGATTGTTTTGGCCTCTCTCATGTATCCTCCGAGGGCCACGAGACTGGACACACGACGTGATGAGGCTGGCCCCAGTGCTGCTGCTTCGGTGATGCCGGACATAGACGAGAGCGAGTCCGAGGAGGAGGAGGAACGGGGCTCGAGGCTCAGAGACCTTCCCGATGAGGAGCGTCCTCGCAGACATGATAGACATCGGTTTGCGACCATGGCTGCTCAGGACTTCTATTTTGACAAGCTGCGCAGGAACCGGGCTTATGATCCTGAGAGAGGCATTCACCCCCATCAGATGGAGGATGATAGGGTCCGGACAGTATTGGATCACCTCCAGTGGACTGGGCTTGCGCGCCATCCTGAAGGTATAGCTTCCGGGTTTTTAGCTATGGAGGTTATCACCAATATTGGCGGTCTAGGGGAGCATGATGATATATCTCGTGTCTGGGTTCGCGGTCGTTATCTAGATTTCAGTGCTCGAGCGATCAATCTATATTTTGGCCTGCTCGACGAGGGCGTGTTCCGGCCACAGCCCGAAGGGCGCGCACCTCCACCTGCGTGGGAGGCTTTATGCACCGAGGTGCCACCACGGACCGAGCACGATTATGAGCTGCGTTTCATGACGATGGACACCCCCTGGCGTGCACTTACTCACATATGGTTAGGACGCGTCCGCCCGATCACTCGGAGCCACATTGTCTT